>CAIGQW010056782.1:6491713-6530639 GCA_903798125.1 Danio choprae
ACTGACCCAGCCGAGGCTCGAACCACCGACCTTCTTGCTGTGAGGCGATTGTGCTACCCACTGCGCCACCATGTCGCCTGCATGGGTATATTTATTGTAAAAAAATGCACATGAAATTTAATATAAAATTTCAATATGAAATGACTTTTTTCTTTACATTTTAACCCCCCAGCCCCCCATGTATGATTGTAAATGTATGATTATGAAAGATCGCCATGTGCGACCATTGGCATGTAGGGCATCTATAAAAATACACACTATGAGTCTAATTTGAATTTAATTAAGGCTTTATGTACACAGAAAAACCTGTTTTACAAGAAAACTGTCTTTTGAACACTTACAGTGTCTATCAGTAGCCTAGATCTGCCAGTGTTCATGCATTCACAGTGGTATGAACCATTATGTGGTGGTCAAATGTATTTATTTTTATTATGTATTATTTTTATCATTAACATTATTATTTACAATAAAGGTCAGTGCAAACTATATTTCACTATTTAAACAGCAGACCCCCACATATCTTGTTTTGATGTTCTTCAGGGTGATCAAGGGTTAGTTAGGGGGGGTCAAACCATCCCAAAACCGCCCTGTAATTTACACCCTGTATATATTCCAATATTAATACAATTTCACCAGATGACTTGCTCTGTTTGGAAAGATTTCATAATTTTAGATTGATTGGGTTGGTTTTGTTAGGGAGAGCATCTGCATTAAATATAATAAACAAATTACAAGCACTGATAAACACAATAGGGCAAAAATCCTAATGAAATAAACAGTGCTTTAGGGCTTTCTGGAGAGTCTTGAATAGTCAAATGTAAAATAACAGTGTACAGTCCTCATTGTTTAAATAAATACAAATCTTTGTTAAAGCTACACACTTCTAGCTCTAACTTTAATGTGCCTTTACTTTACACTTTACTTTAATGTGTGATTGAAATGCTTACAGTCACAAACCTGAAAGGATAGTCTACTCATAAATTATAGTTTCCTCAGCATTTATTCACACTCGGTGGTTCTAAATCTTTATGAATTTGTTGAAGATAAAAATATATGTATGTATATATTCTGAAGTAGGGCTGCACAATATATCGTGTAAGCATTGATATCACAGGGTCTGCACGGTCAAGTTGGGATTATAATAACCAGCGACTACAAATATATGATTTTTAGGTCATCACAAAGTGTAACCCTAACAGAGTGAAATATTTTCATTTGCATATGTTTTTAAGACCTGGGAGTTGTCAAGCGAATTTAAACCAAAACGTTATAAAGTTTAAAGCTTTACCAAAGAATAATTCTATTTAGTTTTGGCCTATTTATTCACCTTATTCTTCATTTACGAGAGGGCGCAGCCATTTGAATCTTTTTGGCTCGAGACTTTCGGTCTCATTCACTTCCATTCAGTTTTAGATGTTAAAAACAGCTCGTTCATCTGCTTGATGTTGCAAACTGATATTTTCTTATTATATGATTCTGCTTTGTCTGTATAATCATGCAAACACTTGTTTGTAGAGCAAGCAGTTTGACCGTTTTCTGCCGTTTATTATTCCTAGTCATTTCTCCCATAGGCAACGGAATCGGAAGTTCTAAAACAATTGTAAAAACGAGCGCACTTCCGCATTGAAGAATAAGGTTAATACAATGAAGAATATATAGTGTTATTTTACATATGATTATTAAATCTATGTATGTCGTTACTGTTAATTCCACAGAAAATCTTAAAACACGGTTTATTTCATTTATAACTTGATGCAGTTGTAATCATATATTCTTGAATTTGTTTGTTATTCTCCCCAATCAGGCTAAAATTATTAATCTTTTCATTAAAGTCATCTTGTGAAATTATATTCAAATATCGAAATATACCGCAGTCAAACAAAATATCACAACGTCAGTTTTTTATTTTTATTTTATATTTTCTATTGTGAAGAATGTTGGAAAAAAAACAGCCATAGTAGGTACAAAAACTATGGAAGTCAATGGCTGTTTTTTTCCCAACATTCTTCACAATATCTTCCTTTGTGTTCAACAGAAGAAAGAAACTCAAACAGGTTTGGAATAAGTGGAGGATGAGTAAGTTATGACAGAAATTTCAATTTTTGGGTGAACTACCCCTTTTAAAAACACATGTAAGTGATAAACAATTAATCTGTTTACATGGACACCAATACTCCGATTTTAATACGTTTAAGACAATACTCTGATTAAAAACATATTTTAATAGAATGTTTAATATATTTTTTTAATTATATTAGAGAAGGGTTTTATTCAGGAATATTAAAAAAAGGTTTAAAAAGTGTCTCCTGGAGGAATTGTAAAATATTTATCATTAATCAAACTAAAAGGTTGTGTATGACTCTTTTCAGTGAGTGATGTTGTTATTTGTATGTTTGATACAATGAATGTTTATTAAGAAAGTGATATGATTGTATATTTAGTATAGGTTTTTTCATGAATATAGCCACTGTTGCTGATATGGCATTAAAACATAAATAAGTAAACAATACTCCGATTAAGAGTCTACCATGTAAACAGCGGTATTTTTATTATTATTATTTTTTTTTGATTACCTTAATCCGACTAAAGTCATAATCGAACTAAATCGAATTAAGACATGCCGTCATCTGTTTGCATGCACGGTGTGAGAAATGAACTGCAGTTGAACTTGTCACAAAATTAAAAAACAAATGCCCAAAATCACATGGCGTGCCATGACGAACACAAACTGTTGTTGCATGAACCGCCGGAGGGAACTAGCATCGATTGGTGACCTAATGACGTTAATTGAAATATGTTTTATAACATGTAAAACGGAAACAAGAAAGGATCATTCAAAAACAACTCATGTAAACACCTTAACCCTTCTGTGCTGTTGGGGATGTTTTCATCCACTCTGGGGTGAATTTGAGGCTTAATTTGGCCACAGCTTTCTCTGTGTTTCAGCAAGTGGAATGATTTTTGGTGACAAATCTTATTTTGATGGGAATTTTGTGAAAATAAATTGCCAATTTTCAGAAATTCCACAATACACTGCACAAATTGACTACCCTTTTGTTATATTAGTGGCGGTTTTTGCCCCATTGACTTCCATTATAATGACATTTTTTGAATGCAAAGCCATGACACCATATAATCCTACATTCTTGATTGTTGCTGGTTTTCCCTGTTGGTAAGAGGTCAAATCTTTGATTTTTACTGTTGATCATCAGTTACAGTGCCAAAAAAAACTTAATTTCTGGCTTTTATATGGAGTATAAAATGTGTGGCTTTTATATGAAGTTGTGTGTGTGTTTGTGTGAAAGAAACTTTGTCACACTTACCTTGATATGTTTGAGAAAATAAAAAATAAGCAACTCAGCTCTCAGAAAATGGTAAACATAGTAAGTGTATTTATGCACTCTCACTATAATTTGCTGTTTTAGAATGTTGCTGACATAGAAGTCCATATAAAACCCATAAACCTTTTTGCACAGGCCTATCTAAAGGGTTAATGCTGCCAACTAATGATCAACAGTATAAATTTCACATCTTTCCTCTTATCAACAATCAAGAATGCATGTTTATTTGGTGTCAAGGCTTTCTTTGTAATCAAGAAACATCATTATAATGGAAGTCAATAAGGCAAAAACAGCCACGAACATAACAAAAGGGTTGTCAATCTGAATAATACACAAGGGTTAATCATACTATTGTCTTATTCAGATTAGGGCAAATAATTAGATTACTGATATCCATGTAAACTTCCACAAATGACGTTTTCCGGACCGTGGTGCCTGGTCAACTACAATCCTGACAAGATATGCTGAAACGATATATTGTGCAGCCTTAGAAGAGAATAAGTCTTACAGTGTGATATTGGAAAAATATTTCTGTATTTGTAAATGTATTTCAGGTGTCTCAGCAGACGGCAAAGTGTATACCGGCTTTGGTGTGTCCTGAGTTAACAGAACAGATCCGCCGAGAGGTGGCAGCAGCACTACACAGACGTAAAGGCGAATTCCCCTGTTACTTCTTCACAGACCTCGTCACCTTCACATTACCAGCAGGTGATCACACAATTTCTAAAGATGAAAAATTTCCCTTCTGCCCCAGGATCTCACATTCAGACCACGCGAGTCAGCGGTTTATGAGTGGGCTGACTGGTGGTTGTTTTACCATTATTAAAGGTCCCATGAAATTAAAATAAATTTTGTTTAGATGTTAGTATCAATATTGTTCGTTTTTAAGATATCTATAAGCTAGCGTGCTCCAAAACAGTGACAAAATTCACATTTGGAAGACTTTCACCTATATGGAGCAACATTTTTTTTTCATGTCACCTCAAACTACAGTGTCTCATCAAATCATAACCAATCAAATGCTCTCTAGCATCTGACATGCCCCACCCCCATCAATACGCTTCTCATTTGCTCTTCATTTGATGCACTTGAGCTCAATCGCTCTCACTGGCAGAGCGGTCATAAAAACAAAACGCTATTGGCTGTTTTTAAAATAGGGGAGGAGCTACACTATGTCCCACCCTCTCTTCATATTTCGGTTGAGATTACGTCAAAAATAAAAATGCATATTTCAAAGCACTTCATTGGACCTTTAATGAGCATTCGTTACTGTCAAGATCTGCACTATGGAGGGATTTAGCAGACTAAAGGCCTTTTCATAAAAAGGATGTTAAAGGGATACTTTACTACGTTTGTTTATGCTGTTGAACACAAAATAAGATATTTTAAAGAAAGCTTAAAACCTGTAACCATTGACTTTCATCGCAGGAAAAATAAATACTGTGGAGGTCAATGGTTACAGGTTTGCATTGTTCTTCAGGATACCTTCTTTTGAGCCCAACAGAAGAAAGAAACGTGTGAAGGGTAAATAAATGATGACAGAACTTTAAGTTTTGGGTCAACTAATCTTTAAACTATGATGATAATAGTAAAGTTTAAATGCTTGGTCTTGATGTGAATAAATATTAGAGACCAAACTACTATAACTGTAATAACAGGGAGGAATCATATCATTGGAATCACTTACAAAATTTGTTTGTAAAGCTGATGAATGATACAAACTTTGACAGCCAGAATCAATTTTGATTTGTAAAGATCAAACATGACATTGACGAATATGACAAAGCTGTACACTTAAAATGATTGTATGCAATGGTCTGGATGCTATTATAGCTGCAGTCATCATTCTTGGTGTAATTGATAAATAATAAATAATATATTATTATTACATCATGTAATGTTGCACTGAATAAGTAAAATTAATTAATCATAAATGCATGAAAGGCATGAAACTGATTAATTGCTTTATGTAGTATGAAATTCTATGAAAAATATGAGATAAATAAATCATATAAAAAAAGATGCAGTCAGTAAAAGGAAACTTTGTATTGAGTAAAAATAAATAAGCCATGAAATGTATCAATGTAAAATAAAAAGCAGCATAAAACATATATGCTCTGAAATGAAAAGCATTAAAAGTGTTTGATAGTTGATGAAAAATCCACCTAAATGCTATATTATTTTATTTTTTGAAGATATTGAAGACCTTCCCCCAAACGTTCAGGAAAAGCTGTTCGATGAGGTCCTGGATCGAGATGTACAAAAAGGTAAAGTGACTTGTAGCATTTTAAAATACTTTTTAAAACAGAAAATATTGGGTGGAATATTATATGTGTTGCTTGAGATGCATTAAAATTGTTTTACTTCAGGATGTTTATTGTCTCTTGAAATTAAATGCTTGCATACTATGGGTAGCACAGTGTTGGCCTTGTTTGCAAATGAACCTGCGTTTAATGCAAATTGGGTCAAATCCTTCAACGTGTAAACTGTATTTAATGCAGTTTAGATAATTGTTTTTACCTTGTATAATTTTCTTAACTTAGCATAAATGTGTAATGCAATTTGGGTCATAATTTTGTTATTTTTTCTTCTGGAGAAAGTTTTATTTGTTTTATTTCGGCTAGAATAAAAGCTTTTATATATATATTTTATATATATACTTTAACTGTATATAATTTAGCCAAGATATTCTATTCCTGTGTCTTTGACATTAACATAAAAAAACCCATGTTTAAAACGTAATCAGGCTTTTTCCTTTTGCTGCCCCAATTTGGCACAATTATATGGTTAATTGAGTTTTATTACTCTCATTCAGTATTGCTCCCAATTAGAATGCTTTTTTTTTTTTCTTCTTCTTTTTGGGTCACGACCCACTAGTTGAGAAGCTGATGTAAAAAAGCTGATCTGCCTTAGCTGGTCTATTTTGGTTGCATCCCTGAAGAGCAGCGTGCAGCTAGCAGTAACAACATTTATCAGTGGATGTACAGAGAAACGGGTTATGAAACTGATTTATTCTCCAGAGCTGGAAGAGGAGTCTCCCATTATTAACTGGTCTCTGGAGCTGGGCACGCGTCTGGACAGCCGGCTGTACGCTCTGTGGAACCGAACCGCCGGAGATTGCCTTCTGGATTCTGTGTTACAGGCCACGTGGGGAATTTACGACAAAGACTCTGTCCTGAGAAAAAGCCTCAATGATAGTTTACATGACTGCTCTCACTGGTAAGAAACAAAGTCATTTTTGCTACTAAAATTCCATGACTTTTCCAGGACTTTCAAGTAAATTTTCATGACCTGATGTTTCATGCAATGTCTAAGTATACATGGTAAATAATAAGAAAAACATGCACATTCAAATTTATTACAGCATATCATAAAACACGCAACAATTTATTTATTCATTCATTTTCCTTCGGCTTAGTCCCTTATTGATCAGGGGTCGCCACAGTGGAATGAACTGCCAATTATTCCGGCTTATGTCTTATAAGTGTCTCATAGTCCATTATGAAATGTCAAAAAAATGCATAATTATTAACACGATTAAAGTATTTTTTCTATTTATTTTTTAATATTACTAAATTAGGAAATTACCATGGCAGCTTTAATGTAATAGTTTGGTATATTTACATTTGGCCCACCACACTTAATCAAGTTTGGTTTTCTGTCCTTCATAAGGAAAAGTTTGGGCACCCCTGATATAGAAGGTACTTTTCTAATAGTCGTGGTAAATTAAAATTAAAATGTAGTACCTACTTTAGTAGGCGATTTCAGACACAGCGCTGGTTTAATACCAAGTGTGTTTATTCAAATCAGTATATCTGTGTATTTTATCATTGATATAACGCGTGCGTATGCGTGCGTGTGTATTCCAGGTTCTACACACGATGGAAAGAGTGGGAATCCTGGTATTCTCAGAGCTTCGGTTTGCACTTTTCTCTGCGGGAGGAGCAGTGGCAGGAGGACTGGGCGTTTATACTGTCATTAGCTAGTCAGGTAAAGCAACAAGATACACAATGCCCGATAGATTGTGGGGAAAACTTAAATGTTTCACCACCTACTGAAATTGCATTTGGTAGACTCATACTGATACACACACGTCCCACGAGCGCTAGACTGAGGTTTAAGCACTTCATATAGCATGTTTCCATTAGCTGGATCTTGACGGTCAGTTCCGATTTGGCTTACGTCATCTTTTAAATGTGATTCTTATTCGATTGTCTGCATTTACACAGCACATGGCAAAGACGCAATGATCCGGGACAAAAGAGCCATTGCATTGACGGGTGATAATCCGATCTACCTGCTTACACTGCAGACATGAGAGCACGGATCCGATTCATATCGGACAGGAGTGCCCAATCTCGGTCCTGGAGGGCCGGTGTCCTGCATAGTTTAGCTCCAACTTCCTTCAACACACCTGCCTGGAGGTTTCTAGTATAGCTAGAAAGAGCTTGATTTGCTGGTTCAGGTGTGTTTAATTGGGGTTGGAACTAAAATATGCAAGACACCGGCCTTCCAGGACCGAGTTTGGGCACCACTGATATCGGATATTTTTCCACTTATGAACAAGGCCTGATTCTGATTTGAGTAAATCGGATTCCATGTGATTTTTTTCCTGCTTACACATACATGGGCCATATCCAATCTGTGCCACATGGGAGAAATAATCGGAATTGGATCGCTAGAACCATGCAGTGTCAATGCAGCCAGAGATGTTAAATGCTTGAATATGGCCTCAAAAGCATCTAATCCAGCCGAGGGATAGTTCTAACAATAACATAAAAAAATATACATTAAATTAGGCCAGTCACGATAAAGAATTTTTGTTGTGCAATATATTGTCATAGAAATTGTTGTGATAAGCGATATTATTGCCATATTGAGATCATTTTATGCCACTGATTATAGAATTATTTATTACACAACAGCATAGTAATGTAAATACCCATAAACACTTTCAAAAGACAAAGACTTTGCATTATTAAGGATATTTAGATTCTGTCATTTGATGTAAAAAAGCTATGAATGTGTTAAAACTGTTGATATTAAAATGTCCTATTATATATATACTATTAAATGTCCCTTTAGGTAAATGTCCACACTGTTGAGTTAGAATGTAAATGTCATTGTAAAATGGCTTTAACGTTATTTGTGAATTTGTAAATATTTATTATAACACCAAAAATGATTGAGGTCATGTCCAAGTATTGCACAATAAGTCGATATATTGATTATTGTGACAGGCCTACATTAAATATTATGTAGTGTATTCGCTACAGTATTATCTAAGATGCAACAGATATCTACTATAATATCTGCTATAATAATATCTGCTATAATATTATAATTGTTGTTTTATTTTTTTTTTATGTTATGAGACAATGCTGGGAAAACATTGAACGACTTACTTTTAAATGTGGATCCATTAAAATGGTAGTGTTTCTATCAAAAGTAATCTTTTTTTAAAGATGTTTAATTGTATATTATTATTGTTATTGATGCATTTTTATTGTTTTGAATCTATGAATTATAGAAATGTGGTTTTTACAACAGGGTTCACATGGATCATTGAATTTCTGAAATATAATTTTTATATCAAATATAATTTTTATAAAAGATCTACACCAGACATTGCCAGTCAGGGATTTATTATTATTATTATTATTTCATTATTATTATCACTTATTTTGTGTTTAAGTTATGGAATATCAGCAAAAAAATGTCATTTTAATATTTACTTACCATTTAGCAAAATGTCATTTTTCTATAAGTGTTTTATCATCACTTTTCTTGTTCATTTTATGCCTAATACTAAAATACTGTCTGTGGCTGGTTTGTGTCTGCCACAAAATGGCTGTCTATTTTTCTGTTCATGAAAATTCAGCTTTTTAGTCAGTGAAAGCCGGGAAAGAGTCAGGGAATTTGACATTTGGCTTAGAGTGGGAACCCTGTTGTAAGCTAATTTTAAAATGTATCTATGTTGCCATGAATAACCATTGAAGCTGATAAGGCAATAAACTCTCAACAATCTCTTTAACAATGTGCAATCATAAAGAAACACATAGGTTTTCAATACCACAAGCATTCACTGCAGGATGAATCCAATGAGAATGCAGTTTGAGGGTGTACTGACACTAGGCACGGTTGAACTATGCCCAGGCATGATTGTCCCACCCTCCCCTCTCCCCCTCGGCCTGCACTCACACTGCATTTTACTTTCTGAGCCGGAGCACGCTTACGTCATCAATGATGCGACTGTTCAATTAGCCAGAAGAGAAGCACTCTCACTCCGTACAATGGAGATTGCTTTAGTTATACCGTTTTGTATTATTTTTAGTTGTTTGGGATGCACAGTTAAATCTTTTGCTGAACAGATACACCACTTTTGACGCTCATAAATGTTCATAAAAGTTATCGTGCTGCACGTATTAGGAGATTTGCTTAAGGTGCAGCTGACGTCCAGCTGGGGGGTTGTATCTTTATTGAACTAATGACAGTTCGCGTTCATTGAAAAGTAAGAATGATTAATAAATCCATATGAAAAGTGACATTGCGTCTTCAGTTTCACGCTCAGGCACACTTTGCACTTATACTACAAGCGTACTGCGCTAAAGCCCAACCAAACCATGCTCTGGACCACATCTTTCAACCGGGCTAGGGCCGGCCCACTGAACCACGCCTGGGCGTGATTCAGAACACTCACACTTGGGGGTCAAACGTGCCTGTTCACGGTTCGGATAACCTACTGTGAGTACACCCTGAATGACCATACAATTCATGATATGGATGCAGAAATGCCTTGTATGAGTTGTTGTTTTTATATTTATGTGAAATGGGTAACTACTGTAGTATCACATGAGTAAGAGTGCAGTTTCTCCCGTTTTATCTGCGAATAAATTGTAATCAATTGAATTTGACAGTTTCATTGTGCTTAATGTCAACATGACATCAAAACCAACCCCGTTTACTTTAGTAAAGCACAAAGTCTATTTGTGTGAACAGTTCATGAGTGCATGTGATTTCTTATGAAGTTTGTCTTTATAAGCTTTCATCAAGATGTAAAAACTCAATCTAGTTCTAAACAATTTTCCTTTTTTGTTGGTTTGAATATATCACTGAATATCCTTGTTCATTGGGGAAACATGCCATATTATGACAGTAAAATGGGTTGCCAGAAATGGGTTTGTCCAGAAATGTTTGGAAAACAAAGCATTGAGGTTTACACTGGAAATCAAATAATTTAATGCTGTTACTGTTTCTCCTTCTCTCCCTGTCTCTATTCTTGTTTCATGTCTACAGCCGGGTGCAAGTTTAGAGCAGACGCATGTGTTTGTTTTGGCACACATCCTTCGGAGGCCCATCATAGTGTATGGTGTGAAATATTACAAGAGTTTCAGAGGAGAGACGCTGGGATACACACGCTTTCAGGGTGAGCTGCTGTTAAGCACACTTTGCTAATGTGTAGATATTTGTGACGATGGACCACAAAACCAGTCATAAGTGTAAATTCATTGAAACTGAAACAAAAAATCACATAAAACTGAATAAATGAGGTTTCAATTGATGTTTACTTTGTTAGGATAAAGTAATATTTGGCTTAGATGCATCTATTTGAAAGTCTGAAATCTGAGGGTTCAAAAAAATCTAAATAATGAGGAAAATCTCCTTTAAAGTTGTCTAAATGAAGTGCTTAGCAATGCGCATTACTAAGCAAATATTGAGTTTTGATATATTTACAGTAGGAAATTAACGAAATATCTTCAAGGAACATGATCGTTACATAATATTTTAATAATTATTGGCAAAAATGGGTCACACTTTACAATAAGGTTTCATTAGTTAATGCATTTACTAAAATGAACTAATAATAAACAATACTTGCACAGTGTTTATTAATCATAGTTCAACACTTACTAATGCATTATTTTATCTTTGCCATGATGACGGTAAATATTATTTGACTAGATATTTTTCAAGACACTTCTATACAGCTTAAAATAAAATGTAATGGCTTAACTAGGTTAATTAGGTTAACGAGGTAGGTTAGGGTAATTAGGCAAGTTATTGTATTAACGATGGTTTGTTCTGTAGACAATGGAAAAAATATATAGCTTAAGAGGGCTAATCGTTTTGACCTTAAAATGTTTTTTGAAAAATTTAAAACTGCTTTTGTTTTAGCCGAAATAAAACAAATCAGACTTTCTCCAGAAGAAAAAATATTATCAGACATACTGTGCAAATTTCCTTGCTCTGTTTAACATAATTTGGGAAATATAAAAAAAAAATCAAAGTGGTTTAATAATTCTGATTGCAACTTTATCTCTGTCAACACTGTTGACTACAGGATTGGTTATCGGGGTCGGTTTCTGTAATCAGGGCTTCTGCAGGTTTCATCAAGTCAAATTTAAGACTTTTTAAGACCCTTTTAAGACCAATATGAATGAAATTTTACACTTGCATGGGGCTAAACATTAAGGATTTTTTCGAATGGCCCGGTTAGGGCAAAGGATTTTTTTTTTTTTTTTGCTCGTCACAAAAAATAAATAAAAATCAAATGTAGTTATTTCTTAGACACAAATTTTAATGTCAAAACAAGAAAACTTTTGTATAAGTTGTATTCATCTTTTTTAACATAAATGCTTCTTTTTTATGACAATTTTAACATGGTTAAACGTATATTATGAAGAAAATTACACAAATAATCAAATATATATATATAGATATATAGATATATACTTATTTACTTTTGGTCCAAATGGATTGAGTATAACTCCTATTCAACTACTCAGTTTCTGTTATAAAACATTACGTTTCATGCCTATTTATTAATATTTTGTTCGCTCTCCCCTTACTTCTGTAAATTAGTCTTTGTATAAATGAAAGATCATGTAAAGGGATATGTTGCTCTGTTATTATCACGAGGAATTGTTTAATTGTTTTTTAGTTTAATTTTCGTTATTGAGGAATTTAATTTGGACAATTTGCTTTAAAAATGTCTAACAACTGTTGTGAATTGTATCTCTTAAAGTTTTATTGAAATGGATTGTTGGTGATTGGATGGATGTCAGCCTGATTGGGTAGCTTTTCTTGGATAGAGGAAAATTAAGGCCTGTTTAAAATGATTTAAGACCTACAACACAATATTTCAGTGAATTTAAAACTTTTTTTAGGGCCTAAAATTTTGTTTTGTAAATTTAAGACATTTATCGACTTTTTAAGACCCCGCGGACACCCTGGCAATTTATTTATTTGTTTATTTAAACAAGAAAGTCCCATTGAGATACAATATCTCTTTAACCAGTGTGTCCTGGTCAAGACAGGCAGCATAGGACAGAGTTAGAGAAAATTACATATCACAACACATACCAACACACAAAAATAATATAAACCATAGTCAATTATTAAAACGAGCATTGTTCTAAATATTAATAGTAATGACTGTTTGCTTTGGCTCTTATCTTGTAGGTGTTTACCTGCCGCTGTTGTGGGAGCAGAGTTTCTGCTGGAAGAGCCCTATTGCTCTGGGTTACACACGAGGGCACTTTTCTGCATTGGTTGCAATGGAGAACGACGGCTACGATAATCGAGGTGCAGGCGCCAACTTGAACACAGACGACGACGTCACGGTCACTTTCCTGCCACTAGTTGACAGCGAGCGAAAGCTGCTGCACATCCACTTTCTGTCTGCACAAGAGGTGAGAGCTGACATGAGAAAAAAAAAACAACTCAGCAGAGCAAGCATATTTATGAGATGTTAAAGCCTGTTTTACTGTGGCTGAATGTTCAGTGTGAACAAGAAAAAACAACAACATGCAAATAAAATCTTTATATAAATCTTTTTATAACATATAAAATAAAATGTTTTGTAGCTGTTAAGGCACAACAGGAATAGGGTAAAATCCCTAAATATAATAGATTCTTTTCTTTTCTGGGCTGGTTTAAGATTCAAACTTATTAACTTAAATGTCGTTTTAAATAACTTTTTTCCCTCATTGAACACAATATATTTTATTTTAAGAAACATTTAAAATATTTTTGGAACAGTAAATATGTCAGGGGGGGCCTCACGGTGGCGCAGTGGGTAGCACGTTCGCCTCACAGCAAGAAGGTCGCTGGTTCGAGCCTCTGCTGGGTCAGTTGGCGTTTCTGTGTGGAGTTTGCATGTTCTCCCCGTGTTGGCGTGGGTTTTTTCCGGGTGCTCCGGTTTCCCCCACAAGTCCAAAGACATGCGGTACAGGTGAATTGGGTAAGCTAAATTGTCCGTAGTGTATGAGTGTGAATGGGTGTGTATGGATGTTTCCCAGAGATGGGTTGCAGCTGGAAGGGCATCCGCTGTGTAAAACATATGCTGGATAAGTTGGCGGTTCATTCCGCTGTGGCGACCCCAGATTAATAAAGGGACTAAGCCGAAATTAAAATGAATGAATGAATGAAAATATGTCAGGCTAATTAATTAAAATATTTATCAAGTATCTTGTTACTTTATTAGTTTTAAAAACACAGATTTCTTTATAGGTAACTTGAAAAGGTGTCTTTGTATATCTTTATGTCTTTGGATATAAGTAAGCCACTGCAGGGCCTCACGGTGGCGCAGTGGGTAGCACGATCGCCTCACAGCTAGAAGGTCGCTGGTTCGAGCCTCGGCTGGGTCAGTTGGCATTTCTGTGTGGAGTTTGCATGTTCTCCCCGTGTTGGTGTGGGTTTCCTCTGGGTGCTCCGGTTTCCCCCACAAGTCCAAAGACATGCAGTACAGGTGAATTGGGTAAGCTAAATTGTCCGTAGTGTATGAGTGTGTATGGATGTTTCCCAGTGATGGGTTGCAGCTGGAAGGGCATTCGCTGCGTAAAAACATATGCTGGATAAGTTGGCGCTTCATTCCGCTGTGGCTACCCCAGATTAATAAAGGGACTAAGCCGAAATGAAAATGAATGAATAAGCCACTGCACTGTTCATGCTCGGATGTTGGTGCATAAGCAATTTGTTTCTCAAATGTTTGCTGATTCTTGGGTTGACCAATTGATTTTTATGTGAATGGTCCTTTGCTACGTTGCCCTTAAAAAATAAATGAAATAATCTTTCTCAATATATAAAAACGTGTATATACCACAGGAACAGTATAACAGAAAACCGTAGCCGTTTTAAAACCGTGACTTCTCCAAACCACAGTAAACCTTGAAACCGGTTATCTAAAATGCCTAAATGAGCTGTTATCTAAAGAATATGCACTATTCTGAACACTGGATAAAAGTTCAAATGTTTTATTAATTGCATGGCATATCAGAGTTAATATTAAATTATTATCTCGGGTGCAAACGGAATGCTAAAATGTTTTGTCCACTTTCGGCCACATTCAGAGGTAGACGAAAACACATCAAGTCGGATTGCTTTTGTAGTGTTAACGCTCATGTGGTTGAATGTGTTCAAACAGCCACAAAACACCAGCTAATCTCCACTTTTTGGGGCGATGTGTAAAGTAAAACAGGATATACAAACTTCCCTGCAATATACCATAACACGCAGATTACAATTGAAATCTCAGTACCCAACATGGGTTCATTAATAGCTTGTTTCCATTGAGCTGTACGGTTTGGTGCAGAACAGTATGGTATGCATTTATTTGTTTCCACTGTCAAAAGAAACAAAATACAGAAATATACTGTATAGGGCTTGTTACGTCCTTTTTAGATGTTAATTAAAAATAAGGGTATTTAACATAACATATAGTAGTTTAGTGTGCGAGTAACAAATGGAGGGAGAAAGAAACAACTGAAAAACCAAATAATCACTGCAATTATTTATTCCCCATGGTTCCAGTGAAAATATTGTACAGTGAAAGAAAATACTTACAATAAATAAATAAATAAAGAAATTACCTGCTGAAGAGGAGGTAGTTAGAGGTGCTTAAATCAAAGAAATAAATATAACAAAACACACTAACTGTATTAACTAAACTAAATATCAAAAGAAAAACATGAAAAGAAACATCTTCAACGTACCCAAACGTCTTAACTAAACTACTCTAATTAAATAACAAAACATATACAAACCAGCACACTCTCCTGAACCTAATGAACTAATACAAAAATGATACTGAGTGTAGGATATGTATATCGCGCGACCTGCTCACTTCTACACCCTCTCCGAGGTATTTACTCAAACATGTATCAGTTAACTGGACGAGTTCACAAGCAAACACATTACAATTTGTGATATCAAAATACTTTATAATACACAATATATTGTTTCAGTATCAAAATCGCAATGTGCACATCCGCAATAGTCACACCGCAGGATGCTTGTCAAGTTGGCATTATTGGTGATCAGGCACCACAGTTTGAAATGCATGTAATTTTCAAATTAATTTACTGTATTTACTTAATTAATTTTACTGTATTAACATAAGTTTAAACCATTCACATGCAAGAGGATTGAATTTGAGCTTTAACAAAGTTGCATTTGATTTACACAGAGAAGACTGAAGTGTTGTTTGATTATTCAACGTCTGTATCACACTATAATTAAGACTTAACAAAAAAAAAATCGAAAGCTATTTTTTTGTATGCCTTGTTTTTGTATTTATCTAGTTTATTATTATATTTATGCAGATCCACTATACTGCAAAATCACTGCAATCGGGTGAAATAGATTTCATATAGCAATATTTATCGCAGATGAATGTCGCATATAATCCCTTACGCACGTCTCTTATAACCATCTAGTTTGGACATGTCATTTCAGAGGCAGCTTTACAGAAAATAAAAGATAAAACAGATTTAAAAATTGGTAAGGAAAATGACTAACAATGCAATTTGGAAACATTGCAAATGATGGAAGAATAATTCAACCCGTCTCATTCAAGAAAAGTGCATATTTGATGCATAAGAAGTTAAAATGTGTCTTACTCTGCTTGTAAATTTGTAAACAAACACTGTGATCGGTTCATGAGATGGGCCAGATTAGCGAGTACCGATCGAGTCATAAATGTGATTATCGGCCGATCGATCCGAGCATTCCTACTTGGTACCATACCACTTTTTTGATACAGTTACGGTTTAAAAATGTGTCTGTTGTGTTATGACAAATACATTTAGCAGACGCTTTTGTCAAAGGGACTTGCAATTGAAGAGGCATTCAGCGATTCAACTAGAAGAGCCAATACACACAACAAGTGCTAATTATACAAAGGAACTGTCAATGCTCAGAGAATTTAGTGCTAGAATAAGGTTTGTTTGTTTTTTTTAGAGAGAGATTGAGTATGAGTGTGTGTTTCTACAGGTGGTTTGTCAATCCCACTCACCTCCATAAAGTTTTATTTATTTGTTTATGATTTAAAGAGTGTGTTTTCTACAGGAGATTGTTATGATTGATTGATATTTATTGGCGAGCTCTCTGATTGGTTACTGTGTGTGTATGGTCAGATGGGGACCTAGCAGCAGGAGCTAGTACCTCTGTTTTCTGTTACAGAATGAAAATGCATGTATTGTGTTATGATATTCATTGACAAGCTCTCTGATTGGTCACTGTGTGTGTGTATGGTCAGATGGGTACGGAGGAGCAGCAGGAGCGCATGTTGAGGCAGTGGATGGACTGCTGTGTTACGGAGGGCGGGGTTTTGGTGGCCATGCAGAAAAGCTCGAGAAGGCGGAACCACCCGCTCGTCACTCAAATGGTGGAGAAATGGCTGGACGGTTATCGGCAGCTTGCTGCTTGTCCCACTCTTTCAGATGGAGAGGAGGAAGAAGAGGACGAAGACGAGTGAAGACAAACAGTCGGTGACACTTGACACTACAACACGGCCCTCTTGCGTTCGTTCTCCCCACATACGGAAACACAAACACACACCTTTAGCCCCAACCGAACGACAAACCCAAGGTTTCCTTTTTTTTTGGTTTTTGTCCCTAATACAGCAAATAATTTGGGTTCGTTGCAAAATAAAGGAATGCAATCATGATTGTATTTGTCTTTACAGTGTATGTTCTTTGCTTTTGGTTGTGTTTTGTTTGAAATTTTGCCATTGCAATGCTTGTAGTGATTTAAGAGCAAGGAGGGAATAGGAATGAAAGATATTTAAGTCGCAGCAATTTAATAAGCACCCTTTTTAAAACAAAAAACATTGTTTCTGTCTGTAATGGAGCCGATGTCTACGTCTGTTTGTGTTGCTTGACTCTAGACTGAGATTACTAAAACATAATTCACTACAGACGTTTGGAAAAACAAGCATTATATCTACCGATCGCACTCAAAGACTGTCACGATTGCTTTTCTAAATAAAGCCGTCGATCCTCCAGCCGGTGGCCACGAGGAGAGCGCAAGGACAATTTTAACTCGATTTCTAACAGAGTTTCTGTATTTATCTGAATTCTAGTTTGTGAGCCATAGAAATGAATGCTTTTTCCACTCACATTTTGTCGTCTTGTCGTCCCATCTCTGAACTGCGCTGCAAACGTGAACGCTGCAATGGGGAAAAAAAAGAGGTGTGAGTTTACGGTGTCTGCTGGTTGAGATTTCAAGGCCTTTTTTTATTTGAAGAGAACATTATCTCAGCCCTTCTTTCAATGTGGTCCGTTCACTCTTTCAGTTGTGTATTTTGTGTGTCTTGTTTGTGAAATGTCTGGCCACAAGTTTTCAGTGCATGTTTTTGTTTTCAATCCTTCATCATCACGTTCAAAAAGACTTGATGTAGACCAAAGTGAACATTTGAGAGAGATCTGTGGAGTGTTTTTTTGCAGTGCTAATATAACCAGTTAACTGGCTTTGTTTTCCTGTTTTTCCCATCTCATCACTTCCTATATTTGTGTCCAGTTTTCCCCCTCACGTTCTCATGTTTTCTTTTCTTTTTTAAATTATGTGATAGTTCTGCTACACTATGGTATATTTGATATATATAAGGTGGAGACCAAACTTGATGATATTGAAGACCTAAGTGTTTTGAATGTCCAACTATGAAACTATTATAAAACTTAAAAACAAATCAAAAAGTGTCATTTCCTACATACAAGCTACACACTAGGGCTGAACAATATATCGTTTGAGCATCGATATCGCAATGTGTGTATCTGCATTTGTCACATCCCAGGATTAGATTATTTATTAAAGATTAAAAGATAAAGGGCCTCACAGTGGTGCAGTGGGTAGCACGTTCGCCTCACAGCAAGAAGGTCGCTGGTTCGAGCCTCGGCTGGGTCAGTTGGCGTTTCTGTGTGGAGTTTGCATGTTCTCCCTGTGTTGGCGTGGGTTTCCTCCGGGTGCTCGGGTTTCTCCCACAAGCCCAAAGACATGCGGTACAGGTGAATTGGGTAGAGTAAATTGTCCGTAGTGTATGAGTGTGAATGGGTGTGTATGGACGTTTCCCAGAGATGGGTTGCAGCTGGAAGGGCATCTGCTGCGTAAAAAACATATGCTGGATAGGTTGGTGGTTCATTCCGCTGTGGCGACCCCAGATTAATAAAGGGACTAAGCCGAAATGAAAAATGAAAATAAAAGATAAAGATATAATTAAATTTAATGACTTTTTTTATAATTTATACTATGATGACCATGTTTATTTTACAATTGATTATGGTTTTCTGGGGAGTCTAACAGTATTTAAGTACAGAAATTAAAAAAATAAGCATGTTTATTTATTTTGGCTTGTAATTTATTGAAATTTATGCAAATGCACTGCATAGAAAAAGACTTGATCATCACAGTCGATCTTAATTGATGAAATCTTTCCAAATAGAGCCAATCATCTGGTGAAATTTTATTTATATCGCAATATATATCGCAGCAATGCAAAATATCACAATGTCAGATATTTCCAATATCGTGCAGCCCTACTACACACTTATCCAGAATGTCATAAATGTTCATAGCAGCTATTATATAATGATAATGCAAAAGATTAATTGCTATACCCTATATATTTGTAATGTTTTAGAATATACAGTCGTGGCCAAAAGTTTAGAGAATTGCATAAATATTGGAAATTGGAAAAGTTGCTGCTTAAGTTTTTATAATAGCAATGTGCATATACTCCAGAATGTTCTGAAGAGTGATCAGATGATCTGCATAGTCCTTTGCCATGAAAATGAACTTAATCCTGAAAAACTTTCCACTGCATTTCATTGCTGTCATTAAAGGAGCTGCTGAGATCATTTTAGCAATCGTCTTGTTAACTCCGGTGAGAATGTTGACGAGCACAAGGCTGGAGATCATTATGTCAGGCTGATTGGGTTAGAATGGCAGACCTGACATGTTAAAAGGAGGGTGATGCTTGAAATCATTGTTCTTCCATTGTTAACCATGGTGACCTGCAAAGAAATGCGTGCAGCCATCATTGCGTTACATAAAAATGGCTTCACAGGCAAGGATATTGTGGCTACTAAGATTGCATCTAAATCAACCATTTATAGGATCATCAAGAACTTCAAGGAAAGAGGTTCAATTCTTGTTAAGAAGGCTTCAAGGCATCCAAGAAAGTCCAGCAATCTTCCAACAATCCAACAACAGTTTGGTGAAGAACAATGCATTTTCCAGCACGATGGAGCAAAAGTGATATCTAAGTGGCTCGGGGACCAAAACGTTGAAATTTTGGGTCCATGGCCTGGAAACTCCCCAGAACTTAATCCCAATGAGAACTTGTGGTCAATGCTCAAGAGGCGGGTGGACAAACAAAAACCCACTAATTCTAACAAACTCCAAGAAGTGATTATGAAAGAATGGGTCGCTATCAGTCAGGATTTGGCCCAGAAGCTGATTGATAGCATGCCCAGTCCAATTGCAGAGGTCCTGAAAAAGAAGTGCCAACACTGCAAATACTGACTCTTTGCATAAATGTCATGTAATTGTCGATAAAAGCCTTTGAAACGTATGAAGTGCTTGTAATTATATTTCAGTAGATCACAGAAACAACTGAAACAAAGATCTGAAAGCAGTTTAGCAGCAAACTTTCTGAAATCTAATATTTGTGTCATTCTCAAAACTTTTGGCCAAGACTGTATGTTGTTTAAAATTCAGCACAGTACACATTTAGCCAGAAAGAGGCTACTTTAAAAGACTAAAACAAAGCAGTCCAACAATGCAGTGCTAGAATGGTACATAGTCATGTGGTCTGTACAAGGTTTCGAACCCTTTTGACAAAAGAATTTCTATGACTTTCCTAGGGAGTGTGATTTTCATAAAGTATAGGCAGATTTCAATTAGTATTTGGTGCTAAATGACTATTAAACTAGTTTACTTTTTTTTTTTTTTAGAAAGGATAATATGGCAAGTAGGACCATAAATGATCTAAATGAGCCTTAGTGGTGAATTGTTCAAAGAGAAACAGCTAGATAAAATATTTTACAACTATGTCTAGTAATTTATTAATATAATCATAGCCTATATAATATATAATCACTCTACAAATGAACATACTTTGAGTTCTTAGATATTTTTCCTTAATTTTGGACACTTTGACAGTAAACATTTTTCAGTGAAAAACGTCATACAAAACAAAACCAGTCAATAACATAACATTATAAAATAACATAATTGTGAACTTGAGGCAAAATCTGCAGAAAAAAAAATCCCAATTACAGTGACATTCCTATTGAAATGACTGATTTTACAACATAGTAAACTCATGGAACACCAATGTGACCTTGCCTTAAGATAAAGTATGTTGAACGGTCACAAACAATCAAGCTTTATTTCGCCTCAAAGAAACTAACCACTATTTTCTAACTATTTTCCCAGAGGGAAGTATAAACAGTGTTAATCAGGATAACCCAGTACACATTTAAAAGTATGCAATATATTGTATACGTTTAGGAAAATACTTCTTTCTAGAATTGTTTGTTTTTTCCAGCTGACTGAAGCTACGTGGACGTTGAATGCAGCTTGAGGTAAATAATACATTTACAAGCACTTTGACACTTTATGATCGATTAAGAACACGGTGCATTTAGGTATGTGGTACGTAGGCCTACCTTTTTATGTTGTGATGTTTAATTTGTACTTTAAAAGGCAGTCAACGTGAAATGATGTTGGTTCAGGCGGGATCTTATTTGAGTCGCGAACAAAGATGTCACGTGACACGAGGCGCCATTAAATATATTGATATGGTTTTGAAGATTGACCGTAACTAAACCACGTTTATAATTACTAGATTGTATGTATTGTGCATTTTAAATAATGGTTTGTTTTTGTAATTTCAGTTCCCCTAATTTTAGTTTTCAACTGAAAACAGCGGAGCAAAGAGGATCTTGGTTTATTAAAATGAAGATAAATTATGAAATATCTATCCACAGCTGAAACTTACCTGTCTCATCTGAGGCTGCATACAAAATCGTATACGTACTTACTACTTTAACAAAAAATAAGATTTTTTTAAAATAAGATAAACATGACAATGTGACAAAAGTAGTTGTACTACTCATACTAGTCACAGTACTGCAAACTGTACTCAGATTATCTACTTCTTATAGTGAGATTTTGAAGTATGCACACGACAGACGCTTTAGAATCACATAAGGCCACTGAAGAGGATTTGGTAATAAAAAAATACCATAATAAAAATAAACTGAACCAACATAACTATGACGTGATATGAAATATTATAACCACAACATGGTGGATGAAGTTCGTCTAGATTACATTCATTCATTTTCAACCGCTTTTCCGGGGCCGGGTCGCGGGGGCAGCAGTCTTAGGAGAGAACCCCAGACTTCCCTCTCCCCAGACACTTCCTCCAGCTCCTCTGGGGGGATCCTGAGGCGTTCCCAGGCCAGCCAAGAGACATAGTCCCTCCAGCGTGTCCTGGGTCTTCCCCGAAGCCTCCTCCCAGTGGGACATGCCTGGAACACCTCCCTAGGTAGGCGTCCAGGAGGCATGCGAAACAGATGCCCGAGCCACCTCAGCTGACTTCTCTCGATGTGGAGGAGCAGCGGTTCTACTCCGAGCTCCTCCCGGGTGACAGAGCTCCTCACCCTATCTATAAGGGTGCACCCTGCCACCCTGCGAAGGAAACTCATTTCGGCCGCCCGATCCGAGATCTTGTCCTTTCGGTCATGACCTTAGGTGAGAGTAGGAACGTAGATTGACTGGTAAATTGAGAGCTTTGCCTTTCGGCTCAGCTCCTTCTTTACCACAACGGACCGGTACGTCGACCGCATTACTGCTGCCGCTGCACCAATCCGCCTGTCAATCTCATGTTCCATCCTTCCCTCACTCGTGAACAAAACCTCAAGATACTTGAACTCCTCCACCTGGGGTAAAGACTTTCCTCCATCCTGGAGGAATAACATTCATATTACATACATTCATACTATTATAGAACATACTTTTTCAGTCATTGCAAATTACAATAAAGTATGCATTTCTGGTTGTAGCCTATTTTGTGTGCATGAAACAGACAATGACACCATTAAAAGTGTTATAGGAAAAGCACTAATTAAACATCACTGTCAATGATTTCAAACCTACGAAACTGTTTTGCTGAAAGCCAAAAATGTTCAGTTACCAACATATCACTATAAAACATTCAAGACAATTTCAGTATTTTAATACCTTACCATTAATAGCTAGGTCTCAGTATTTGACCATGAGAGAGTAAATTCAGCAAAGACTCCGAGAAACTCAAACATATTTAATTGGCATTGAGCACAAATGAACAACAGAGGGTTACGGCAAGAGTAAGTGTTTATACTGTGTATAAAAAAAGGAACAAGACTGGATGAGGACATATTAAAGGTAGAGTCCCTCTGGTGTCCCCTCCTGCTTCTTGTACAGGACGTTCTCTTTAGACTTCTTGAAGTCTTCGTTAGTAACTTTCATTCTCCGTTCCCTCAGAGCCATCAGCCCTGCCTCTGTGCAAATAGCCTGAAAGAAGAAGATAAAATAATAATAAATAAATCACAGTTTACTAAGAAATGGATTGCATATTAACACTTAGTGTCCTTTTGTTCCAGTTGTATATATTTTAGGCACTGAAAAGATGGTCTATAATCATTCTACCATCATTACTTATCATAATTGTTTGGAACACTAAAATATTTTAATGAACAGCCAATCATATTGTCCCCCATTGACTTCTATTTTATTCTGCAGGAATTTATTCAAACATATAATTCTTTACTCAAGTCAGGTGATTATGAAAAAGACAAATGTATGTTATTTTGGTGAACTATCACTTTAAAACTAAACTAAAATGATAAAAGGCAGACTGCAAAGTGAACTAACTGTTCTTGTTTTTATATCCTGGTGGGGACTTAAACCTGAACGCACACACCTGAATGACTTGTGTCACCATGGGGACCAAAATTGAGGTTTCCGTGGGTAAACATGTTTATAAAATCACAGAATGAAGTATTTTGAAAATGTAAAAATGCAGATTGTTTCCTGTGAGGGTTGGGGTTAGGGGATAGAATATCCGGTTTGTATAGCAGAAACATCATTACGTCTATGAGAGTCCCTTCTGGGATATAAGAACAAGTCTATCTGTGTGTGCGTGTGTGTGTGTGAGAGTGAAATCAAACTGCTCAAGATTATGCATCTACAGACAAAATTATATGCCATTTAAAACGTTAATTGTTTTACAAATATTGGAAATGTTTATATATATATATATATATATGACATTTTTTTATTATGGGCAGCACAGTGGCGCAGTGGGTAGCACAATTGCCTCACAGCAAGAAGGTCGCTGGTTCGAGCCCCGGCTGGGTCAGTTGGCGTTTCTGTGTGGAGTTTGCATGTTCTCCCTGTGTTTGTGTTTTTTTATTATATTATAATTATTATTATTTTATTTTTTATTATAATTTTTTTTTTTTCCCTTCACGTCGTCAACTGGTGAAGTTTTTTTTTTTCCTTGCCTCTGTTGCCACTGGCTTGCTCGGATCGGGACTTGTGGAGCTGCGCTTCGGTGGATTTGCTCTTCAGTGTTTGAACTTTCAGCAGTGAAACTTAAACCACACTGAACTGAACTAAACTCTGAAATCTGGACTTAGTCTGGATACTAAAACTATGTTAAGCTGCTTTGACACAATCTACATTGTAAAAAGCGATATATAATTAAACTTGAATTGAATGACTTGCCTTCAAGTTGCACTTAAAGCTGAACAATCGTCTTTGCCAAGATGATAATATTTTACTGCTTATTTTGCAAGAAATTAGCTATTAGAAATTACTTATTAAAACTATTATGTTTAAAAATGTGTTGAACAAAAATCATTTAAACAGCACTTAGGAAATATTAGGAAAAACAATTATAAATCACAGAAGGGCTGATGATTGTGTCATCAGTTGTATTTGATTAAACAGTTGATGCTACCTTGATGTCAGCACCAGAGAGGTCGTCTTTAGCCAAAATTAGGTCATCCAATGTCACGTCATCCGCTACCGTCATCCTGCTGGTGTGGATCTGGAAAATCCTGCGCTTGGTTTTCTCATCCGGCAGTGGGAACTCAATCTTACGATCAATCCTACCTGTATAATCATAAAGGGAGCACCTACTTTTGAGTCCACAATTTAATTCACTGTATTCAATGCATTTATGTGCACTTTAAATCGATCAATTTGTGACATTTGCATCAGGTCGACGAGTCCACTATGATTCAATTAGTATGTGAAACCCATACCAGGAATAAACATGTGATCTGACTGATTCACCTGGTCTAATGAGAGCTGGGTCAAGTGTCTCGATCCTATTAGTAGCCATGATGACTTTAACATCTCCACGGGAGTCAAATCCATCCAACTGGTTTAGCAGCTCCAGCATTGTTCTCTGAATCTCACGCTCCCCCCCTGAATTAGAGTCATACCTGAGGAGAAGCAGTGCTAATATCAGTGCTTAATGTTCACAATACAGACAGACCAAGCTGAAAAAAAGAATAAACATCAATTTTATTTTTTAAACCTTAGGGAACCCTGGGTATCAAGATATGTATGGCTTAATATAATGTAAATGACGCCTCTTTGTGAAATATGTACAAAAAAATAAACACAACAAATGTATGTTATTCAATAAAATCTACATGTATTTTAGACCATGGGTGCCGCCATTGTTTTCGATGAAGTAATTTGGGAGCTCCTCTTAATTCCCATTATTAACGCACCAAAACTAGCGATACAAAATGCTCCTACTACGCCACATATGCCGCTTTTGGTTGTAATTTACAGTCAAAGGGATCTTGATCTTCATTACCATAAGGAGAAGCATTATAACATTAAATCCCTTCGGACATTGAGTGAAATTTATGTTGAGAAAAGGCTGAAAAAAGAAAGTAGCCAATAAACATGCCGACACTTGTCAACATCCGTTTTTACGGCCACATCGATCATAACAGGAGGAAACTGTTTATTATATATAAATATATTTTGTTAGTATATAATATACATGAAGTTTTCCTAACTGTCAGTTCAAGAAAATAGCTAAACTTTACTTAACCATTTTGGTGAATTGTGAGTGAATACTGTATAAATAAGTGTAATTACATTTAATAAAATTGATTTTACATTTACTTTGTTTTATGAAAACAAACTCTTACTAGCTCTCATTAAACTCATGGCGGTTTCTTTGTTTTCATTCTGGCTTGTTGCATGAGCGAGTGACGTATCTCTAAACCAATAGCGTTCAGCAGCGCGTCTAGCTCTGCCTTTTGGTACCATTTTGCTGTACCCTTTGCAAAGGGTACCCAAAAAGTGGTACGGTACGGTTCGCTTTTAGGTACCTTTTGACAGTGGAAACGACCATAAAAGCGTACTGAACCGAACTGTACCGTACCAGTCAGTGGAAACGGGCCATTAAAGACCATCCACATAAGCTGATCACTACAAAAACCAACCAATGCCATAAAAAAGCCAAAGACTTCGAATTAATCTTCACACACACCTCTTTGTGCCAATAGCGTCGATCTCATCTATGAAGACGATTGACGGAGCATGTTCCTCGGCCACTCTGAAGAGCTCTCGCACCAATTTGGGACCATCGCCCAGGTATTTCTGAATCAGCTCTGAGCCCACAACCCTCAGGAAAGTGGCAGATGTCTGATTGGCCACTGCCTTTGCCAGAAGAGTCTTACCTGCACACCAGGAGTACATAGCATCAACATAAAACATACGCTACCTAAATGACATCGTATGTCAAATATTTTTATTTAATGCCATGTCAGCAACAACGGCTATTTTCATGACAAAAACATTTAATGAATAGATATACCATTAAAAACCACAAACAAATACATTAATTAGATAAAAAAATGTATGTTAATATTTGATAGGAATTCTTAAAACTTTTCCTGTTGACACTTTTATCTCATTGAGCGAGTTAATTTCATAAAAAAAGCCTTATGCAGTCATTAAAAGCAGGACAGTCCAATAGAATGGCTAACTACATGATCACATAATGGCAATTAGTTTTAAAGACCCTTCAGACTGACCTGTCCCTGGTGCACCGTACAGAATGACCCCTTTAGGTGGTTTTATTCCCATTTCTTCATAATACTCTGGATGTGTGAGGGGAAGCTCCACTGACTCCTATAAGAAGAAACCGACATGATCAAACAAGCATGTTTAAGTAATGTTCTCATGCACAGTTCATATATTTATAAAGAAGGAAATGTTAGAGTGCTTTCACACCTATAGATCGATTGTTTTGTTCTGAAACAGGGATTAAAATTGTTATGATGTTGCTTCATGTTCTTGGTGCGGTTGGCTTTCTCATGGCAAAGTTTCTAAATGGACCAAAATAGTTAAAACAAGTCACGAGTGTGCGAGTAAACTCTCCTCACGTTGGTCAGTTTGGTTTATTTTCCAGGATTCCGCTCAGCTGTCATACATCGTTATTTTAATTTATGACGATGAGAAATTAGACATTTCTAAGGTGGAACAGTGGCTCAGTGGTTAGCACTGTTGTCTCACAGCAAGAAGGTTGCTGGTTCGAGTCCCGGCTGGGCCAGTGTGCATTTCTGTGTGGAGTTTGCATGTTCTCCCCGTGTTGGCGTGGGTTTCCTCCGGGTGCTCAGGTTTCCCACACAGTCCAAAGACATGCGCTATAGGTGAATTGGGTAAGCTAAAATTGTCCGGAGTGTATGAGTGTGTGGATGTTTCCCAGTGATGGGTTGCAGCTAGAAGGGCTCTCACTTTCATATTCGACATAAAACGCACTTTTACCGGTAGTGATGATATCTCTACTCATCATTCTCTCTTCATATAGCCGTATATATGCCTAATACATATCCATAATACACTGTGATATAGCCTGATTTGCTGGTTAGTTGGATCATATTGCTTTTTCAATACAACAGAACAGCTCTAGAGTTTGTTTCAACCAAGCTGAGACTACCTCATTCAGGCGGTCTCGGAGCGATTGTTTTGGGGCGGATCAGAGCACGATTGCAGTATTCTCAAATGCATCAGGTTCCAAAACAAACGTCTATGTATGAAAGCACCCTTATATAAAAGAAACCAATTTCTACTAAATGTATTAAAATACTTGAATTTCTGCCGATAAAAATTAATTAAATCTAATTACTTAATACACTTGCATGTTTCATTTCTATTTAAACTAATTTAAATACTAAAACACACTTTTTAGACAATTGATGGATGAAATGTAAATGAATAATATGTTTCAGGACCAATCGAAAGCACCTTGATTTCTTGAATCTGGCTGTCCAAACCTCCGATATCTGCATATGTCTCCTGTGGGGCTTTTTCTACTTTCATTACAGTCACCAGAGGGTCTGTGTCATCCATCAGCACCCCGATTACGGCATGAACCTGTAAACAGTTATACAAGTCAAATATAATTATAGAAATACTACAACAATGAATGCATAATAAAATAAATAAATAAATAAAATACTGTACAATAACTGATTTCTGCAGTCAAATAAATTAAAGTGAGTGAATCAACATGCCTATCTACAGTTGAGGTCAAAATTATTCCCCCTTCTGTGAATTGTTTTCTTTTTCAAATATTTCTCAAATGATGTTTAACAGAGCAAGGAATTTTTCACAGTATTTCCTATAATATTTTTTCTTCTGGAGAAATTTGTATTTGTTTTATTTCGGCAAAAATTAAAGCAGTTTTTAATTATTTTTAAAACCATTTTAAGGTCAATACTATTAGCCCCCTTTTTATCCAATTAGCTACAGAACAAATCATTGTTATAAAGATTTTAAAAAATCAGTTATTAGAAATGAGTTATTAAAACATCTTCTCTCCATTAAACAGAAATAAAAAATAAACGGGTAAAAAAAAAAATAATAAGATTTAAAATTTAACAGGAGGAAATTTAATTAATAATTTAGACTTCAGCTGCATTTATCTTCCAGATTCTAAAGGTCTTCAGTGATTTTGAAGACTTTACTAACCTTGTGGTTCAGTAGCACAGAGCAGCCGGGTTCGAGCAGGTCTTTATCTACAAATGATAGAATGCTGACATAATGTTCAGAGCCCACTGAAGTCGACACAATGGCGTGGTTATCATCAATGATCTCCTCCAGAGTTCCCACAGACATGGGTGTCCCTCTGAGATCGTCCACTTTAGACCTCTCTTCCTATAAAACAAAACAAGACATGATGTTAAAAGTCCACTTATCTGTTCAAGAGTTCAACATCTATTATTAAAATAACCCTTATTATGCCATTATAATTTTTATATTTTTGTTTTGGTGGTCTATTGTAATAGATTTACATGAATCTGAAGTCCCCCCAAAAATGTAATATTCTCATAATACGCATAGTAGCATCAGCATTTTTTCCCTCTCAGTATCTGAAACAATAATAATAAACATTATTTTATGAAGCACTTTTAAAAGCAGTTTCTCAAAGCGCCGAACAATGTGCAAACAATACAAAATGATGCAAAATCAACAAGTAGTCAGTTCAAGGATCCAGTATCTCTAAGCCCCACTTTTCTAAAAGTCTACTCTGCTCTGATTGGTCATATTATGGCCCAGTGTATTGTGATTGGTTGACCACTTACAGCGACTCTGGCCCTTTAAATACACTTTCCAGTATAGTTTAGCTCCAACCAGGGGCGTCGCTAGTGGTGGGAAAAGAGGGACAGAGTGCATAGGGCCTTGGCAATTTAGGGGCCCTGCGACGGGAAGCGGCCGTGTCCAGCCATCCACCATCCACCATACCCCCCCGGTCTTCACTTTTGACGATTGATCTAGCCATCCCCAATAACTGGTTGAATAACTTGTAAAATAACTGGTTGTTATCGTCAAAATCATTCCAGACTCCAGATCTCAGCTACAACTACATTGTTTGAGGGTAAAGTAAACATTGTTTGTGGTCAGCCAATGTAGACCATAAACTGAAATCACAGAAGTAAGTTGCAAACCTAATAAGGACTGGAATTACTAATAAATGACATGGTTTAGGAAGTTTTGAATTGGTTTTTTGCTTGGAAAAAAAAGAAAAACTCAACCCATCATGCACATTTATCCCAGAAACTTTGCAGACCTTTTACGTATGCAAAAAACTACAGAATAATGCTGTATACAGTGTCATTTACGGTCAAAATAAAAACTTGCTGGTTGAATAAAAGTAACTTTAAGTCAGAAAAAGCTATTTAAATTAAAAGTAATTTAAATCAGAATTTGCCAAGGGTATGAATCATTTCGGGCTTGACTGTATATATTATTAAAATATGCTTTATAGTCAAAACATCCTTACACAAATAGGTTTCTCTCCCACCCTTACAATAAACATGAGTGTGTAAGTCTTGAGTGGCCAATCTTTTATCTTGAAAGTGCAAGCCGGACATATCCATTTTCATATTGGTAATTACTTCTTTCATTTACTAAGGGATATTTGTGTCAAAATACAGTTCTTACGAGTAATTAAACATGTTTATATTGTTTGTATAATATATAGAAGATATAATAAATGTGTTGCACCTCCTGCTTCTCCTCCAGGGGCTTCATCTGCTCCTGGTTCCTGATGAACTCCTCCTCCATCAACAGATAATCTTTGATTCTCTCCTGTTTGAGGAGTTTTAGTCTGCACTGAGTGTGTGGAGTGACTGAGGAAAGAAGCGACATTGTGAGATTTTTTATAAATCACTACTATTACTTATAGAACATCCTCTCAACAGGTCTGGTCAAAGTATAATGATGTTTCTTTTACCCAGCGGGAGTTTGCTAGCAGCATCCGGTCCCTTCACCTTCTTCTTCTTTTTCCCAACTCTTGTGGGAATGGGAGGCTCATATTTCTTTTTCTTATCCTAGAATTGGATGCATATCAATTTTGTTCATATCAATTGTTCAAGTTTCTATAAAACAAATCTCTTTAGCCTCTTTTCATGTCTATTTTTAATTAATAAAATAGTCATGTGTGTATTTGTGAAATAAATACTCACTTTGTCATCTTTCTTTCCTCCTCCAGGTCCTTGTCCTCCACTCTGACTTTGACCCTGTGAAATTATAAAAATAAAATCATATAATTTTATGTTTTAATGTATTATCTTCCTTATTAATTTATATTCTTTTAATAATTTGATGTTTTGATGTTTATTATCTTCCTTATTAATTTATATTATTTTAATAATTTGATGTTTTGATGTTTATTATCTTCCTTATTAATTTATATTCTTTTAATAATTTGATGTTTTGATGTTTATTATCTTCCTTATTAATTTATATTATTTTAATAATTTGATGTTTTGATGTTTATTATCTGCCTTATTAATTTATATTATTTTAATAATTTGATGTTTTGATGTTTATTATCTGCCTTATTAATTTATATTATTTTAATAATTTGATGTTTTGATGTCTGTTATTGGTCTTATTAATTTATATTATTTTAATAATTTGATGTTTTGATGTTTATTTGCCTTATTAATTTATATTCTTTTAATAATTTGTTGTTTTGATGTTTATTATCTGCCTTATTAATTTATATTCTTTTAATAATTTGTTGTTTTGATGTTTGTTATCTGCCTTATTAATTTATATTCTTTTAATAATTTGATGTTTTGATGTATTATCTGCCTTATTAATTTGTATTCTTTTAAAACATTAATTTATGACACATATATAACATATACACACATACAACCACAAAAATATTTCTCAGTATTTAAAATAAATACACATAATAAATGGATATTTATATAAAGAGTTTTAGATGCAAAAACTTCTAAATGCCATCTGAAATTGTCCTCTAAAATGAGCATATGCATGTTCAGTAATATCACTTTCATGGCAAAGAACAAGTCCTTTTCCTGGTCTTTAAAGTGAAACATCTCAACACAAACAAAGGAAGCTGAGAAAAATGGTTAGAGCACTTAGGCACTTGCATTTGAACTCTTCATATATTGGAATCAATTAGTACAAGTAGTTTAACTTCATCAATTAGTACATACATACATACATACATACATACATACATACATACATACATATATCTCATTCATTCATTCACATTTCGGCATAGTCCCTTTATTAATCTGGGGTCGCCACAGCGGAATGAACTGCCAACTAATATATATATATATATATATATATATGCCATCTCTAGTACACATCATGCTTATTAAAAGACTACCAATATTTTACTGCAGTATCATCTTTTGTTAAATAATTTGTTCATAATTACTAGATTGTTTGCATAGGTTTATTCTGCCTCTTTATACAGGCTACTGTATTCGGGTTTATAAACGATTTAAATGATATATTTTAGATATTAACTCAAATAATATATATATATATATATATATATATATATATATATATATATATATATATATATATATATATATTAGAAAACAATTTATATAACAATTATATATTTTATCTAACAATTAGATTAATATAATGAACTTGATGCTTATGTATATTAGTTATTTGTACCGTTATAAATGCTTGAATATGTAGCGAATATAAGTTTATATATAACGTTATAGAGGCCTTTATGAATTCATGATAATTCGCTTCATATTGCTTGAATTTGACATGTGCATTTAATTTTACCAGTAACACTGCTTAATAACAGGTACATTTAATAACAATATAACACAATAACGTTATTTAACAATACGTTGCTAACGTTGAGGTTTTAAGACACTGCTTATAAGCTAACACTGCAAGCTAACTTCGTTGCTTTACTGCCAAACAAACATTACAAAGGACGCAATGTTAAACCGTTCTAAATCCACAATAATTCATTATACACGAACACATGAGTATCTTAAACATAAAAGGATTTAAAAATGAAAAGAAATGAAATATGCTGGCTCACCATTGCCGTTTGACGTCTGTTTCTTCTTCTGCACTAACGTTAGTAGATCAAGTCACTTGTTTCTTCTCCGCCACCTTCTGGAGAGGAGGGAAGCATTAACTGAGGACCCCAGTATTTGTTCGTGGTGACTATAAGCGTGCAAATTACTTTATATTGTTTTTAATTATTTAAAATGTTGTTTTTTATTTCAGGTGCTTCTATTTACAAAGGTCGTAATCATTAAGTGTGGATAGACTCAAATGATCGCGAGAGCACATTGCTTGCACCTAGAGTTGAGGTTAGAGTCTCGCGAGATTTAGTTATTATCATTAGGTGCGTTCGACATGAAGCACGGCTGCAGTCGGCGATCAACGAGATTAGCCGAGCGCAGGCGGGGGCGGAGTTGAAAACGGAGCTGTCAAGCCAGGCACTTCGGGCCTCAAAGTTGCGGCAGTCATGTTGACCGATCACATGGCGTAATCATTTATTTATTAATTGCAATAACAAAAAAAAAATAATATTTACAGTACAACTAAAACAGAATACAGTCTCTACAAACCCTAGTTCATTTTTAAATTTAAGTAGCCTATAACAAACGCATGAGAAATAAGGGGAAACCTAGAGGGCACATAAAAGGAAATAAATATCCACGAATAGGCCTATTAAACACATAACAATAAGCACAAATTCTAGGAGTTGAAACATCAGTCTTTAGGCTACTAGATGTTGAATGGTACTTTGTCAATACTGTTCCAGTTCTTGTTTGAATATGTTAAAAAGGGCCCAAAACAAGGTGTTTCGATTAAGTGTTAAACAATGATTAATAATAATGAAAGCATTTTAAAAAAAAGCACTTTAATCCAAAAAGACTGAACAAAAGGACCAAAATAAATGAGCTGCACTTTAAGTAGAAGTTTCCCAGAATGAGCAAAGGTACATCAATGTCACTTTTATAATATCTGCATAAACGGCTTGACAGGAAAAAAAACATTTTATAATCATTCATTTATTTTATTTTCAGCTTAGTCTCTTTATTAATCTGGGGTCGCCACAGCAGAATGAACCGCCAACTTATCCAGCATATGTTTTACGCAGCGGATGTCCTTCCAGCTGCAACCCATCACTGGGAAACATCCACACACACTCATTCACACACATACAGTACGGACAATTTAGCTTACCCAATTCACCTGTACTGAATGTCTTTGGAATTGTGGGGGAAACCGGAGCACCAGGAGGAAACCCACGCAAACATGGGGAGAACATACAAACTCTTCACAGAAATGCTAACTGACCCAGCCGGGGCTCGAACCAGCGACCTTCTTGCTGTGAGGCGATTGTGCTACCCACTGCGCAACCGTGCTGCCCATTTTATAATCGTATATTTTTATATTTAATAAAAAAATTGTTTTACTTAATTTGTTGAGAAACCTTTAAAGGGGTGTCAGCATCAATGATGATGTTTATTTTATTACAAGTCTGTAAGACATATTTGAGTTAATATTTAGGTTATTTACTAAAATATATCATTTAAATCGTTTATGAAGCCGAATACAGTAGCCTGTATAAAGAGGCAGAATAAACCTATGCAAACAATCTAGTAATTATGAACAAATTATTTAACAAAAGATGATACTGCAGTAAAATATTGGTAGTCTTTTAATAAACATGATGTGTACAAGATAAATGCACCTACCTCATTTAAAAAAAAGCACTTTAATCCAAAAAGACTGAACAAAAGGACCAAAATAAATGAGCTGCACTTTAAGTAGAAATTTCCCAGAATGAGCAAAGGTACATCAATGTCACTTTTATAATATCTGCATAAACGGCTTGACAGGAAAAACATATTTTATAATCATATATTTTTATTAATTCATTTTTTTTTTTCGGCTTAGTCCCTTTAATAATCTGGGGTCGCCACAGCGGAATGAACCACCAACTTATCCAGCATATGTTTTACGCAGCGGATGCCCTTCCAGCTGCAACCCATCTCTGGGAAACATCCACACACACCCATTCACACACATACACTACGGACAATTTAGCTTACCCAATTCATCTATACCGCATGTCTTTGGACTTGTGGGGGAAACCGGAGCACCCGGAGGAAACCCACGCAAACACGGGGAGAACATGCAAACTCCACACAGAAATGCCAACTGACTCAGCCGAGGCTCGAACCAGCGACCTTCTTGCTGTGAGGCGATCGTGCTACTCACTGCGCCACCATGCAGCCCTTCCTGTATCCATTTATTTTTTAATATATTAAGCAGTTTGCAAAATTAGGCCTTCTTCATCTTTCTAAAACCTGTAGACTGATATTTTATAAGACGATTCTTGCTGTGAAAATCAATAGCATGTGACGTTTAAATTTAAATTTCTATTTAACATGACACAAACACTTTCATGGAAAGGAAATGGCTTTGTCATGCAAGGGTGAGTGTGTTACTCCTCTGTCAGGTCTATAAATAATCACTCATAACTAGTGTCATACAAATAATGCTCATTGTTTCCTGAGCTATAGAGACTGGTACACATATTCAGAAATGGGAGTCTAAAAGTGTCCGTCTTCCCCAATCAAACTGTTTAATCACAATAGGACGTCTTAAAGCGTTCATATAATTGCAATACTATTTAGGGACGTTTTTCTTAAGAAAATCTAAATATGTGCATGTGCTTTCAAAAGTCATCAGTTCTGTTCACACATGAGTAGTTATATCATATACAGTGTGTCAAAATGATGATTTATGGCTTTATGTCTATAATTTATGACCCTGTAGTTGTTGGCTGGGCTGTGTGGTTTGTCCGATGTGTTTCATGAAATGTAAGACTGGTGACCAGTGACAGGCTGTTTTACCCCAGTCACAGGCTTAGGGTGTCTGTTTTAGGGTAAGATTTATGACGGTTTGTCCCAGGTTGCCAGTTAAACTATGTGTCAGGTCGCTTTCGGTAGGATTTACAGTTAGATTTGTGACAATGTGTATGTTTTGTCATTTTTATAACCTATGCCACACTTCTGGCATCCCGGCTCCTTCCAGTCTGTAAGTGTAAGTGTAAGCAGGGGGTTTCAGGATGGGGGGAGTGATCGGGCAGGCGATCGTATACCTCTGACCGAGAATCCTTTGATAGGTGTCTTACACTGAAAACTTTGTTTGATCTACAAAAGTTCTTGTTTTATCTAACAACTGTGGCTGGAGCGCTATCTGCCATCCTACAGTGTGGGGATGGTGACTGTGTAGACCCCTGAGCCCAAAAAGATTTTCTCACTTCTATCTTGTATTTCCTGTCGCGATATTGTCTGTGGCGTTTGTCTTTATTTCATGTGCCTGCTAAAAAACTCTGACCGAGGACCCTTTGATAGGTGTGTTACACTTAAAACATTGTTTTGATCTACAGAAGTTCTTGTTTTATCTGCTTTTATCTAACAACCAAGGCTGCTGTGCTATCTGTGGCCACTTTCTGTGGGGGAGAAGAAAAGTTGTCATGTTGTGTGTGTGTGTGTGTGTGTGTGTGTGTGTGTGTGTGTGTGTGTGTGCTCTTCTCAGAACATCAGCCTGTCTTTATCCCAGTACTATCAGTACAACATGATCTAGAGGCTAATGTAAAAATAAAAAATTAAGCAGAGTCAAAAAGTATTCAACAAGCATCTCCATCTTACCTATTGGTTGCCTTGTCCAACCTCAGTGTGTTTGTACCATATTTTGTAGATGTGCGTCAAGAATTTTTAACCAATTCTTTGATCTGGCCCCACAGATAGTATGTAAATTATAAAAGGAACAAACATAAAACACATTTCACCTAACATGTCAGAATATAAAAATAAAAGGCAACTGTGATTTCTAAGCGTACCTCAACATACCGCATGTCACTAAATGAAGGTGCTTTTGTCTATCTCCTTTAAAACTTTAGATTGTTGTTGAAAATGAAATTCAGCACTGTTTCTTCAAGAGCGTGTCTCACTTCAGTAGAAACATCATGCACTGTTTTAGGACAAACTTTTTCACTTCAGGAAATAAGCTCTTCATTTATTACTGAACATTTTCCTCAAAAATGTGTTAAGTATGTTTCATGGCTCACGATCAATTTTTAATCCAGACAATATTTCTGGTGTTCACCATATGAAATCTATGAACTTTGCTAGATAATTGGTACAATAGTGTTAGGTTTTTTTCACCTACTTCTGTATGTGTAAATATTTGGGCTAAAATCCTGCATGGGATTTTACATGCTAACAAATGTTATGTCACACCGATGTAACATTTTAATCTTTAATGTTCTACACACTCTTAAACCCATATCTAACGAAGATATTATTGTCTGCAAAACACTGATGTAAATTTTAAAAATGTGTCATTTACAGTGAAAATCTTTTTTGTATTAATTTAAAAAAATACTTTTGTAAAGTCTTCATTTGGAGAATTATGTTTACAGCACTAGATTCATTCTTGATTTGTATCAAGATCATGGACAACACTGTGCAGGATTTTGTTGGACCGTGTTTTTAGGTGAAGACTCGTCTCTGATAGCTGTCAGCATTGTATTTACAGAAAAGGATCAAGAATAATTTCAATATTTTTGTGAAAAATGTACAAGTTTCATCATGAAAACTGTTTTTTTTTTAAACATGTATGAAACATGCTTTTCTATAGAGTAAAACGTTTCAAACTATTTACTTGCATTTTAGTTTTAGCATTAAACAGGTATAACTCATGAGACTATGACTATGGCACAATCCTGGTGTATTATTAAGTTTCTGAGGGTTCACTCAAACACAAAACTTTGTTTTAAGAATTTGTTAAAATTGTTCACACCAAAACATAGAAAAGAACATCTGTAAGATCTGTCTGTTTCGAACAGCGAGTACACTTCAACATACGTTATACAAAATCTTTAATCAAAGTCTAATCTTTCAACATCTACCATAAATTAAAAGATCTGTTAAAGGATGTTTCATCTTCTGGAGTGAACGTCCAAAAACAGTGAACAGATTTTTTTACTCATTTGAACGCAGTGTAAAGAAATGTGTTACATCTTTAATGTCTTACCACCTCTAGCTAGTTTTGTTTGTGATGGACAACATTACACATGTTTTTGTTGGGCTGTATGTTTGTTGGTGAGGACACTTATCTGGTAGCTGTCAACCTTTAGTGTTTACAGAAATGAAACTCAACTAAATTCTAAATCCAACTAAATTCAGGATGTTTTCATTATCAAAAACAAAACTTTTTAATGTGTAACGATTTTCTTTTGACTAACATGTTTCAAATTATTTTCCTGCAGGGACTACATTTTTGTTTTATTCGCAAACAAGTGGTGTACACACGACTACGACTATGGTACGATCCTACGATTATTGCAATGCAATTAATAGATAATTTAACAAATAATATAAATAATTGTTGTTAACTTCTGGCCGCAGCTGTATCCCTTCTAGCAACAACCGCGTTGTAGCCATTTTTCTTACAGTCTATGGTTCTTTCTCTTCTTGTAAGTTCTTTTCTTTTCTCTTCTTTTACAGTCTATGGCTCTTATTTAAGTACTTTCTCTGTGGTAAACAGTTTTTTTTGCCTTTTTTATTCATTTTTTATTGAATAACATCAAAAATATAATGCAAGTCAAGTACAACAAATGTAAAGAAAATGTGGAAGGCTAGGGGGAGATATAAACAATATCACAGGATTATATTAAATGATATACAGGCTTGTAGTATTCACATAGCTTTTAGATTTTTTGAGATATAATATGGACTCAGTATAATGCTTCACTCCATTTTTAAATGCAATAAAACTTGGATTTTTACCTGAAAAACTACATTTATGAATATGAAATTTGGCCATTAAAAATAAGAAATTAATGAAAAATGTATGGGACTTTTTGTCTAAGCTTCAGAAGTTCCTTAAAGAACATCTTTCCAATGTAAAGTAATATTTTCATCAATATTAACAGCAATAAAGTCAATTACATTTCGCCAAAAAGACACATAAGGGCAATACCAAAAGAAATGAACAGCGCTTTCTTGCCTCTGCTTGCAAAAGCTACATCTCACATCTATATCTTTTTAAAATTGAGTTAAAGTTTGGCAGGATATATTCTGTAAAGGAGCTTAAACAAAATCTCTTTAACCTTGTTTGTTAATAGCGATTAGGCAGATGCCAAACTTTTCTGCAAACAAAATCACTCATAATTGATTCCAATATGCTATTGCATTTGGTTTTGATGCAACATCCTTCTGGAAAAGAGCTTTTATTGATCTGTTATTGTTTTTACAACTATATGAAAAGCATATTTTACCTATCGGAGAGTCACTGGGTGAAAATCGTGGTAATAGCTGATAATTCAATCTGTGTTTTATGTTTATACAACATATTTTAGGAGAGATTGCAGCAAA
>CAIGQW010056782.1:6592166-6606438 GCA_903798125.1 Danio choprae
AAAAAAAAAAAACGGTCGCAGCTTCCAGTTCATGACTTTAAGTGTTTTGTATTTAAAGAGGCAGGAAGGCTGATCAACACATGCTACTGTTTGGAGATGTGCATTGACCCTCACCTTGCCGATGCTATGGAAGCATTCGCTCTCACTGAACTTGTCCTTCATTTTACGAGCACATTCTTTGGACTGCTCAAAACAGCGCATGGCACGCGAATGCTGCCCGTTTCGGAAGTGAATGCTGCCCAGGTTGAAGTTGGCACGATACAGATCTTCTAAAAGGTTGTTCTTCCTGGAAGAAAATAGGTCAGTTATAATATTAAATATTTTAAAAGACATAACAGTTAAAGTCAGAATTATTAGCCCTCCTGTATGTTTTTTTCCTAATTTCTGTTTAACGGGAAAGAAGATTTTTTTTTTCCCCAACACATTTCTAAACATAATAGTTTTAATAACTCATTTCAGAATTGATTTCTTTTATCTTTGTCATGATGACAGTACAACATATTTGATTAGAAATTCTTCAAGATACTAGTATTTAGCTTAAAATGACATTTAAAGGCTTAACTAGATTAATTAGTTCACTAGACACTATAATGGTAATTAGGCTGTATATTTGAGGAGATCTGCGGTAAATTTGTTGACTTGCGGTAAATTGTTAACTTGGAAAACTGTTGTGTTTCAGAGGAAGATGATGATGTTGATAAAAAAAGTATGGGGAAAAGGAAAAAATACGGTTGCGGGCTTTGTTTTTTCATAAGCACTTCTATCCTTTTGCTTTCATCTGGTTCTTTTGTTTATAAAACAATACTTTAAAGCAGGGGTGCCCAAACTTTTGCTTATATAGGGCCAAAAGCCAAACTTGATTGAGCGCTGTGGGCCAAAGTTAAATATTCCAAATCCTAATTTATTTGCTAATATTTAAAAACATTTAAAACAGGTCAATTAATCATGCAGTATTACTTTTAATGGATGTTACTGTGGATGTTCATGTTTAGCAGTTTCCAACATTCTTCAGAATATCTTCTTTTGAGTTCAGCAGAAAGACACAAAAGAAGATATTTAAAAGAATGTTGAAAACCGATACCCATTGACTTCCACAGTATGTTTTTTTTCCTACTATGGAAGTCAATGGTTAGCCGTTTCCAACATTCTTCAGAATATCTTCTTTCGTGTTCAGCAGAAAAAAGAAACTCAAAGCTTTAGAACCACTTGTGTGAGTAAATCTTCATTTTTGGTGAACTATCCCTTTAACATTAAATTCTAAAATAACCTAAAAACTGGACCACCAAAAGCGCTCATTTCATGACCAAAGTTTCCTACTCTGCGATGTAGATGCTCTGTCGTATGAGGTCACTGCAACGCTGCGGCTCCTTCATGCCATCATATACACAGCCCAGATTGAGCAAGAGACGAGCCTTCATTTCACTGATCTCTCGAGGGGAGACAGTACCTGCAAAAGCACATCACATGGAAGAAGAGAAACCATTATACAGCAAACAACCAGATCAGCAAAGCATACACACTGCATATGAGCAATAATATTTCACTTCAAATGCATATACCTTTTACGCTAACACTTTAGAACAATTGTCCATTATTTAATGCATTAACTAACATGAACTAAGTATGAATAATATAGTAAAGCATTAATTAATCACAGTTCAACGTTTACTAATGCATTATTAAAATCCAAAGTTGTGCTTGTTAACATGAACTAATTATATTTAACTTAAATCACATTAATTAACGTTAACAAAGATTCAGCAAAAAGGCACAAAAGAAGATATTTAAAAGAATGTTGGAAAATGGTATCCCCATTGACTGCCACAGTATGTTTTTTAATCCTACTATGGATGTTAATGTTTAGCGGTCACCAACATTCTTCCAAATATCTTCTTTTGAGTTCATACACCTTTTACGGTAACACTTTAGAACAATGGTCCATTAGTTAATGCATTTACTAGCATAAACTAAGTATGAATAATATAGTAAAGCATTAATTAATCACAGTTCAACATTTACTAATGCATTATTAAAACCCAAAGTTGTGCTTGTTAACATGAACTAATTATATTTAACTTAAATAACATTAATTAACGTTAACAAAGATGAATCAATACCATAATAAATGTATTACTAATTGTTTGTTTGTGTTAGTAAATACATAAACTAACACTAATGGGCCATTATTTTAAAGTGTTACCCCTTTTTCCTATGTCCCATAATGCATTGCGTGAATTATGAGAGTAACTTCTGGTAAAATGTAAACAATAAGAGAATTCTTAAAAAAATAAAATAAAATAAAAAGCTAGACACAACATGTTGTCATTATTCTTCTCATAATGCATCCATCGAATATTAAAAGGAAAATCATTAGGATTATACGTATAACGAGACTTTCTGCAGTAATATTCCAGATGTATATTAAATATTACTGTAGTCCAGGAAATTAAAAATAGAAAATTATCTGGAGCACAGGTGTCAAATCCAGTTCCTGGAGGTTTAGTTCCAACTCTGCTTCAACACACTCACCTGTAGGTTTCAAACAAGCCTGAAGGACTCGATTAGTTTGATCAGGCGAGTTTAATTAGGGTTAAAGCTAAACTGTGCAGAGCTGTGGCCCTCCAGGAACTGGATTTGACACCTCAGATCTGGAGGAACAAAACACAGGGAACTCTACGGCCACAGATTTGCTTGTGATACTATTGTCATGTTAAAATACCAAGCACAATGTTATTTTCGTGACGGATTAAAAAAAAAAGCACAAAGACAGACATGCTTCTCAATCCGTTTTTACTATATGTATGACCAAGAGTAAAGCCCCTATATACATTTTACTATAAGTATATGGATTATTGTAAAGCAGTGTTTCTCAACCACGTTTCTGGAGGGCTACCAGCTCTCTACATTTTCCATGTCTCCTTCACCAAACACACCTGATTCAGATCCTCAGCTCATTAGCAGAGACTGAAACACCTGTAATGGGTGTGCAGTGTTGGTGGTCCTCCAGGAACGTGATTGAGAAACACTGCTGTAGAGTAAACGTATCATGAATGGAAGTTCCCTAAACAGGAAGTTCAACCCATAATTTAAAAAGCATTAGTCACATGCTGAAGAATTAGGATATTGCTCAGTCTTTAACCTTCAAGGCGTCCGTCTACGATGGCCAGACTTTTCTTGAATGCATCTTCGGCATGTTTCAAGCTGTTCGCTGATTGGTCGGAATCAAAAAGGAACAGGTATGTCCGTCCAATAGTGGCCAGAGCCCTCTGTTCCTCTGCTGCATCATGGACAGATCGAGCCAGATTCAGATGAAGCCTCTGGTGCTGAAAGACAAAAGCAGCATGTCAGACTGACAAACCAATCAGCGGTGTACAGTAACAAATTACAAATACTCAAATTACTCGAATTGAGCAGGAATTGAACTTTACTAAGTAGTTTTAAAAATCTGTACTTATACTTAAAGTACACATGAAATCAAAAGTAACCATATTGATTTTGTTTGTCCATGTAATCTCTAATTGGAATCTGAAAATGCACTTCCTGTTTGTTTTCAGTTAAATTCTCAGTCTGTCTGAGGTATTGGGCGTGGCTAACATACTTAACCACGCCCCTCCAACTGTCAGTTTTGACAACAAACAGAAATGTTGAGGAGGAGGAGGAGTCTGCTAGGTTGCAATAACTCTCCCCAAACCCTCTTCTCGATCTTTCTGAATGAAATTCCTAATTTACTACATCCAATCAGCTCGCACTAGAAAAAAACAAGCCACGCCCACTGTTTTCTCATTTAATATTCCATTTATCTAGGAACTGCGTCACAATACGGAAAAAAAATCCAGTTAATCCAGACTTTAAGTACGTTTTTAGTGCTGTATCAGTATGTTTACTACACTATTTTCATTCAACATGCAGTCACTACTTTGTTTATTTTTCTTGTCTACAGTGATTGGTTAAGTAGAATAATAAGGGTTGTGGTTCCCAACCAAATCACAAATTAAAAAATAGCATAAAGCTGACCTCAAGACACAGAAGCTCTTTATAAATGCAGCAAACATATACAATGTGGAAGCATCAAAGTGTCCAAGAAGACGCAAAATCATAATATGCTACGACTGAGAGATAGTTTAGTCTGCATGAAGCTGAAAGATGCCTACTGTATGATGACTGAAATCCCCAACTGGCCTTAAACAAATACTAAATGCACTACAGAATTTTACGTTTTCACACACATGATGCACAATCTGCATGACCCTCTGAGATCGTTAGTCAGGGTTCAATGTGCATAATAAGTGTTAACATATCATCACGACTAGGTTTTTGCCCCTCAGGTTACACAGATTTCGCTACCCATTTAAACGCATCAACCTGTTTTCTGTTGGTCTTACTACGGCAAGGGAGGAGACCGCGTGTAATTCAAACACTCCAACTACTTAAAAAGCAGTTAACTGCACAATACACTGGTTGGGATTTTGCTGGACAGTCTTTCACTGACAGGGAAGTACATCAGAACCCAGCTAGAAAAAAATGAAAGCTGCCAACTCTCTCACTCTCTGTGGCCCCTTTGACCTGCTGGTGTGTTCGTGAGGTAACGTTTTATCTCCTCTCTCGGCTGTTACAACAATAACGTTGCTTGTGGATCTAGACACGAGCGTGTCTTCAGAGCTAGTTTTCTCCACCACGTAGCTGTCTGCAATGGATCAGCTGATCGCCGCTGCCGTTTAACATCAGTGTCCGTCTCCTGTTTGCTGAACAGCGCCAGAGCCACGCTGAACGCACTTAGAGTCAATCGCAGCATTTTCTGTTGAGCGCGTGACCAATCATATGATTTTGCATGTGATATGCGTTTAAGAACTCGCACAATGCTCAAAAAGCAAGCAGGATAATATTTACATTTGTTGATCAGCTATAAATGCTCAGGTTGTTCTGTGCATGTACTTGAGTTTTCTTTGATACATTCAAAAAGAGTGTTTTCTTTGAGCAGGTACAATTAAAGGTTCAGTACATATAACTGACTGCTTGCATTAAATGACAAAATTGTATTAAAAATAATATATAAATATATTTATAAAATATAATTTTAATACAAGAATTATTGTGTTGCTAAGTAAAATATCAAATTGTGTATGGAAAGCATCGTCAATGCACAGTGATGCACTGAGATATCGAATTGAACCGAATCGATGGCATGATAATTGTAATCGAACTGAACAGCGAGACCAGTGTAGGTTCCCATCCCTACATTTAATACACACTTATTGTTTTTCTGTTCTTTTATGAGAGGGCTGAGCTTAATCTTAAGCAATACACAGTTTCCTAATAAAAAGGGTTTTATTTTTTCATTATTGTGTTTATTTTGTACTTTTGCATCACAAGAAGCTCTTCAGTTCTGTAGCCGGTTGTGACAAAACACTTTTGCCTGTTCAAAATAAACAGAAAAAGCAAGAACTGGGGATTTTTTATTATTCCTGTTGTACAATATACCCATACCGAACCGTGACCCCTAAACCGAGGTACACACCAAACCGAGACTCCAGTGTACCATTTACACCCACAGTAAATATAGGATTTCCAAACCTTCAGAGCAGCTTCGATGTTTCCCAGTTCTGCATAGCACTCTCCAATCTTTCTATTGGCCACAGCAGATCCAATCACATCGTGCAAAATCTCAGACAGCGCTAATTCCTGCCGATGCTCTTCGATAGCAGCTCGATAGTCACCTGGAGAAACCCAAGTCTAATTACCTCACAATACTTTCATTCATTCATAACAATGCAGATAATCATCAAGATGATTGTTCATAGAGCAGCTCTTCTTTGGGTTTGGGTTAAGAGTCCGGACTAATGTTATTAATCAGAATCAGAATCAGAAAGAGCTTTATTGCCAGGTATGTTCACACATACGAGGAATTTGCTTTCGTGACAGAAGCTTCTACAGTGCAACAGAATTACAGAGACAGGACAAAAAACAGATAATAAATATATTTTAAAAATAGAAGTAGTGAATGCAAATATGCAAATTGACAAGTGTATGTACAGGTATATTACTATATACAAGGTTATATGTGCAGCTGTTATGTGCAAATTGGCATGTAGAGTATGTTGTTAAATAAGTGTATGAAAAGTGTATAGCAGGTAGTGATGTTTGTTTCACAATTAATATCATCAAGTGTTCATGAGATGGATTGCCTGAGGGAAGAAACTGTTTCTGTGTCGGGCTGTTCTGGTGCACAGTGCTCTGTAGCGTCGACCAGAAGGTAAAAGTTCAAAGAAGCAGTTTAACCAAAAGTGAAGATTCTGTCATCATTTACTCATCCTCCACTTGTTGCAAACACATTTGAGTTTCTTTCTTTTGTTGATCATAGAAAAAAATATACTGAATAATGTAGGAAAAAAACAGCCATAGTATTTTATGCATGTCACTGGCTAATTTTTCACCAACATTCTTCAGAATATCTTATTTATACAAGTTTGGAAACATGGAGTGCGAGTAAATGATGATGAATATTTCATTATTGGGCAAAACTGTCCCTTTAAATGTACTAAGTGCTTGATACTTAAGTCCATTTTACCTGTTTTAGCGTAAACCTCCCCCAGTTGATTGCACAAACTGGCTTCTTCTTTCAAGTTATTGCTGCTTTGGGCTTTACTCTTGGCCTTCTGCAGTTCTGCAAACATATGAAGAGACAAATGTAGCTTACGTGCTCACGCTAATAATAAAAGCAGTTCTAATATTTATATATTTTCTTAAAAATAGACCTATTCACAATAATGATTTCATTCATTCATTTTCTTTTCGGCTTAGTCCCTTTATTAATCTGGGGTCGCCACAGCGGAATGAACCGCCAACTTATCCAGCATATGTTTTACGCAGAGGATGCCTTTCCAGCTGCAACCCATCACTGGGAAACATCCATACACACTCATTCACACACATATACTATGGACAATTTAGCTTACCCAATTCACCTATACCACATGTTATTGGACTGTGGGGGAAACCGGAGCACCCAGAGGAAACCCACGCAATCAAAGGGAGAACATGTAAACTCCACACAGAAATGCCAACTGACCCAGCCGAGGACAATAATGATTTATTTTACTAAACTATAATAGTATATAGGGGCGACATGGTGGCTCAGTGGTTAGCACTGTCGCCTCACAGCAAGAAGGTCTCTGGTTTGAGTCCCGGCTGGGTCAGTTGGCATTTTTGTGTGGAATTTGCATGTTCTCCCCGTGTTGGCGTGGGTTTTCTCCTGGTGCTCCGGTTTCCCCCACAGTCCAAAGACATGCGCTATAGGTGAATTAAATAAACTAAATTGGTCGTAGTGTATGTGTGTGAATGCGAGAGTGTATGGATGTTTCCCAGTACTGGGTTGCAACTGGAAGGGCTACCTGTGTAAAACATATGCTAGATAAGTTGGTGGTTCATTCCGCTGTGGCCACCCCTGATGAATAAAGGGAATAAGCTGAAGGAAAATTAATGAAAAATATTATTTAACAATAAATTAAACTGAGACATGTTAAAAACTCTATTTACAAATTAAGTATAAACTAAGTATTACTAAATACTAGGTAATTATCATTTTACATCTTCATACTTTTCACTCTTTCCTTCAGACAACTATATTTTGTCAATATGTCAGTTTTTAATCATTTAAAATATATGATTTAATTCCATCACTAATAGTTTTATACTTTCAAAGAATAAAGAATAAAATGTAAAGATGTATATAACTTACAAATAATTTAAAACGCGTGCACAGTTTACACATACGCATTTTGTAACGTTTAATTTTAATAACGTTTTAATTTAACTGAATTATTGCGGTTTAAATAAACATATAAACCTTATCGAAAAAAAACTAAAATAAATATCACATTAAATAAGTCTATAAATTAAAAATATATTTATATACAGACAAAAAAATCCAACTGACAACGTTATGAGTGTAAACAAACAGTCTGGATGTTGTGGGTTAAATTAAAATTTATATTTTTCACTAGTTTTTGCAAAAAAATATGGCAATAAAACACAGACATTGAACTGATCTTTAAAAAATTATTATTAAAAAAATTATTGACGATTATAAAAATTACAACTTACGCTTGATCTCTTTTGTGGACGTCATCCTGTCCACTTTCAGCAGGATCGCTACAGCGGTTTACCACAGATTTACGCGCATCTAATGACTGACAAACACTACGCCCGCGCGCACAGCTGTGGTGCTATAACAAACCTCCTTATTGATCTCTTTACATCGGGTTTAAAAAGCTGATCAGTACTTTTGATCGTCTTTTTTTCATGAGATAATTCTTTCAAAGCGGCGCGCCAAAGTTCTTGCTGCGGAAACATTGGAAGACGCTGATTGGTCAGTGAAAGCGACGTCAGTAGGCTCCCATAATGCTCTTCCTGAAAGTGTCAACATCGAGAGGCCATCTTGAGAAGGACACCGTCCCTCAGTTTTTCAGAAAAATGTTTATTATTAGTTAATAAATCCCCATATTGCGATGAAACTACACGTTATAAGGTTAGAAATCTATTATTGTACTTTTTTATCATCAGTATCCCCAAAATGTTTATTGAATACCATTTTTATAATACTTAAAATACATTTATTTTGATAATAACAGGTGTTGCTATTAATTACTGAAGTGAACTATCCCTTGAGAGTGTTAAAACACGACGCCACTGACTTAAAAGTAATGTTTTACGCGTAGTTTGGAGGAGATTTATAAAATAACACATAAACCCAATGGTGTTTTTCGGTCCAAAATCGTGGAGTTTATTAGAAAAAGTTAAATGGTCGTAAACTATACTAAAACAAAACGGGTAAACCTTAAAAACAGGGTGTTTCATGGTGCATGTATTAACGTTAACCTAAAAATGTTATTTCATAAATGTCAAAACACCAGTATGACTCTTAACCTTTTTACAGTCTATGCGCTGAATGATCAGTAAGTTACCAGAGGGTTATATTTATTGAAAAGCCTTGTGTGTGTGTGTGTGTGTGTGTGTGTGTGTGTGTAAGTATTTACATTCATTACTCAGGTAGAAGTATAGATAGTAGAATTTAAAAAGACTTCTGTATAAGTTGAAGTATCAACTCAAGATTTTTACGCAAGTAAAAGTGTAAACTATTTAAAGTGTAAAAGTAATGTAAGGGAAAAAATGGCATTAAAAAAAACATTTTTCTATAGGCCATAAACATTTTAATGTTTTAATAAAATCTTAATGTTGAAAAAATGGGGAATTTGACAAAAAAAAAAAATCTGAAATCTATAAACAGAATCAAAATGCGGTCAGCTTATTATATAGATATTTGTGTAAAAATGTAAGAAGTTTAAGTAAAACATTAGCTGAAAAAGTAATTATTGCAGTAAAACACAGATACCCAAAATTTAACTTAAAGGGTAACTTAAAGGACCCAAAACTTAAAGGGTCACAAAACACATTGTTTGAGATGTTGACAGTCATATGTCCCACGTTGCTAAAAACACTATGAGGACACATATATTTCACAAAAAAAGTGAAAATCTGTTGTTTTTGCGTTATTTCAACCAAATTCGTTCTTCCGGTTTGAAATGAAGCTGCGTCACGGCGATGAGATCATTGTGTAAATTCCAGCGTGGAGACTGGATGTCTGTACCGGTCGGTACAACAAAACGTCTCTGAGTTTTCAGCATTAATTCATGAGAAAGACTTGGTTCGAACCAATCAGTGCACTCTATTGTGAATGAGGTGCAACTTTATTAATATGCATGATATTGCTTCGAAGACCTGGTTTTACCTGTTACAGTGTTCAGACGGCAGAGAGACGCCACGTTGTGTTGCCAACGGTAATTAAAACAAGTGGAAGAAGAATTGTTCGGAGACATGGGTCGTCAGTGTTGCGTTTATAAATGTGCCGTAACGAAGGTTTTGTTTCCATTTTCCCGCGATGAGAGCACAGCTCACGTGTGGACCCACATTTGTGGATTACAGTGGTCTGCTAACATGCGACAAAAATATGTTTGTAAGGAGCATTTTTTACCCGAGAGCTTTTTGAATCTGGAAACTGTGAAATCCAGATTTGCCACTCCTCTTCTTTTAAAAAAAAATATGCGGTTCCAGTTGGTGTTGATTGTCCTGTCTATAAACCGATTGTCCGGTTTGGTAAGTGTGTGATCAATGTTCTTTATGTTTATTCAGATGGCAAAGTTAGTTAGTATCGTCAGCAGTACTCTTTCGGTTTTTAAAGACATACCTTAGTCAAAATGATTTAGTTACTAAGTTTACAGTAATATCACTATAATATGGACTGAAAGATCAGCTGTAAATGCTGCTCTCCGAATGTAAACACCTTAATCAAACTATTACCGTTGTGTAGGATTTTCGCCGCATTTTGTGACAGGATAGTCTTTACACACAGACTGTTTGACGCTATTCTCTGCACCTACCGAGTCTCTGCATCTACAGGTATCAAATTCCATTAAAACTACACTCTTTTAGTAGTTCCTCGCATCCATTATCTTGTTTGTCATGAGGGGCATGCATGAAATGTTCCTGAATGAAAGTGAAAGTGTCAAACTGCAGTTAAAGTCGACAAATTAAGAATGAAACACCCGTAATTACATGAAACTCAGGGGGAAATGTGAATAGCACGATGCCGTCGAACTACTATAACATGTAAAACAGGATCATGAAAGGAACATTCAAAAAGCAACTCATGTAAACACCTTAATCATATTACTGTCCTATTCAGATTAAGGCAAATAATTCAATTACTGATGTCCATGTAAACATAGTCACTGTCCATCTCCCAGCGTGTGCACGTAATGAAACTCCCATATTCATGCAAACGCTTCCCCCCTCTTTCGGCACTCGACACTCGCACCTAAACAAAGCTGCACTCACCCACTTTCCTGACTTTTTTTCAAACTAGAGGTGTGAAAACACCCTGCTGAGACATGGGGGGCGGGGGTTCATGGCCCTTTAAGTAAGGTAACAAAGTATTTGTAATTCGTTACTTGACACATCTAGTGTGTGTGTAAATAACGATGGCACTGACTTTGAGCAGCTTGGATATTTATTAAAGACTTTGAAATGTCAAGCCATCTCAATTATTCACAATACTGTATCTGGATCATCACCCTTGTTGCATTGACCTTTGCTAAATTATTGCACATTTTAAGTTCAAAAACCTGCATATTTTTTAAACAGTTCACGAGCTTATTAATGCATAAGTGGGGAAAAAAGCCTGTAGATGTGCTTCCCAATAAAAAGTGTGTAAAACGAAACCACAGATTCACATATTGTCGCATTCGCAATAAATATCTGCTATACAAACAACTGCACAATTTGGGTTTATTATCACAATGTTTTCATTAAAGAAAAAGAAATCTCGTTAAGAGTCCAGCACAATGTGATGGGCATAAGAAAGACACTGCTGGTGAGGGTCATAGTTCACATTTTGATTCAAAGTCACTTGCTCGTGTGAAAGCACGATTGATTCAGCTTGAAACTGTGGCATGCTTGGCATTAATAGGTTCATGTGGCTGAAGAATCTTGTAGATTGATCAAGCCAGCTGGATTTTATTGTCAGGATGATGATGATGATGATGATCTTGGTTCTTCACTTCCAGAAGGTGGATTCAGCTGATCCAGCAGCTCCAGAAAAAGCGAAACCCGCTGGATGAGTGGAACAGACTTTTCGGCCCGTAAGAGACGAGAATAGATGTTCTTGTAGATCTTCACCTGCTCCTCTTCTTTACCGCTGCATAGGAAAACAATACATCACAAGTAAACACTATAAATGCTGTTCATGTCTGTATGACTGAATCTGTAGCAGTAGCGTTATTTTTAACCAAAGAAAAATCATATATATATATATTTTTTTTTTACTGGAATGAAGGTAAAAAGAAATAGAATATTTATAAATAGTATATTAAATATTATTTATATTTAGCTTAAAGATGCAAAATGTAGGATTGACAACTTGTGACTAGTGGTTGAACTAGGTATTGCAGTCCAAATTCAAAATATTGGAGCTCTTTTGTTTTTTTTTTCACCCAACGATGACTCGACAAATACGCAGATTGCCAGATTGATATCACCACCAGGAGTGAGCCTGCCTGATGATTGCATCCACATAACGAGCGACTAGCAGTAGCAAAGCGACCATTAATTTTAACAGACGGCTGGAGACTTCCAGTGACCTCCCCTCTACGTGAGCGACAGCGACCAGATGTGGGCGTGTCGATGCGACGCAACAAAGTTGATAATTCTTCAACTTTATGCAAATGAAGAGCGACTTTCGTGAGCAACAGCCAATACAAGTATCAGTACAGCTCATTCATTTTCTCAGCAGCAATACTGCTGGAACTGCACTTCATCCTGCCTCAACTCCTGCACCAGCCAGTGTGTCTCCTAGCCAGAATGGTTTCATGAACCCAGACTGACTGATGTTCACGATTTCACCATTGATATATAGCCGCTATGGCAAAGAGTACACGTTGCTTCTCGTTCATCGTTGGATTTAAGCATTTATATTCTTTTTTTCAATTTATGTCTTGCTTTCCCTCACAATGTTTGTTTTTAGAGCCAAGAAAACTCATTCAAAACATTGGAGAGCTTTTTTTTTTAACCCGACCTTACTTAAATACAGCACCTTTAATAAATTCCAGTCATATATTTTTACAGACATTTTAGCATCTCTGACCTGAGTTTTCGTTTGCTTGCAGAGCTGAGTTTAATCACTTGCAGTAACAGGAAGGAGAAACTGGGCTCGAAGATGCCAATTAACTTCACCACCTCTTCTGTGTTCAGCTCAGAGGAAGAGGAACTATCTGAACCCTCATAGACTTCTTCAGGTTTGACTTCAGCCATCGTTATCTGTCAACATACAACACAAGTGTTCAAATGGCCACTTACCAATTATTACAATAGTTATTATTATTGTCATTAATATTCTTAAGAACAATAATAATATTTTTAATAATAAAGATTTAATGAATTAATCTATAATTTAAGGCACTTCCATCCAAGGGACTAACAAATAAGAAATTATAATATTGACGATAAAAATACTTATATAATAACCTTAATATAGGACACTTTAATCCAAAGGAACTTTACTGGAAATTATGATTATTGCTAAAATAATAATAATAGCAATAATACTAAAAAATATTACCTATATAATATTCTTAATTTAAGACACTTTAATCCAAGGGACTTAAAATTAGATGATAATATAATATCAGTAATATAATAATGCTTTTCTAATAGTATAACACAAATTAGCAGTATATATATATGTATATATGCATGCATGTACTTTTTGTTGTTGCTCCAGCAGCTCTTTATTAATGAGTCTGAATGCATGCCGTGTTTCACACATGATCTCCAGAGCTCCGGTCAGAGTCTTCAGTTTCACAGCACTGCTGTTCTGACCTGAAACGCACAAACACATCATATTACATCCAGCCCGTGTGCCACCATCAAGTCAAGTTGAGGTTTACTGTCATTCTGCTACATGTGTGGACATAAAGTGGAACAAAATGTCATGTCTCACAGGACCACGGTGCTACATAAATAAACATAATCATAAATATAAACGCAACACTGGGCGTAAGAGCAATTTTTTTAAACCTACAGTATACATAACTAACATACTGAAGCAGTAATCTAACTATACAAATAGTGTACATAGTTAACTATACACATAACTTAAGACACACTATACAAGTACTATACAAGTACTTCATGTAAAACAGAAACAATATTGTACAACATTTTATACAAAAGAGGTATTTAAGGTTGAAAAAGCAAGTAGTGCAACATGATTGTCTGGGACATTTACAAGTAAACATTGTTTTCTTATTGAGCCCTTGTAAGATGGAGTTTAAGAAAGATTAGATTAGATTAGATTCAACTTTGCAATAGCAGCAAGTGCAGGATATAGGTATAGGTTATAAAGTGCAATTATCGAAAAACTATGGGTGATATTTACAGATATAGAGAGAAGTTCTAATGTTATTTGTCACATACAGAGTCATACACAGTATGATATGCAGTGAAATGCTTACACAACCACTCGTGACCTTAAAAATAATAACAACTACTTGGGAAATATTGCAGCCAACTTAATGGTCAAAGGCAAGTATTTATTAAAATACTTCTAGCTACAAGTAAGAAAACTGTAACTCGAAAGTGGCTACAACTCGAGCCCCCTACAAAATCTGAATGGCTGGATATTGTATCTTATGTTCAAAATATGGAGAGGATGACTTTTTCA
>CAIGQW010056782.1:6617707-6629579 GCA_903798125.1 Danio choprae
TATATATATATATATATATATATATATATATATATATATATAGACGACGCTCTTCCGATCTACAATGCAAGATTAGATGTTGTAAAAAATGTTATCTTACTATATATACTATTTAAAGTAAACACAAAACATTTAATAATAATTTTGCATTCATGAACCCATAAAAAGTAATAAACAGAGGAAATAGACTTTTTTTAAAGAACATATTTTTTTAAATATTCCTCAAACAATTCACAATTTTATATAACTTTGAATGTTGGATAAATCCCATTACCTGACTGTTTTCTCCTTCATTAAACAACGTGGGTAGATTCTGTTCGTTGGGAACCGAAGACACGTGACCTAAAGCGTATGTGTCCATCTGCTCCTGAAAGACACGAGTGAGCCAGATTAAACCTCAGAAACATTAAAGAAATAGGAAGCAGAGGAGAGCTGAACACACTTCTTTAGGCAGAGCAGACTCTTCTGAATCAGTGGTGGAGCTGCTGAAAGTCGCAGGCCAAGACGGTCCATCAGTTCCCGTCCCACAACCCTCGTCTCCTGTTTGGTCTGTATCTGATGGCACAGACACTGCAGTCCCATCACTGTTAATACTGCAACACAGAAGAGCATTGTGGCTGTAAGTCAATGTAATCAATGCTTTTGAAGGATGGAATTGGTGTGAAGTCTCTATTACTAACCTGTAATAAAGGAATTTGGAGAGGATGGCCTTCTCGTTCCAGTGCTCTTTACTTTTCTTCTTTCTCTGCCACTTTTGGTCAATAAGACGCTGGTAAAACTCCTTCAGCCACGTCCAGTCACCAGTCTAGAAAGCGAATGCAATGGTTAATTTATTTATTAATTTTCCTTCGGCTTAGTCTCTGATTTATCAGAGGTCGCCACAGCGGAATAAACCGCCAACTATTCCAGCATATGTTTTACACAGCGGATGCCCTTCCAGTACTGGGAAACACCCATACACTCTCACATTCACACACACATTAATTTTTGTTTAGCCAATTCACTTATACTGCATGTCTTTGGACTGTGGGGGAAACCGGAGTACCAAGAGGAAACCCATGCCAACTCGGGGAGAACATGCAAACTCCACATAGAAATTCCAACTGACCCTGCCGGGACTCGAACCAGCGACCTTCTTGCTGTGAGGCAAAAATGCTAGGCATTGAGCCACTGTGCCGCCATGGTAGATTCATTTTAAATAAACTTAGGATGGTATACACACTATTAAAACACTTTGAAGCCCATAAATAAATGTTGTACTAGTATATAACTCAAGAATGCACATAGAGGCCTGAATTAGATCTAGGTCCAGATTTAGTTAAAGCAAATTAGCATGAGAGCTCAAGTCCAAAATAGAGCAGATCGGTGTGGAAATGTCTGCAGATGATTTACTGGCAACATGCAAATTAAAGAACACCGACGTAACATCTTATTTACATATCAACCAATGTAATATACCAAGCACAATGCAAATCAGAGCTTTGGCACATAAGAAGACCCTATGCTTATCAGCTGTGGAAAAGGAATATTCCTATATAGGAATTACCATACTGTCCATACCTATTTTTGTTTGGAAAAATGTGCAATTACAAAAAAAAATGAAGGCATTATGAACTAACCCTGGGTATTTGGTAGGATATGTCGAATTTGGGAAACCTGACATGGCCTAAAAACCATGTTTTATATTTTAAAGAGCTGAAAATCTCCATGAAATCAAAGTATACAATCTAGCGCACATTGTTAGTCTTAAGGTGAACATTTAATCTGTGCAAATCCGGAAAAAAAAACAGTTTGTTTTGGTAATCTTTAATCGAAATATGACCATTTGCTTCCACTCGGAACAGCAGTCCTTTTCTGATGATGTCAGTTTGACGGCTTGGATGAAATATGCTTAACCACACCACTTTGTTAATTTGCTGCGAGTGATTGGAGGAGCACAAAAATAAATCCCAGCCCCCTTTTGTCAGGTGTCTGTTCTGTGTTCCCATGTCACGTGATTCCTTTGTTCTGTTTCCCGCCATTTCTAATGTTCATTTGTTTCACCTGTGTCTCACCCCTGTGTTTCAGCAGTCCCATTAGCCCTCGTGTATTTATACCCCTGAGTTTGTTTCCTTCTTTGTCCTGTATTGTATTGTCAACCTGAGTGTCCTTCCATGTCGTCTTCATCCCGATTCCTGTATGTTGATATTCCAGTGTTTCCCGTGAGTGTTTGTAAAAAAATCTGTGTATGTTTTTGATAATCCCCGTGCTTCGTACTGTAGACGACAGCGTGACACCCACTCAATATTCCTCTTCAGTTGGAAATATGTCATTATAGTTAAAGTAATTAAGTAATTGCTCAATACAAGTAAATGGAAGATGACTTTACAAACGTTAGTAAATTTAATTGTGAAAATCATTTCAATACTCTCCTCCCATAACATTTGCTTCTGAAAAGGTAACTGTAGCAACAAATGCATATTCAATAAGGTCAGACACAAAAATAACCACTCATCATGCCTTTTCAGCGCTAACTCTTCACTGTGCGCGTTTAGTAATTCCTGAAAAGGACAGTTTGTGCTGGTGCAAGCTGTTAGTAAATATGGCCCTTAGTCCAGCTAGAGAAATAAGTGACTTTTTCCAGTTACCTGTGATGACCTCATGAAGAGCTCCTGAATGTCCAGTTCATCCAACAGTAAAGTGCTGCCAACTCTATGAACAGCCATACTGACATGAGATTTACTGTAGGGGATCTTCAGAAGCTTCTTGATGTTCTGATAAGCAAAACAATAATAATAATAATAATAATAATAATAATAATAAATTATATATACACACACACATACAAAAATACAGTTATGTTGTGAAATATTACTGCAATTTAAAATAAGTTGACTTTGTTAATACATTTTAACATAGATTTTTTTTTGTCAAAAACAAGCCAAAAACAGCTAATTATATTATAAATAAATCATTTTTATTATATGAAAAAATCTAAAATCTCACACAGCTGCTTTACATGTGTTAACAACATCCAGTTATATTCTTTATTGTTATTATACAAAAATATGAAAAGAAAATACCCTTATCATTTATCCTCTGACTTGACCACTTTAGAAAGGCTTTTAATAACTAAGCTGAATCCTGTATTTATTGTGTCATATACACATAACAATATAACATACTCACCTCTGAATCAGACACAACATCGACATCATCACCTATACAGTCGATGAAGTCATACGCCATCCCAAAACTACAATCAAAAATAAATGGCATGTTTATAAAAGGAATCATTTAGAAATAATTCAATTATTAATTAGTTGCCATTTTAAGCCTATATACTATAACTTAGTTTGTATGATCACTTACTCTTGTCTACATTTTAACAAATGCCGGTCAGAATAAGTGTGCAGTTACATTTTTACATAAATAGATCTGTTATGTTGAATTATGATGAAACATAATCAATTTTTTTAATTATTATTATTATTCTGACATTTTTCCTAAAGTTATTTCAGACATTAAAGTGTACTTTACTTGCATGATATAGGTTTCTATATCTATAAAAATGAATATCTCACATATATATGATTCATTCATCAGTCATACCTGGAGAAGGGTTTGCTTTTCCGGCTGGATCCGAGCATGGTGGTCCCCGCGGGTCCCAGCTGAGCATTTTCGCGCAGCCAGTTTGCTGGTGGCAGCTTGAGGTCGGTTTTCTCTTGTAGTAATGCATAGGAGGAGGGAGGAGGAGCAGCTGAATACTTCACTACTGCACGGCTCTTCACTTCATTGTTGCCCAGACAAATAACCCCCTCCTGGGACACAAATATCGTAAATGCAGTTAATATGTTGTTAGATGTCACACATAAATTACCCATTAAATGTATTTTATTATGTCTACCCCTACCTCAACCCTAAACCCAACCCTCAGAGTAATGTAAAAACATTTTAGCGAGTATTATTCATATTATTTATCAAATTACCCATTAACTATAATTTATTAACATCAATATATCGTTTTAACATTGATATCAAATAAAATGTGTGAATCTGCATTAATCACATCGCAGGATCTACAATGTCGAGTTGGAATCACAATGAACTTTAAGGACTATGAGTCTGTAAGATTTCAAGCAAATTGTAATCATTTGGGCACAAGAAATTATACAATTTGTAGCTTTATCAAAGATCAATTTGATTATTTGTACAATGAAGAATGCAGTAGTCAAAGTGGATCAAAAAAGGTTTTCAAAATCATCCCAAGACAAGAATGGGTGCTGTTGAATCGATTTAGGACAACTTTGATGAAAGGACTTGATCCGCTTCAAATGTTGACTACTGTATACAGTGTTATTTTACATCTGATTATTTAATTCTGCACCTCAATGCTGTTAAACTCTCCAGGAAAACCACAAAGCACAGTTTTCTTTTGTATTTGTATCTTTGTTCTATTGTATTAATTTATGCTTGTCATTTCCCAGCAGGCACAGGACGTCAACATGACGTCAGATTGACGTTGTACCCCAACGTCGTGGGGATGTTGCATTTTGTTTGAAAATGAAAATCGGGTTGACGTCATAATCCAACATCAGGCCGACGTCGATGTCCAACGTCCAACCTAAAATCAACCAAATATCAACGTCTAATGATATTACAGCTTGACGTTGTGTGGACGTGTTAGATTTTGGTCACTTTTCAACACAACCTAAATCAACCAAATATCAACATCATTTGACGTTGTTATTGGACATCAGAATAACGTTGTCCTTAGGCACAGACTAGACATTGAATTTTGGTCACCTGACGTCATGACCTAAATCTAACCTTATATTAACGTCTTATGACATTGTGTGCCTGCTGGGTTGTTTATTATGTTATATCCAGTTGCACACCCTATCAATGTAAAATTATGATTTTTTTTCCTAATAGAATTTTTTTAAATTCCTTGTGATCTTATACTCATATCGCAATATGCATCGCAGAAAAAATAACTGAGGTAAAGTTGGTTTTATATTCGCACATTCATACATCTCCTTAATATAATTTCAGAAAAGTATTGTTTTGCAGATTGTAAATAGTGAAATCATATTAGCAGCCAATGACTATCAAAATGCATTGTTCACAGGCAATTAAATAGTGCTAATTAGGGACCGAGCACCGGAACGGTGCGTAGGCCCTATTGGAATTCTACTGTTTCTTCCGCTTCTTCTCCGGAATGAATCGCGATTTTGAGGGTCTAAACATGCCCGAAAACTCACCAAACTTTGCACACGCCCCAGAAGTGGCGAAAATTTACGTTCTTTATAGGTTTTAGAAGTGGGTGTGGCAAAATGACTCGACAGCGCCACCTATACACATTTGACAAACTAGCCCCCGAGCTACGTTTCACGCACACATACGAAAATTGGCACACACATCAAACATGCCAAAACCTACCAAAAAGTCTCTTGGAGCAAAATCTTAAACCCAACAGGAAGTCGGATATTTTTAACTTCCTCTGGCGAAAAAGTGCAGTTTTTGCCATTTCCAGGCGTGGTATTTGAACGAACTCCTCCTAGGGAATTCATCAGATCAACACCAAAATTGGGTATTGTCAACTAAAGGCCTTGGCGATGTTAAATTGCGAAGATCTAGAGTTTTTGTCGAAGGGCGTGTCCGTGGCGGCCTCTCAAACTTTGACGCGTCGCCACGAAACAGGAAGTTGTTATAACTCAGGCATACAATGTCTGATCTGACTCAAAATCGCCATGTTTGATAACAGTCCTGACCTGAACACGTTTACTTGCCAAAAATTAGATAAAGATATAGCGCCACCTGCTGGCAACAGGAAGTGACATGTTTTACAGTGTAACAAACTCCTCCTACAAATTTCATCTAATCAAATCCATGTTATGATACTTTAGTCCAAAGGCCTTTGTGATGTTAAATTGTGATGATCTAGAGTTTTCGGCGAGGGGCGTGTCCGTGGCGGACTGAGAAAGTGCAATGCTTCGCCATGGAGGAGGAAACACTTATAACTCAACCAAACAATATCTGATATCTAGGGAATTCATCAGATCAACACCAAAATTGGGTATCGTCAACTAAAGGTCTTGGCGATGTTAAATTGCGAAGATCTAGAGTTTTCGTCGAAGGGCGTGTCCGTGGCGGCCTCACAAACTTTGATGCTTCGCCACAAAACAGGAAGTTGTTATAACTCAGGCATACATTGTCTGATCTGATTTAAAATCTATATGTTTGATAACAGTCCTGACCTGAACACGTTTACATGCGAAAAACCAGATACAGATATAGCGCCACCTGCTGGCAACAGGAAGTGACATGTTTTACAGTGTAGCAAACTCCTCCTACAAATTTTATCACACCAAATCCATGTTCCGTTAGTTTAGTCCAAAAGCCTTTGTGATGTTAAATTGTGAAGATCTAGAGTTTTCGCCGAGGGGCGTGTCCGTGGCAGACTGAGAAAGTGCAATGCTTCGCCATGGAGGAGGAAGTACTTATAACTCGACCAAACAATATCTGATCTGCCTGAAAATGCACAGGTTTGATGAGATTCCTCTCCTGAAGACATTCAGATGCCAATATTGAGTCTCAGTCATAGCGCCACCTGCTGACAGAAGGAAGTGTGGCATAAATCTGTGATTTTGTCAGGCATTTTAATATATATCGGCTTAAATTATTATTGTCAGCTGTTCTCTGTCATCCTGAGACCACCGGGTGGCGGTGAGCCCGGGTGTGAGGTCCCTTTCATCGCTGCTTGCAGCTTTAATGTTGTTTTGAAGCCATACTTGCATGCCATTTTGGATCGAATATTCAAAGTACCAAGGTGAACAATATAGGGAGCATCATGTTACAAGTTTTCAGTGTTCAAAAATGAACGAATGTGGGAATATAAAACCAGCTTTACCTCAATGAAAAACTAAACATTACAATGTCAGTTTTTTCTAATATCGTGCAGCCGTAAATACACATAGTTTGGGTAAAGTTGCTTTTTTATTCTCACATTTGGACATGCTTAATAATACGATGTCAGAAAAGTATCCTTTGCACATTGTAAATAGTGAACTATGACTATCAAAAAACATTGTTCAGTCAATTAAATTGTGCTAATGTTGTTTTGAAGTCATACTTAAATACGATTTCAGACCCAATATTCAAAGTAACATGGTAAACAATATAGGGACTGCTAAAATGAACGAATGTACGAATATAAAACCAACTTTAACTTACACACACACACACACACACACACACACGGTCAGTGCAACAGGCCAATGAGAAATGCTGCAGTGTGCCAGCAGGCATCGTCTTACTCTACTGCCAGCCTCTTACCGTGTTGCATTATTATGTTACAGTAAAACACAGACTACATCAGACCTGTTTGTTGTCTTCAGAGCTGCTGTGATCCTCCTCCTGTCTGAGATCTGTGTCTGTCGTATCCTGAGAGCTCATATTCAGCACACTCATCCATCCAGAAGCTCCACAAAACCACGAATCACGCCAAGGTAACGTTTCAAACGCACACAGTCGATTATTATTCCACTTATAGACCAAAACTGATCATAAATCTGCCATATTGACAACATGCATCACGTCCACTACAGCACTGCACAGAACAGCATGTCGCTTCTTTAAGATATTTCTCGATGTATCGATATTATTGTGACATATCGACGTCTGTCAGATTAATCAACCACACTTCGCTCACTGTGGAAATACAAATAAACGATGTTCTCGAGAGAAATCCAATGTCTTGTCAGCTGGAAGCCTCTCATAGAGCACTCCAAACTTAAAGTACCTCTCACCCGGAAGTGGTCGTGACGTCACATCGCCACTTTCTAGAAATGTCTAAACAAATTGCTGTTCATACATTAAAGGTTTATTTGAATATATTAATGTTGTTATGTATTACATCAATTGCACATTTCACGCAAGTTTGCATTTTAAATCATATTTAGTCGGTGTGCTTTAAATATATATTTTAATGGATGATATTTGAGTTTGTTTACAATATAAACAAGAGATATTTTCAATAAAGTTATATAATTAAATATATTATTAGATATTTATCATAAATTGTTGTGAGTTAAATATATATTAATTCTATTTTAAACATTCATTAAATTAATAGCTCGACAAAACATTAAGTGTTAATGTGTTTTTACCAACTATACCATTGTACTTTTTACACATAATGTAATTTAGACTACAGACACGTTATATATTTAGAATGTATAGGCTATGTTCATTCTTTCATTCATTTTCTTTTCGGCTTAGTCCCTTTATTAATCTGGGTGCAATCCAGCTGCAACCCATCACTGGGAAACATCCATACACACTCATACACTACGGACAATTTAGCTTACCCAATTCACCTATACCGCATGTCTTTGGACTTGTGGGGGAAACCGGAGCACCAGCAGGAAACCCACGCGAACACGGGGAGAACATGCAAACTCCACACAGAAACGTCAACTGACCCAGCCGAGGCTCGAACCAGCGACTTTTTGCTGTGAGAGGATAGTGCTACCCACTGCGCCACCGTGACGCCTGTATAGGCAATGTAATATTCATAAATATTGGTTCGTTTATAGTATTTTAAATCGTATATCGGATATTATATATGTTCGATATATATATATATATGGGTTTTTGTTTGTTTGTTGGTTGGTTGGTTGGTTTATTTTCAGCGCACAGCTCTGTCGGAATGGCGTGTGTGTGTGTTCTGTTACCATGGTTACAGAATCACAGCTTTCACCTGAGTTCACCTACAGGCCGTCGTGTCAATGACGTTTGGAGAAATACAATTTACTGTTTATATTAAAATTCACGCAATGAGTAAAGGAGGCAAAAGATACTTTAATAAGAACAAGAGTGGAAACTGGGTAAGATAACCGCACTTTAACTCTTTCCTGCAAGTGTTTGGGCAGATTTATACAACGCTGTCGCCTTTCTTTCTTTCTTTCTTTCTTTCTTTCTTTTTTTCTTTCTTTCTTTCTTTCTTGCAGGTAACAGTTCACGTTATCAGAACTTAGCCTAATTTACTAACTTTCTGTCAACGTTTATTCAAAATTCTCCAATCTCATTTAAGATGGACGTTTTAACGTTTTCTTTTTACTTAATTCTTACTTTTAAGGTTGCCTTCCCTTAATAAAAAAGGTTATAAATAATTTACACGTTAAGAAATAGCATTTCTATAACTCAATGACAAAACGTTTTGATAATATATTAGTTACGTTACGGTGGCGCGGTGGGTAGTGTTGTCCCCTCACAGCAAAAAGGTCGCTGGTTTGAGTCCCGGCTGGGTCAGTTGGCATTTCTGTGTGGAGTTTGCATGTTCTCCCCGTGTTGGCGTGGGTTTCCTCCGGGTGCTCCGGTTTCCCTCACAGTCCAAAGACATGCGCTATAGGTGAATTGGGTAGGCTAAGTTGTCCATAGTGTATGAGTGTGAATGAATATGGGTGTTTCCCAGTACTGGGTTGCAGCTGGAAGGGCATCCGCTGTTTTAAACTTATGCTGGATAAGTTGGCGGTTCATTCCGCTGTGGCGACCCCAGATTAATAAAGGGACTTAACCGAAAAGAAAATAAACATTGAAGTAAAACTTTCAGTAAAAGTTTCTGGTCTTTATTAATGCTCTCAAAATGCTAGCACAAACAATATACTTTTGTGTTTTTAAGAAATGGACATTCAGAAATTACGTTTCCAACACAAAATGTTTACATTGCACAGTAACATTTTTGGGAATAGCTATCGGAGTAACCAGAGTATTGGTCAAAACGATATATTTTTATGGCAAAGATCATTCGAATATTAAGTAAAGATCATGTTCCATGAAGATATTTTGTAAATTTCCCACAGTAGGTATATAAAAACTAAATGTTTGATTTGTAATCTGTATTGCTAAGCACTTCGTTCATAAAACTTAATGGCAATTTTTTTCAATATTTAGATTTTTTATTTTAGATTAACACTCATATTCCAGATTTTCAAAGTTGTCCGTATTTCCACATATTGTCCTATCCTAATCCTAAGACAGTTACGACTGTTTTGGTAGTCCATGGTTACATATATTTTTGTTAGCTGAGTCAATTAATCGACTGACCAGTCTGTCTGCTCTTATTTTCCAGTTTATCCACACTGGTTTTTCACAGACTCTCTGCACCAGCACAGGTTCAGCATTAGCAATTGCTGTTTCCCAACCACTGACACCAGCAGAGCAGCGATATCCCAAAATATTTATCAATCCTGAGAAGGTAAGCTACTATGAAGTGACATAAATGTACAGAGGAAACAAATGTTTCAAACTAATTCAATAAATAATTTCTATTGCAAACAGAAAATACAATAGGTAACACTTTACACCAGAGTCTCTCATTAGTAAACTTTATTTAGGTAATGCATTAACAAAAACCTAATGAGAAACATCTTCTGAACTTAATTAGCTATTAGCTCTATAAAATAAAACAGCCATGGCTTCTTAATGAGTTTTTAAATGTCAGCTAGAAGTCACCTAAGATTAAGTTGTATTCATTGTCATATTAGTTTAATTTATGTTAACATGAGGTCTGGGGCAGCACGGTGGCGGAGTGGGTAGCACAATCGCCTCACAGCAAGAAGGTCGCTGGTTCGAGTCCCGGCTGGGTCAGTTGGCGTTTCTGTGTGGAGTTTGCATGTTCTCCCCGTGTTGGCGTGGGTTTCCTTCGGGTGCTCTGGTTTCCCCCCCAAGTCCAAAGACATGCGGTACAGGTGAATTGGGTAAGCTAATTTGTCCATAGTGTATGAGTGTGAATGAGTGTGTATGGATGTTTCCCAGTGATGGGTTGCAGCTGGAAGGGCATCCGCTGCGTAAAACATATGCTGGATAAGTTGGCGGTTCATTCCGCTGTGGCGACCCCAGATAATAAAGGGACTAAGCTGAAAAGAAAATGAATGAATGATATGAGGTCTGTAGTGTGTTGATACACTTTCAACTGGAACAGAATATTGAAGGACCGCCTTTGATTGAAGATTATCAAAACAAATGCTTTTTTTCAGTGAATAAACTTGCTCAAATCATTGTTCACCTAAAGAATAGCAATGTGTGCTAGCTAAATAAACTTTAAGACTTTAAGTATTCAGTGCTGTGATGAACACCACTGCCAATACAACTCTTTAAAGGGGACCTATTACGCAAAAATCACTTTTAAACAGGGTTGTTGTGTGGCAACTGTGAATATACTCAGCTTCTAATGGTAAAACTTTATTACTTTTATTTTGTATAATCACACTTCTTAAAAACAGCCTGCAGAAACACTTTGATTGACATTCTTCCTTTGTACATGGCATCAGAGGGGAAAAGCTCCGCCCATTAGTGATGATCTCTCCCTCATTAGCATAGGACGATAGTCTTGTTTTTGAATCTGCCACTATGCTGGCACACAGGCATTTGTAGCTCCGCCCTCTTTTGAAAAAACACAATCACATTTGAATTTAAAGCGACAGTCCTCAAAATGCTTATGAAACCTTATTTGTGAGGTATTTTGAGCCAAAACATCACATGTACACTCTAGAGACATCTGAGACTTTATTTTACATCTTTTAAAAAGGGGCACATTAGGTAGTATAAATAATAAGTATATATGCAATATATTTTATAACAATATTGTGCATGTATATTACCACAATATATTGTATTATTGTATATCGGCACATCAGTTTACAATACAGTAACCAGATTAGTACTATATGTACATCTGCACACTTACTTTCATTGACCAGATTCTGCATTCAATTAATATTTACTGCACTGTCTAATTAGTTTTTTCAAGAAACATACCCACACTGAGTGTTTCGTTGTTGTTGTTGTTGTTGTTGTTGTTGTTGTTGTTGTTGTTGTTGTTGTTGTT
>CAIGQW010056782.1:6633133-6648029 GCA_903798125.1 Danio choprae
AAACCCACGCCAACACGGGGAGAACATGCAAACTCCACACAGAAACGCCAACTGACCCAGCCGAGGCTCGAACCAGCGACCTTCTTGCTGTGAGGCGAACGTGCTACCCACTGCGCCACCGTGAGGCCCTTGTAGGACATTTTTACTACAAATATGGTTAGTGCAGAACTATATTTTATTGTACTGCCACTTTAAAACGGTCAGTACACACTAACAAACACTTATGAAAAGGAACCATGGTTTTATTATAGTAAGAGTGAAATAATTATGTATTTTTGTGTATTGATTATCATATAAGTACATTTGTGCTACAAATATGGTTAGTGCGAAACCATATTTGATTGTACTGCCGCTTTAAAAGGGGTCAGTACACGTTAACAAACCATTATAAAAATGAACCATGGTTTTATTAGAGTAAGAGTGAATTAACTATGTTTTTTGTGTATTGATTATCATTTGTAGGACATTTTACTACAAATATGGTTAGTGTGGAACTATATTTGATTGTACTGCTATTTTAAAAGGGTCAGTACATGCTAACAAACACTCATAAATCCAAATCATGGTTTTATTAAAGATTTAGAGATGATTTTAAAGATGGTTTAGTAAAGAGTGAATTAACCGTGTATTTTTGTGTATTGATTATCATTTGTATAAGAACATTTTTACTACAAATATGGTTAGTGCGAAACCGTGGTTAATTTGTGGTTACTTTGGTTTAATGACAAAAAACATGGTTGTTTTGTTTTATTTGTTGTAAAACATTGTTGGTTACAGTTCAAAAGGGCACATCTGAGCCTGTTTGATGAAGAAATAAGTATATATTCTTTTTAAATTCACATATTATGAATTGACACGTTTCGAACGCTTTTCATCAGCAGTGTGTGAACAGCTCGTAGCAAACGTTTAAAAATGTGACCTTCCCTGCATGACTTCGAAGTTGTTTATAAAAGCCTGATTTTAAACTGATTTTATGTGAAGGACTCTAGACTGTTTTGCTGGGAAAATCAAAAGCACTTCCGAGTGAATGCTTATAGAATGTCGATAGAGCAAAATGTACTGTAACCTCAGTGTGTTATAGAAAAAAAGGGATTGATTAAAACTATTCCCAGATCCATAGAGTTTAATGAAAAATATGGATTCTTATTAAACTATTAATAAGCTGTGTAGTTTTAATGACCTCATCTGAACTGAAGAGCTTGTGCAGATCAAAATTAGAGATCATCTACTTTTTCCTAAATTTTGAGGCAACTGCTTAGTCCTATTTGTAGTTATTCATATAACTTCAGTGAAAAAAAAAACAGTTTTTGTAAGCATATTTTGATCCTGGAACACAAAACCAGCTGTTACTGTCAATTTTCCGAAACTGAGATGTATACATTACCTGAAAGCTGAATAAATAAGCTTTCCCTTGATGATTGGCTTGTTGTGATGGGATAATATGTGGCTGAGGTGCAACTATTTGAAAATCTGGAATCTAAAGGTTCCAAAAAATCTAAATATTGATGAAAAAATTGCCTTTAACCCTTTGACTGTCCCTCTACGAAACAGTTGACCATGTTTTTACTGTTTTAATGACTGTTAAAGTCATTTAAATAATGTTTTAACTGTTATATGTATTAACAGTTTAAAATAATGGTTTACACACACAGCATTGTTGGTTTACCAAAAAAACTAAAAATCAAACAAACATCCTGTTGCACTACTACACTTGATTTAGTTTTTACTGTAAAAAAAAAAGCAAAACAAGAAAGCATGTTAAATGAGAATCTGAAATATTTTATGATATACTTAAAAAAAAATAAAGGTGATTTAGGGGCCGATCGCACAGTACACGCTTTTACGTTCTAATAACATGAGGCGCACCACACTGCCTTTATTGTTGACAAGAAAAAAACAAGCGCAGTGCGCTTCTTTATGTCACTAGGCAATGACTGAATCTGCTGGGTATTGTGCGAGAATGTTGCTGTTGATATTAATTTCATTTTAATATTAGCGCGTTCGGTGTAATCGATCTCTAAGTATTCAAAAATGTTTTATTTTGAATATTTTTTAAGATAAATTTGTCTTACACTTCATATTTTCAGATTTTTCATAGTATAAGTATTAAGTACGGTACTTTTACCATAAACCGACATATCAACCATTTGGTAGAGGCTGATATTTTAGAAATTATGGGATGTGTTGGAAAAAAAATGCATTAAGTGTGTTAACTAGCGACATTAGGAGTTAAGAAATGCAGAAAACATAAGAAAACATTTTTTTTCTTGGTGGGGTAGTTAAATTGTGAAGGCTGTCCAAATTAAGTTCTTAGCAATGCATGTTACTAATCAAAAATCATAAAGGAACGACCCTTTTAGCAATAGCAAGAGAAGTTTGTTTTTCCAAATCTGTAATTTCTAGACTGTTGTATCTCTATGATGTCACAAACTCATTCAAACCCCCCAAAAAGGGTGTTCATCAAAAAAAAATGAGAGATGGAGATTCTCAGTGGCCAGTCAGTTCAACACTGCATCTTGAATTGCATTACAGGTCTAAGATGAACTGGCTGAAGATCTGTATCTTGATGTACAGTATCATGATGTTAAAGAGACGTTGGACTGAAAGCTAACTCTAAATGTCCAAAGTTCTCATCAGCAGAAAGAATAAAAAAACTATACATTTGCTGAGGAGCATGTTGTGTGGACAGAGAACTACTACAAAGTACACTTTAGTGATGAAAGCAAGTGGAAAACATTCGTCATCGAACTGGGGAAAAAGTGAACCCAACATGTGTAAAGAAATCAGTGAAAGGTGGAACAGGAAATTTGATGGTTTGGGAAATGTTCTACATGGCAGAGTAAATGCAAATATTTATTAAAGGCTCCTTCGGCAACATTAGATTCCTTCACTGCATTCATCGCTCAATCACAAAGCAATTTTCATGCAGGACAGTGAGCACAGCAAAGCAGATAAAGCAGTTCCTTGAAGCAGAAAACATTGAAATAATGAAATGGCCAACTTAGAGTCCCGATTTAAACCTGATTGAAAATCTCTGAAAAATACAAAGTTAAGGCCACGTCGAGAGTATTTCATAACACTGAATCGCATTCAGTAGTCTCTTATTTGTCGTTTTGTGAACATAAGCAAAAACTTAGTGGCTGCAGTTCACTAAATGGCATTATTAGAATTTATTATTTATCTATTGCCGTTTTTTGGCATTTATTAGGATAGGACAGTATTTAGACAGGAAGCAAAGTTGGAGAGATAGAAGGGCGATGGAATGGTGCTATTTGTTGGAGCAATGTTGGACAATAAAATAATTTAAAGACCGCATAAAAACAGAAATTGCTGAGACTTTTATTTCAGTATGTTGATGTTCTTCCAACTAAAATTGAATATTGAGTAGCAGGCGGGGCTTTTTATGCATCAATCCCTCATTGCAACTAACGGTAAGAGGGGGGGGGTTAAGAATATTGTGGCTGAAGCGTCAAACTGACATCAACAGAGAAAGAGCCACCCCAAACGAAGAAGCAAATGGTCGGACTTTGATTAAAGGTTACCAAAATAAATCCATTTAAATCGATAACCTAAAAGAACAATGTGACCATTCAAAATAAACATTGTACATTTAAATTTCACACAGACTTTAAAAAAGGGGGTTATACTTTTCAAAAAGTGGTTACAGTTTCATTTATTCAATCTGTCACATTTATATGGAAACCAATGTTTTAATGACAAGGTTTTTATGAAAGGATTGCCAGATGTCAAGGTACGTTAGAACATTAGACTGCATTATGAGTTAATAGAGTAGATTAATCAGCATAAATCATTTCAGAATCGTATCCTTAACTTAAGGACATTCCAACCTAATCACTTCATTTCACTGGCCTCATTATAATTAATATTGCCAGATAATGAATTAATGAAACAGCCTGGCATGTTTTACATGAGAGGTCAAGACCAATAATTCAGACCCACACCGTTCTCCGCTGATGAAATAATTAGTGCATCTTAACACTCTAATTAGCCTTTTTTTCCCTAGACAAGTGTAAACAAATGCTTCTTTGTACTAGAAATTAATTCAGTCTACAGTTACGTTACGATGCGCGTGTGATCTGCTGTTCAAAACTCTACCTTTGATTTCTAGTCATTATAATTCATAGAGCATAATTCGGTTATGTTTTCTTCTGTCGACAGCATCTTTTCCTTGATGCTGTTATTGTGAGATATCGCTCACTGTTGTCTGTCAGCCACACATCCTTGTTTTGTTTTTTTCAGCTTGGCCCTGCGATAACTCTGTCTAACCTTGAGAAACGGCTGCAGGAGACCCGGCACACAGCAGAATAAACCTTCATTGTGATGAAATATTCATTCAAATGAGGTGGAGAGGGCTGCTGCATTAGAATAAGTCATTGTTAAAGATTGCTCACATCCGTAGAGGAGCATAGTGCATCACTGTGAATAGATCAGAACACACACACGCACGCACACACACAGAAGTACACAGTGTAAAAAGTCAGTACTCGCTGCTGCGCCGGTTCACTCAAGTGTGTCTCACATTTTACAATTCACTTTGAGTTATGACTAGAGAGATGGGAAATAAAAGCACCAGTGGACTAGAAAATGTTATTGTGCCACTGAAACAAGTAAAAGTAGTGTGATGGTGTGGTTTCATTAGGGCCATTTTTAGGCTTTTTCAATAAAACACGTGAATTAAACATGTTTAATATTGAGCCATAAGGATTTAATATAAAATTAGATTTAAAAAAAATGTTTGCTTAAGAAAGCTTATACAGTAGGTTTGAGGTAAAAAGTCTGAAGGTTTTAACTTTTGAAATAGCGAAGTAGTTTTAAAAGATATCTCTCTGTCACAGATGGCACTCTTTATTTTTTAGCAAGCTTTTGCCAACAGTGGACGAAACCCAGTTTCATATTACACAGTTTACTACCAGATTTTGAGAATCAAATCTTTTTCTAATTTTGAAAGTTAGATGAAAAATTGGTTTTGTAATAGAAGTGAAGGGGCAACACGGTGGCTCAGTGGTTAGCACTGTCGCCTCACAGCAAGAAGGTCGCTGGTTCGAGTCACGGCTGGGTCTGTTGGCATTCCTGTGTGGAGTTTGCATGTTCTCTTCGTGTTGGTGTGGGTTTCCTCCGGGTGCTCTGGTTTCCCCCACAGTCCAAACACATGCGATATAGATAAATAAATTAAACTGGCCATAGTGAGTGTGTATGGATGTTTCCCAGTACTGGGTTGCAGCTGGAAGGTAAAACATATGCTGGATAAGTTGGCGGTTCATACCGCTTTGGCGACCCCTGATGAATAAAGGGACTAAGCTGAAGAAAATGAATAGAAGTGAAGTGATAGAAATTGAGTGATTTAGAAGGCGTTACAAAATTTTCCTGGTGGTTATTTTATAGCACCTAAACAGTTTTTGTGATATCAACTTTAAATTTGGAATGTAGGCATATAGCTAATATTCTTTCATCAACCTTTCATGGCAAATTCATTGATAAATATTATTATCCATCATAAAACTAATCCATACTCCGGCAGGAGGTTGACGCATGGTTCTTGAAGCTGATCGATCTGTTTTTGTAACAAAAATGGTTCTCATGTTGGTGTCAATGGAGTAGTGGTTAGTGCGTCGACACATGGCACTCCAGTGTTCACGGTGACCCAAGTTCAATTCCCACCTCCAGGTCCTATGCTGATCCTTCTCTCTGCTTTCCTGTCTATACTCTCTACTGTCCTATCAATTAAAGATGAAAACCCTGAAAAAAAAGTCTAATCTGGCTGCCAAATGGGTGTTGTCTGCAACTTCGTAGCTGATCTCTGACTCAATGTAAGACACATTAGGGCTAAATTTCATTATTGGATGAACCATTTCTTTAAAAGGGACCTCTTAAACGAGACTTAAAATAAGTCTGATATTCCTAGAGTATGTGAAGTTTCAGCTTAAAATACCACACAAATAAGGATGTCTAACTCTTTGAATCTGCCCCTTTTAGGCTTTGATCTTAATTGTGCTGTTTTGGTGACTGTTGCTTTAAATTCAAAGGAGATTATGCTCCCAGTCCTCTTTTTAGAAGAAATGCCTGTGTGTCAGCATAGTGACAGATTCAAAAATAAGACTAACGTCCTATGCTAATGAGGGAGAGATCGTCACTAATGGGCGGGGTTTTCCCCCGCTGATGACACGTACAGAGGGAGAATGTCAATCAAAGTGTTTCTGCAGGCTGTTTTTATGAAGTGTGATTATAAAAAATAAAATGAATACATTTCTACCATTAGAAGCTGGTTATATTCACAGACTGCTGCCACACAACTGTGTTTAAACCCTTTATTAAAGTGATTTTTTAAAATGTGGATAGTGCATTTTTACATTTATGCTCAAAAATGGGGAGTGACAGTTATATAAGGTTAAAGCTTATATAAGGTTTATATCTATTTCACTATGTGTATTATTCCATATTTAAATGTAAACCTAAAGATGGTAGTCAAGACAAGTGTTGACTGGCTTGGGAAAATAATAACATTACTATTTATTCAGTGAGTTAATTGCATTTAATTTAATGCAATTTAAAGTCTTTATTAATTGTGTGATAGATTCAAGATTTAAAGTGTTTACTGTCATGTGCACGGTAAGGAACAGTCTCCCTGTACAATGACATTTTTACTTTGCTGTCCACAGTGAATTCCAATAAGGTATACTTATTTAACGAAATAGGCATGCAAAAAAGTAAACATATGCATAAACTATGAAAGGGCTTAATGGTGGCGCAGTGGGTAGCACGTTCGCCTCACAGCAAGAAGGTCGCTGGTTCGAGCCTCGGCTGGGTCAGTTGGCGTTTCTGTGTGGAGTTTGCATGTTCTCCCCGTGTTGGTGTGGGTTTCCTCCGGGTGCTCCGGTTTCCCCCACAAGTCCAAAGACATGTGGTATAGGTAAATTGGGTAGGCTAAATTGTCCGTAGTGTATGAGTGTGAATGGGTGTGTATGGATGTTTCCCAGAGATGGGTTGCAGCTGGAAGGGCATCCGCTGCGTAAAACATATGCTGGATAAGTTGGCGGTTCATTCCGCTGTGGCGACCCCAGATTAATTAAGGGACTAAGCCGAAATGAAAATGAATGAATGAATGAATAAACTATGAAATAAATAATAATAATAATAATAATAATAATAATAATAATAATAATAATAATAATAATAATAATAATAATAATAATACAAAAGGTTTCTATAAACATAGATGTGTAAATGTTAAAAACTGTTGTGCAAACTCCAGCAGAGAATGAGTAATGTGCTTTAACAGCATGCATACACTGTTAACAATACCCTGTAGAATCTACAGTAACTTACTGTAAATCAATTACAGAAAAACACTGTATTTACATTTACAGCAACATTCGTCGTGCTCTATATATATTTACAGTATTGTATATCTTTACTGTAAAATATACAGTAATTCTCACAATGCAACTTTAAAATACAGTAACATACCGCATAACTGCCCTACAGTAAAATTCAGTTCATATGAATGTTTAAGTGCATATGTGCAAGGGGACAGTCGGTTGTTACAGACTCCTGTCAGCTGTTGAGGATAATTAATCATGATAAAAGTTACAAGCTTGAAATACATATTACTGTTGAGTGAAACCAAATGCAATTGCTTCCTTCCCTGGGGGACATGAGGTATACAAATAATACATTGTGAACTGTATTCAGCCGAGTTCTTGACAGGCAAATCAGTGTTTATACGTCCAGCTACTGTAAAGAAAAAAGTCAAACACTAACCTTAGGAGGGAAATGAATCTGAAATAAGCAGTTTTGTGCAGTTTTGTGCCCAGTGAGGCAGAATCTAAAAGTGCTGATTTTGGAGAAATGAGGAGGGAGAGAGAGACGGGTTTAACAGCTTTATTAAATATACATTTGATGCAATATATCATTATCAATACATTAAATCCTCATCCATAACATCTTTTCTTATTTTTTAAGTCAATTATAAAGCCAAAATAAAATTAACATTATCAATGTGTTATGTGTGAGCGCTAAAGGGCAAGAAGGAGAGGGAAATAAAAGACAGGAAGGATTTGTAAGATTATATGTGTGTGTTTAACAAAAATGAAAATTCATTTTCCATGAAAATTCATTCATTTATTTTCCTTCGGCTTAGTCCCTTATTTATCTGGGGTCGCCACAGCGGAATGAACTGCCAACTTATCCAGCATATGTTTTACCCATGGATGCCTTTCCAGCTGCAATCCATTACTGGGAAACACCCATACACTCTTGCATTCACACACACACTCATACACTACGGCCAATTTAGATTATTCAATTCACCTATAGCGCATGTATTTGGACTTGTGGGGGAAACCGGAGCACCGAGAGGAAACCCACACCAACACGGGGACAACATGCAAACTCCACTCAGAAATGGCAACTGGTCCAGCTGGGACTCGAACCAGCAACCTTCTTGCTGTGAGGCGACAGCGCTAACCACTGCGCCACCCCTCCATGAAAATTTTATATTTTTTTTTATTATGAATTGCATTTAAAAAATGAGTGAAAAAACAAATGTTAGACCATAAAAACTGTCTGTAAAAAACACACACTAATGAACCCATCCTATGTTTTATTATTCATCTTTGCCTACATACATATTATATATATATATATATATATATATATAATGCTGCTCGTTTTGTGCTGCATTTCTTTGCATATTCTTACATATTTTTGAATTACAATATCTTCATTTGAATTACAACATCTTTAGATTCACATACAGTTGAGGTCAGAATTATTAGCCCCCTTTTTCATCAGATACTGTTTACCGTCGAGAAGATTTTTTCAACACATTTCTAAACATAATAGTTTTAATAACCCATTTTTAATAACTGATTTCTTTTATCTTTCCCCTGATGACAGTACATAATATTTGACTAGATATTTTTCAAGATGCTAGTATTCAGCTTAAAGTGACATTTAAAGGTTTAACTATAGGTTAATTAGGCAAGTTAGGGTAATTAAGTCATTGTATAATGATAGTTTGTTCTGTAGACAATCAAAAAAATATATATTGTTTAAGGGGGCTAATAGTATTGACCTTAAAAATTTAAAACTAATAAATAAAACAATAAGACTTTCTCCAGAAGAAAAACTATTATAGGAAAAATCCATTGCTCTGTTAAACATAATTTGGGAAATTTTGGAAAAGAAACCAATTAACAGGAGGGTGAATAATTTTGACTTCAACTGACATCGGCCCATATCTGCTTTCTTTTATTGTCAATTAGAGAAAGTGTTTGCATTTATTAGCCACTCAACAGGGTGTCAAAGTGGCTGTCTTGTAAAAATAAGTTATATGGTCTGACCTGAAGCTCACCTCCATTCAGCTGAATGATGTGACGAACCACTATCACTTATGAAATTAATGTTTACATTTCTAAAACGAGAACGTGACTCAAAAGTCAGAGTAAATAATTCAGTTTTTAGTGCCGACTAACAAATGAAGGCTAATTTCTTTTTTACTCTCAATATTGACATACTAATATTATTATTATTATTATTATTATTATTATTATTATTATATTGCTCTATTCTACCCACATATAAAAAATATTATAGTCATTTATAGTGAATGCTATAGAGCTTTTGAACCTAACTATAGTAAAGTGTATTATACTGTATATATTATAGTATTTACATTGTTGTCTACCAACACGGAAAATACTACAGTAGTTTATAGTGGATACTAAAGTGCTTTTGATCCATATTATAGTAAAGGGTATTATACTGCATATATTACAGTATTTACATTGCTGTCTACCAACACGGAAAAATACTACAGTAGTTTATAGTGAATACTACTATAGTAAGGTGTATTATACTATATATATTATTTACAACACTTTGTTAATGAATGCTATTGCAAATTGTTGTGAACTAATAACTATAGTGAACTGATAAAGTGTAATAAATACTGTGGTGTAGTGTTTACTACAGTAAACTGGTGCATTGTAGATTAATATAGTTGTTGAATACCACAATAATGGGTATTTTGTACGCCAACACGGGGAGAACATGCAAACTCCACACAGAAATGTCATGTGGGCTTGAACCAGCGACCTTCTTGCTGTGTATTACTACAAAAAAACCTACTTTACTTTAGTATGATACAAAAACACTATATAGGCTATTAACTTATACTTTTTTATATTACATTTTATGGCATAATTGCATTAATTAAAGTACATTTCATTACAATTAATTTACAGTCTTAATTTAGATAAACAGTTTAATTATGTAAATCAGATGGCACTGAATTCATTCATTCATTCATTCATTCATTCATTCATTTTTCTTTGGCTTTGCCTTTATTCATCAGGGGTTGCCACAGCGGAATGAACCGTCAACTTATCTAGCATATGTTTTACACAACAGATACCCTTCCAGGTGCAACCCAGTACTGGAAAACATCCAACCACACATCCATACACACATACACTATGGCCAGTTTAGTTTATTAAATTCACCTATAGCGCATGTCTTTGGATTGTGGGGGAAACCGGAGCACCCGGAGGAAACCCACGCCAACACGGCCTGAACAGGTAAACTCCACACAGAAATGCCAACTGACCCAGCCGAGGCACCGAATTCAAATAAATCAAATTGTTTGACGTTGCCTAAAATGATGCCAGACAGAAAAATGTGCTATAGTATTTACTATAGTATGGTTCAAAAACACTGTAGTAGGCTATTTACTTACTTAACTACTATAGTATTTTTCATGTGGGTAGTTTTACATTTTATGGCATAATTGCATTGATTAAGCTACATTTCACACAATTAATTTACAGTCTTCATTTAGATTAACAGTTTAATTATGTAGATCAGATGGCACTGAATTCAAATTAAATCTAATCGTTTGACGTTGCCTAAAATGATGACAGACAGAAAAATGTGCTATAGTATTTACTACATGGTTTAAAAACACTGTAGTAGGCTATTTACTTACTTAACTGCTATAGTATTTTCCATGTGGGTAGTTTTACATTTTATAGACCAGTTACATTAATTAAGGTGCATTTCACACAGTTAATTTACAGTCTTAGTTTAGATTAACAGTTTAATTATGTAAATCAGACTGCACTGAATTTAAAGTAAATCCATTCATTTGACAGGCTAAAATGATGACAGACAGAAACTGTGCTATAGTATCGTTCAAAAACAGTGTAGTAGGTTATTTACTTAATTACTATAGTAATTTTCATGTGGGTAGTTTTACATTTTATGGCACAATTGCATTAATTAAGGTACATTTCACTCAATTAATTTATAGTCTTCGTTTAGATCAACTATTTAATTATGTAAATCAGATTGCACTGAATTCAAATTAAATCGAATTGTTTGACGTTGCCTAAAATATTGACAGACAGAAAAATGTGCTCTCACAAAAGTCTAGAAATGAACACTAGGGGTCAAATAAAAGGGAATGTTGACTACTGTGAGATAGCGATCAATGCTAGTGGTCTGCAGGCCTGCCGTGGTCAAACTGACCAGTGCAAATGCACTAGATGTGGGCGTGGCATCGCGTTTCCCGCTCCGCCATTGGTCGGCTCAATCCAAAGCCCCGCCTCTTTCAAAAAAAGACAGAAAAAAAGAAAAGGAAAACAGAGACATCTCAATCCTTGCAACTGGGGAAAAGATGAAACGTAGTGCACCATAGTCTCCGAATCACCTCCTCTTTTATTTTATTTTTTTAAAAACCCAGTAAACCACCTCCAGTCGCTAAGAGCCAAAAACTGAGCCACATCTGTAAGTTATTTCAATCACCTAAAGCCAAACATCATAATCAGATATTCAGTTTTGGGACACGCTGGATTAAGTTTTGTAGCGTTTTTTAAAAGGTGAGTCATTAATCATGAACGCGTTTGAGAAGCGGATTGATTCTTAATGGACATACGGAGCCGATATCTGTGTACATACGTAGACGTTTACACCAGGTAAGATGTAAAAACTCGCCGGTTGTTTGTTTAAGGAGCCGCGGCTGGTGCTGCGCGGTGTGTCCGTCCATGTGTGTGTTTATTCGCCTGCGACATGGAGGGGATGGGTGGGCTTTTCTCTCAGTGTTTCTTAAATCCGAGGACATCTTGAGCCACTCAGCGACTCAAATAGTTGCAAATGGATGATGATACGTTTGGCTCCTTGATCTTTGGCTACGTCGATAGAATACATTCTATTCTTCAGATGACGTGAAAACAATGTATTAAGAACACCGATGTGTGCTATCTTCACTGGCTGCATTAGCACAAGGCAGTCAGTGTATATGAAAATACACATTTAGACTCAACATTAAAGGTAGTGTTTATTTATTAATAAATAGTTAATAACTATAAGGTACCGACGATTCCTATTTTGATGGAGTTTAAAAGTTTAGTCATGTTGCTCAACTTGCTACATACGCACTTTTACAGATTTGTAGTGTTTTTTTGAGGATCCCTTACTTTTTTTTTAGATTGCAGGCTAGTCGTGTGTTTGTGATTGAGGGTAAGTTGGTTTGTATTCGCACAGTCGTTCATTTTTCAACGGTGACAACTTGTGACACTGTCCCTATATTGTTTACCATGCTACTTTGAATATTCATTGCATGTAAGTACACTCATAAACATGATTTTGAGGCTTCTTCAAACTACTTATTTAAAAATGAGTTGAAACAACACAATTCTTGCATTTTTTTTTCATGGGCAACTTAATTGTTTTATATTCAATCTACTTGAATGTGTGAAGTTAACTTAATCCATTTCCGTTCAGACAACATGAATGAATTGTGTGGATTGTTTACGGTGTATGACTTACATTTACAATATTAGCACTATTTAATCGACTGTGAACAGTGTTGTAGTTTGATGGTCATTGGCTGCTAATATGATTTCACTATTTCGAATTAGCATAAATACTTTTCTGAATTGATAGTATTAAGGAGGAAGTCAGAATGTGCGAATATAAAACCAACTTTACCCCAATGTGTTTGTGCTAGGGAGATGCCCCTTTGTCTGTGTGGAGCAGAGGGGGTGTGTACAGATGTTCTCTACCAGGACATCTGCTGTTTCTAAGGGCTTTGTCAAGGGCCCTTTCAAGGAGGCGCCTGGGCCCGAAGGAAAAACCTATATGTTACTTTTATGAGCTTAACTCCACAAACTATCAAATCCAACACCATCCTTTCTAATAGGATGCGGAGCGTGTGTAAATAATGCATGGTGTTACTCCTAAGCAGTTGTGTATTCTCAGTAGGATGCATGTTTGGGTTTGACGACCCGAGACCTTGATTTCTAACATGTCAATTACATTCCCTGCTGAGAATTCTCTCTTAAATGTAAATAGTGCATGGATGAAAACTTATGTATGCTATGTGAAGAGGAGATGGTATTATTTAATTGCTGATGTTTGGTGATCGGATATCGTTTTGTCATATTTTGTAATAATTGATCTTTGCTCTTTGAGGTTTTAATGTTAAAGTGTTTTTAAAGTCTCTCTCTCTCTCTCTCTCTCTCTCTCTCCCTCTCCCTCTCCCTCTCGCCCTGAAGCGCTCACACATCACACACTGAATCATAGTGTACATGGCAGCGTTTGAAGCAGGAAGACATTTATTAGAGTCAGACAGGAAAATGCAAAGGGCTTCTTTAATATTTATGGCATCCTGTTTGTCAGGTGTGTCGAGGGAATGTGTGAGTTCATTCATATGTTGCTCAGGAGGACACAGATGTACTTTGGATCAGTGATTCTCGAGTGGGTTTACATTGGATATCAAGTGACGACCCAGTGTTTATTGTACAGACCTTTCCTTAAAGGGATAGTTCACCCCAAAATGACAACTTCTATCGTTTACTCACCCTTCACTTGTTCAAAGCTTATTTGACTTTCTTTCTGTCTTTCGAACACAAACGAGGATATTTTGGGGGGAGAAAATGCTGGCTGCTGGCACTTATTGACTTCCATAGTAGACAGACAAATTACTAAGGAAGTCAATGGGTGCCAGCAACCAGCATTCTTCAAAATATCTTCTTTTGCGTTCAACAGAAGAAAGAAACTCAATAGGGTTTATAACCACATGAGGGAGAGTAAACCATAATGTAATTTAGATTTTTTAGGTGAACTATCACTTATATTAAAGTTAATAACTTAAATAAAGTGAACCGATAAATAATTATTTGTAAAAATACATTTAATATAGTCTGTTTCATATTTTTATTATAGTTTTGTATATCATATCTATATTGGTGTTTATATAACTTGTAGTTGATTGTAATTTTAGTGCCTTTATAAGTAGTTAACGTTGTGAGCTTTTCTTGTGTTTAAAAGTCTACTTTTACATTTAAAAGTTAATTTTTCTGTCCTGGTTAATATACATGGTACTAATATGGGTCACAACCTTTGACTTGATGACTACTAGCTGATATTTAGAATAAGTTTGAAAAAGAATTGATTTATTGTGTTACAGCGAGGGAAATAAGTATTGAACATGTCATGCTTTTTCCTGGGAATAATATTTCTAAAGGGGCTGTTGACATGGAATTGAACCAGATTTTGGTAAAAACCCCAACAATACAAACATAAAAATAAAATCTAAAAAATGAGTTATGTGTAATAACAATGAAATGAGACAAGGAGAAAGTACTGAACTACTAAAAACCTATTTAATACTTTACAAAGAAGGCTTTTTTGCTGATGGCAGCTTAAAGATGCTTCATATGGAGAATGAAGTCACATGCATTGCTCAGGTGTGAGTTTTTCACAGACTTCAACAGAGTGTAAAAATCTTGATGGTTCTGTGGGTCTCGTCTATCAAATCTGATCTTTAATTAGTATTTTCTATTGGATTCAAGTCAGGTGATTGGCTGGGCCATTC
>CAIGQW010056782.1:6652596-6664588 GCA_903798125.1 Danio choprae
AAAAGTGAAATGTGTTTGTTTTTTTGGAGCGAGCGCATGTGAATTTTAAAGACCGACGCTCGCTTGAGTGCTTCCAAGAGGATGAATATTAATGATTTATCCTCAGTTTAATACCTTGTTTAACACACACCAACGTGGCCTGTTCTGCATGGCGTATAGCATTGGTGTGGTTTCTCAACAGTCAGAAGAATGAAAGGATGTCTGACGGCGCCTGATAGGAAGGTAATTGGTATGAAATTGAAACATAGCATCGGCCTAGAGCTGCAGAATTCAACCTTTTATTTTTTGTATTATTACTTTCACCGCTTGTGTGGATCTCAGGGACGCATCTGGCTGTCAATCAGCGTGTGATGAGATTCAGGCTCAAACGTCTCAAAGAAAAGATTCATTCAATTCACTGGATATCCTTCTTTTCTATTAAAGAGCAAGTTTATGAAGAGACTTTGAGGAGTAGCGCAGAATAAAGGAGGCACGCGTGTGTGTTTGTGTGTGTTTGTGTGTGTGTGTGTGTGTGTGTGTGTGTGTGTGTGTGTGTGATTGCTGTTGCTGTGGATGTCAGTGATGCTCCTGGTCATAAATGATCTCTTTCTGCTGCCAGAGTCGCTTGTAGAGGAAATGCTACAGGCTTTGCTTCCTGTTTTCTCCCAGACAGACATGAGACCCTCCGTGTGCTTGGCAAGGGTGGTAATCCGTAGTGTAAAATTCAAATCTACTCCTGCATGATTACATTTACCCACACAAAAGGGAGTTTGGCGGATTTAACATGGATGGTTTAATAGTGTGTGCTAACTAATATTAAAGGGGACCTATTATGCCCCTTTTTACAAGACGTAAAATAAGTCTCAGATGTCTCTAGAGCAGGGGTGGGCAATTATTTTTTCCAAGGGGCCACATTAGACTGCACGGTTTTAGAGGGCCGGACCAATACAGTTGATTTCTTTTAGAAGAAAAACAAAACTCTAAAGTTTAAAAAAATAAATGATTTTAAAGACCAGCATCACAATATCAACTTCATATAAATGCCATGGGGTTGTTTGTTTGATTGCTTCACCTTAGTTAAGTTTTATTTATTTATTTATTCATTCATTTATTTATATTTCTATATATGTTTATATATATTTTTATATATTTTATATGCTCAGTGAGAGAATTCTAGCCTGTGTTGGGCTGAATGTGATAATGTGAAAGTCCGGTTGAATGTGAGGTGGATAGGCTATGTGATGTAATGATCATCACTGAGAGAGGATCTGTATCTGGATTTGTTAAATCGTTAATCTGAGGTAATTAGTCTACCTTTATTACTGTGAAATTCCATACAAAGTGTGAAGCTGCCTGGTTGGTTCCTGTCACATGACTCGTGGTTTGCTCGCGGCACTCTGAAATGTTTCGATTTTTTTTATTTTTTATTATTAATTAATTAATTAATTAATTAATTTAAAAAAAAAAATTCGGTGCCTGGAAAACGTGAGCGTGACAAACCACATGTGGATCCCTTCCTATTTGCACGCTGAACCCGCACGTCTCCATTTGAAATAACGAAACTGAGCATGCAAAAGACGCTACATGTGAAAGTCCCCTTTTGTTGACTCGAAATATCAGACCTGTGCATTGCAAGGCCCTGTTTACGGTTGAATTTAAATTAAATAAATACTTCACGCGGGCCGATCAAAGAAGTCCAGCGGGCCACAAAATGCCCAGGTCTGCACTAGAGTGTGTACAGTCCCCAGGGGTATGAATAATTATAGGCTTGACTGTAGGTGAAGTTTCTGCCCAAAATACCTAAAAAATAATGTTTTAGAACTCTTTGAAACTGCTGCTTTTAGGCTTTGATGCTAATTGTGCTATTTTGGTGATTGTCGCTTTAAATTCAACTTAGATTGTGCTGTTTTCAAAAGAGGGGGAAGCTACAAATGCCTATGTGTCTGCATAGTGACAGATTTAAAAACAAGACTAAAGTCCTATGCTAATGAAGGAGAGATTGTCACTAATAGGCGGGGCTTTCCACCTCTGATGACACGTACAAAGGGAGAATGTCAATCAAAGTGTTTCTGCAGGCTGTTTTTATCAAGTGTGATTATAAAAATATATATATTAATAATTTTTTACTATTAGAGGCTGGCTATATTGACATAATGTTGCCACACAACTGTTTAAACCCCTCATAAAAGTTATTTTTGCACAATAGGTCCTCTTTAATTGTGTTTGAGATAAACATATGCTGCGTCTCAGTTCGCATACTATCCGTCCTAATAGTATTCGAAAATTGAATTAGTATGTCTCAAACCTTAGTATTTTGAAAAGAGTATGCCAAAGGTTCCCAGATGGTTTACTATTTCCGGTAAAAATTTGAAGTGTAGAACAGTCCATACTCTAAACGCTGATATTCCCCACAATACATTGCGTGTTGGACGTGAATTTGATACAAACATGGCGGACGCGCGAGACAAACCGTCAAGTACAAAGGCTTCGGTAAAGTGGTTTAAATGACTATTAACTCATATCTAGCCAACTGGAAAATATTTAAATAGCATTTTCAGTTTTATATTTAATCTGCAACAACAATGTGAACTTATATCAAGATATGTTTGGACATTAACTTCTGAATACGTAATTATCTAAAGACCTGGGGAGATTTCTCTGCTTAAAAGACTCGCGAATGGCGCTATATAGAAAACCGAAAAAGATTTCTCTGCTTAAAATACTCGCCAATGGCCTGATGCTACTTCTCCAATAATGTAGGTAATTAAATATGAAAGAAATGTGGATGATGTGTCGAGATGATTGACGGCATGTAACCAAGCAACATAACGATCTGTTAACGAGGAATTAGTATGTTCCAAAGCTTGCATACTCTTCTGTTACACACTCAAAAGTATTGTACTTTTTTTATTTATACTTTCCCTTCACTTTTAGGGCGTAGTATGAGTTTGCGAATACTGACAAGTGCAGATGTGGAACTTAAAGGGAGAGTTCACCCAAAAATTAAAATTCTGTCATCATTTACTCACCCTTTACTCGTTTCAAACCTCTGTGTTTCTTTCTTCTGTTAAACACAAAGTAAGATATTCTGAAGAATGTTGGAAAAAAACAGCCATTGACTTCTATACTATTTTTTTGTTCATGCTATGGATCTCAATGGCTGCTTTTTCCAACATTCTTTAGCATGTCTTGTTACTCTTGTTAATTATTTGAGTGTAAGTAAAGGGTGAGGAAATGTTCATTTTTGGGTGAACTATCCCTTTAAATTGACTTTTTATATATAATATCATTTATATAATACATTTTAGGCGACTCAGTGGTTAGTACTGTCACCTCACAGCAAGAAGGTCGCTGGTTCGAGTCCAGGCTGGGCTAGTTGGAATTTCTGTGTGGAGTTTGCATGTTCTCCCCACGTTGGCGTGGGTTTCCTCTGGGTGCTCCGGTTTCCCCCACAGTCCAAAGACATGCGCTATAGGTGAATTGAATAAACTAAATTGGCCGTAGTGTATGTGTGTGTGAATGAGTGTGTATGTTTCCCAATACTGGGTTGCAGCTGGAAGGGCATCCTCCGTATAAAACATATGCTGGATAAGTTGGCGGTTCATTCCGCTGTGGCGACCCCTGTTGCATAAAGAGACTAAGCCAAAGGAAAATGAATGAATCAATAATACATTTTAATACAAAACCGTAATATCCATATACGTATTGAGCACAGAGTATTGCGGCATCCCTAGTCAAGACTCCAAATATTGATAAAAATAAAACTGTGTGGTATCAATAGATTTCCATTACTGTTTTCAATACTGATTCAATCAGGCCAGTGTTTGAGAAATGCTACCGCTGCTGATAAGATCTTCAATATATTGTGCAACTGAGATTCACTGAATGGTTCTCATGGACCTTATTTGCGTGCGGCCACAGGCTATCTGCTACAGATAAGAGCACAATAACCCCTCGCCCTCTCCTGCTACAGCAGATGTCCCTTCAGTTAGCGATCAGATGTGAAGAAACTGGGCAAAGTGTCAATATATTGCTGATTAATTTTGACTATTAATCTCTTGGCCTTTATCATTATGCGGAGATGCAGAGCAAGTCTTTCCTTCAGAGTCCATTGTTTAGGGCTGCTCAGTTCCAACTAGGTTTGCACGATATTGGAGAAAACTGACAGCGAAATTTTATTTTTCTGCAATTCATATTGCGATATTGAGTATAATTTTAACTCATAGCTCTAACCAATAAGAGGTGTGCCAGAGTTGGGCTGTACGTGATACGCTTGTAGTGTGAGTGCAAAGTGCACCTGAGCTCAAAAGATGCGACATCACTTTTAAGTAGGGGTGTAATGGATCACAACCCACAGTTCTGAACGCACATGACCCACGGATTAATAACTTTTTTTTAACTTGTAGGTTAATCCAACATTTATAACAATTGCAGAAACATCGCCTCCCCTGTCATTTAAATGACATGTATGAAAGCATTTTGGCTTCACTGTAAAAAATAATGATGACGGAAAAAGTTGTGGTGGGTCCTAAATGCTTTCTTAGGTTATTAATTAAAGGTGTTTTCTGTCACTGTTTGTTTAGCCTGCATTAATGCATTCAGTGTAAAGCTGCACAATTAAACATTAAAAGATCGTGATCTCAATTCAAACCCGCACAACATGAATGATAAATAATGATGATCTGCATTATTAATACTCCGAAGTGCTGTATTCAAATCTGCGTTTGATTGAGAGAGATTCAGTTGTTAGTTACAAACAATCTAAATAACACAGAAGTACTGGGAGAACAGTTTATAGTTCAGATATAAACACGGATGTTTATGGTAAAGATTAAAATCCTCTTTTAATGCAACTTAATGCTGGTGAATGTTGCAGCAATTACATTGTTTAACCAATAGGTGGCGACAAACAACCATCAAAATTATGTCACTGAATAGGATTTCAAAAATGATCCACCTATAATGAAACATGATGTTTTATGTGAGAATTGTTCAATCATTAATTGAAAATAAATATGATATGTTGTACAAGATGTTAGATTTCTATATTTAGCATTATCAGCAACAGTAGCAAAGATCATGTTTCTTATTGAATATTTTCTGTTTTTCCTGCTGGTTCTTTCTTGATTTTTATTTTCAATATAATTACAGGTTAAGGCTAAGTTCTGTTTGTTAAAACCAATGTTTTTTGCAGTAATATTTTTGTATAAATTGAAAGCAAATGACATTTGTCTCCTCCCTTTTTTGCTGATCCGAAAAATGGTCCGATTCGTGACTCAAAAACCGTAGTGTGATCCGAACCGTGAGATTTTTGATCCGTTACATTAGTCATCATATTAGTCATTCTTGCTTTTCAATGAACGCGAACTGTCATAGTTTATTAAAGATGCAAACCCCTCGCTGCACGTCAGCTGCACCTTCAGCAAACCTCCTAATACCTGCAGCACGATGACTTTATGAAAATGTTTGAGCATCAAAAAAAGTGGTGGATCTGTTCAGCAAAAGTATTGACTGTGTCACTGCATCCCAAATGACTTAAAATAATACAAAACAATATAACTAAAGCAATCTCCACTGTACTGAGCGAGAGCTTCTCTTCCTAGCTAAGCAGTCGCATCATTGTTGACGTAAGCATGTTAGGGTTAAAGTTACGGGCACGGTTAAAGACAAGCAACCCAGCATTTTTACAGTGTAAATTTTGAGAAAATCCCCATTAAAGTTGTCTCCGGTGTAAAAAAGGCTGGGTTCCTTAAAACATGAAAGAATTAAGTTAACTTATTAACATGGGCGTAAATTTAATTTAACAGTAGGGGAGGGGACAATAAATATAAAAGGGTGTGGGTGGGTCAGTTGGTCAGTCAGAGGCTGCAAAGGAGAGCTGGTGAGAGATGGATCATTTTTTTCACTCATTGATATTTCTGTTGATTTGACATGCTTCTCATATACAATAAAAAAACAAGGACAACCCACGGATGTAGGGAAACACGTCCCCGCCCAACCCCAAACCCTTTAATTGATAGCCTAATGATTTTTTTTAAAGAGCCCCTATTTTGGGTTTTTGAATATGACCTTCCATGCAGTGTGTAACACAGCTCTAAGTGAATGGAAACATCCAGCTGAGGTTTAAATGTGAAAGTGCGCCGTGTTTAAAACTATTGATTCTTTAACAAAATAGTCGTCTCGGAGTCGAATGAATGAATCGAGTTGGGTTCGGATCTCTTCGCTTGAACGCGTCGACGTCGATACGGTACATCACCAAATATGTAGTACCGGTTCCGGTAAAAATGTGAACGCGCTTTCCCTTCAGACACTAGCGGAGTGCGGGGGATCACGGGACTGATCAAGACACAAAGATGACGATCACTGACAGATGGAGATTCGGCTGCGGGGAATAAAGGGTTAAAGTTAATTTTCACAACAACACCACAGTATAGCCAACCGTGTGCTGTGTTTGTTCCTGTCATTTTTGATACAATAACCTACGCTGCAGTGCGGGATTCACCGGCCGTTTGCTATTGAAGGAAGGAGCAGCAGAGACTATTATGTATGGGACATTGTCAGACTTTGACAGGGACTTTGTCAGTTACTGTCACAGTTTATATGGACCACTTTCTTATTCCTCGGATCAAAACATGTATGTGTAATTAAAATTGTTGGACTCGTTTTGTGTAGTTTGCAAAATATGTGTTTAATTGTGTGTTGTAATCGCCCCGCGCAGCTTGTAATCACTTATCTATCATAGATCAGTGCTTTTACTGTATCTCTCAGGTTAAATCTGTATGGAAATGTTCACATATTGTATTCAAAACCACGTTGAAAACGCGACGCATGCTTCTTCCTTTACCAATTTAAGCGGGTTTCTGATCCTTTGCTGTTTGCCTTAGCTATGGCCACCATCAGCTGTTCATACACGCGTGGCACGGTCAATTTTCAAAATAGTTCAACTTTTGCCACTGTGTGGATTAATACTGAATATGTGTCGTTGTTATTACTTGGGGTTAGTTTTAAGAGTAGAGTAATATGCTGGTGTTTACCTGCATTGCTTAATTGCATTGCTGCATTGGGCTCTCACATACTCTGTGTGCTACTTCATAGCCATGGTGGCCATTTCTCTCCATCTCGCGCTGAACACAGTCGACCAATCACAACAGACTGGGTCATCGGTCCAATCAGCGCAGATTAGCTTCACGCTAAGAAGGGGTTTGGGAACAAATGAATCGCTGAACGAATCATATGGGAGTCGCTGGAATAATTAGGTAAAAATTAATGCATATTATAAGACAATGAAAGTGTTTTTTGACCTTGCACGCATATCAGTCTGTTGTTGGAGACCCCCAAAACTAAAATATGACCTTTTATAATAGGGGCTCTTTAAAATAAAGGAAAATCACCAATTTTGACCCATAAAATGTATTTTTGGCTATTGCCCGTTCATCGTTTCATCGCTTGTTTTGTGGTTCAGGGTCACGTATTAAAGAAAATATCGCAACGTCAGTTTTTTCTTTCATTCTCATCCACCCTTAAGCTTATTAGAGTTGGACTCCAGGAGTGAGAGTCAAAGCCGGGTCATTGAGTTCAGTGCGTTATGAAGGGGTCAGAGAGACAAGGGGCCCCTTTATTATACTCCAACTGTGAGGGGTCGGACGAAATGTTTAGCTCATTATAGCTGCGACTATAACAGGTCAATACCGCCATCAGAGAGGCATTTTGCACACCGGTTCTGCAGTTACAGCACAAATGCCGCTTCTCTTGCTTATTGTTGTTGCAGTGTTTTGTGGTATTTTTGTGATGTACGTGAGGAGGTTTCTGTCCTACGCTGAGTGGAGGAAAGCTAAAGATATGACTGAGAAAGAAAGCGATTCATTTGGAGATAGAGACATGGGGAGTGAGGTCGAGAGGTTGGAGTTGCATGAGGAGGATCCTGTTCATAAGAGAGAGGAGCATTTTTGTTGATGTTGCTTTTTTTGTTGTTGATTCAAAAGTCTTAAAGGGTTAGTTCACCCAAAAAATGTAATTTACTCAGTCAAGTTGTTTTAAATGAGTTTCTTTCTTCTGTTGAACACTAAAGAAGATATTTTGAACAAAGGTGAAAACCTGTAACCATTCACTTTCATTGTAGGAAAGACAAATACTATGAAGGTCAATGGTTACAGACTTTCAACATTCTTCAAAATATCTTCTTTAGTGTTCAACAGAAGAAAGAAATCTATAAAGGTTTGAAACAAGTAAATGATGACAGATATTTTTTGGGTGAACTGTCCCTTTAAATAAACTTTAAGTTATGCTTAATTTAGATAGATGACGATATTATAATTTAATATATCATGATGGGCAATATTGAAATCATGGAGACTTCAAAATACTGTAGATAATTATTTATTGTTTAAACTTTTAGAGTGCTTTTTAAAACATTCACATTATATTTGCGGTTTTATTTGTATTCATTCATTCATTTTTTTTTCGGCTTAGTCCCTTTATTAATCTGGAGTCGGTACAGTGAAGTGAACCGCCAACTTATCCAGCATATGTTTTACGCAGCGGATGCCCTTCCAGCTGCAACCCATCACTGGGAAACACGCATACACTCTCATTCACACACATACACTTTTGCACTTGTGGGGGAAACTGAAGCACCCGGAGGAAACCCACGCCAACACGGGAAGAACATGCAAAATATACACAGATATGTCAACTGACCCAGCTGAGGCTCAAACCAGTGACCTTCTTGCTGTGAGGCAACAGCACTACCCACTGAGCCACCGTGATGCCCTTTATTTGTATTACATTATTTAATTTTTATTTAATTTAAGCTAAAGTTTAGCTTAATAGTCAAACATGAACATATTCACGTTACTACATGCTGAAATATTAACTTTAATTATGTGATAGTTTCATAGTTATTGCCTATTGACACATTAAAACCATAGTTACAAAAATCCTTGAATGGAGTTAACAACTAATATAATTCAGTTGTATTTTTTTATTTTAACATAGTAGCTGTAATAAATCTCACATTAACATTTACTAATGAGACTTTATAGGGCTGCACGGTGGCGCAGTGAGTAGCACGATCGCCTCACAGCAAGAAGGTCGCTGGTTCGAGCCTCGGCTGGGTCAGTTGGCATTTTTTGTGTGGAGTTTGCATGTTCTCCCCGTGTTTGCGTGGGTTTCCTCCGGGTGCTCCGGTTTCCCCCACAAGTCCAAAGACATGCGGTACAGGTGAATTGGGTAGGCTAAGTTGTCCGTAGTGTATGCGTGTGAATGGCTGTGTGTGGATGTTTCCCAGAGATGGGTTGCGGCTGGAAGGGCATCCGCTGCGTAAAACATATGCTGGATAAGTTGGCGGTTCATTCCGCTGTGGCGACCCCAGATTAATAAAGGGACTAAGCCAAAAAGAAAAAAAAAGAATGAATGAGACTTTATTATGTTGTAAAGTGTTAACAGTTGTTCTTTATAATACTTTTTGCAATGTCATTTGGTTAAAGCATTTGTTTACTCTAGATATTCATCTACAATAAAGTATTTTTGGTTATTATACCTGTTAAAATAATCCTTTTTTCAGCTTTTTTGCAGTCAAAGAGTGGTCTTCAGACCGTTTACACAATCTTTCTTCTCATTTTATGCTTGAACAGCAAAATTAATGCTTAAGTCTATTTAACTGATTGTATTTGAATTACATTACAACATCGATGCTGTAAATGGAACCTTATGTAATTGAAAATAGTCACATAAACCTTTCACCAGAAGTTTACCGTTGACGGAAAAGAAAACACTAGGGGCCCTATCATATACCCAGTGCAATAAGGCGCAAGACGTGTATGGCGTGATTTGTTGCTATTTTCAGACCAGCGCAACAGTAATTTTCACATTGTTATTTTGAGGAAGGGCCTCAGGGTCGCGCAGTGGGTAGCACGTTCGCCTCACAGCAAAAAGGTCGCTGGTTCGAGCCTCGGCTGGGTCAGTTGGCGTTTCTGTGTGGAGTTTGCATGTTCTCCCCGTGTTCGCGTGGGTTTCCTCCAGGTGCTCCGGTTTCCCCTACAAGTCCAAAGACATGCGGTATAGGTGAATTGGGTAAGCTAAAATTTTGTCCGTAGTGTATGAGTGTGAATGAGAGTGTGTGGATGTTTCCCAGTGATGGGTTGCAGCTGGAAGGGCATCTGCTGCGTAAAACATATGCTGAATAAGTTGGCGGTTCATTCCACTGTGGCGACCCCAGATTAATAAAGGGATTAAGCCGAAAATAGATTAAACTGAAATAGACTGCACCATTGACCAACTACAAGCTGCTCTAAAGTCCAGCGCAGAGCACGTTAGTTATGCACCTATGCAGGTTCAAACGCGTACACATTGCTTAATACACACAGGATGAACAGCAATACACAAATATCTTTACATATGAAAAAAATGTAAGGATTAAAATGTTACAAAAATGATTATTTTGTACATAAATATAAAAACCACTGCCTCCATGCCTTCTTCATGTCCGGGGGGCTTTTTTTAGTTCATTCATGACAATTTGCATTTGTATAATGTTATTATTAGCAGTATTATTTGTTATATTAATATATTATTATTATATTAATTAGAATAATTATTATTATATTAATTAGAATAATTATTATTATATTAATTAGAATTTATATTTGTTTTTAATACAACCAAGTTTAGATTTGTCCACCTGTCGGGTTTTGGAGACGTATACATCACCATATGGGGCATAAGAATAGAACGTGTGTTTGGATATAACCACACTTCGTTATTATTGCTCATTTATTAGTTTGCTGGAAATTAGAACTGAATATGTAGGCTAAAAGATGTCTTCATTGGAGTGCGTACAACACCGTTTCCTTATCCATGAAAGTACAGTACACAGAAGAAAATGATTCAAAGATGGTTTTTATTTTTATTTGGGCTGAATGTAAACAAACAAACTAAGTTGAACATTATTAAATTTAATTTGTTTGTTTAAATTCAGCCCATATAAATTGTTTGCAACAATTTTGCAGAAATCGTTTTTCAGTGTAAAGGAGTAAAGAGTAAAAGTAAAGAGAAAGTAAAGAGGCCGAATGGAGGAGGCTCGTTCTTTATCCTCACTGCAGGATGGTCTGTTTAACTGTTTTCTCGCTAGTGAAGCGTTCAGTTTTTCCACTTACATAGTCCGCCATGTAAATAGCACATGTGCAATCGCGTGACGCAACTGACTCTTAAAGGGAATGGGAGATGACATTCTGATTGGTTTAATGCACGTTATGCTCAAGACACACCCATAACTCATTAAGAGAATAAGCACAACGTTGTTAGACCATGCCCCGGGGCGCAAACCCTATGTTTCTGTCCTTAAAATAGTGGATTCAAACATGCCCTTAATGCTTTTGCACCATGCGCTTTAGACTTTGTCTAGATCGGTAAAATAAAGCCCTAGCTGTGTATATAGCCCATTCATATTGAAATCATATTGACTCATTGTAAACGTCTTTGTGAATATAACAAGCCCTTTTTGAGACATTTAATACGATCTACAGGAGCCTGAAATAAACATCTCGGCTCACAATGTTTTGAAGAGTGAGTTTATGACTCACCGAAAGCGAAACCTTAGGAGAGATACAGGCTAGTTCGAGGTCAAGCGGTCAAAACTCTGCAGAGCGTTGTTTAAAAACGACAGACATGACGCTTTATCTGTTATCACACTTGGGCAGCTCTCCGTGTTCTTCTAGACTCTCCTCAGATAACCTGCCATGTTTCGACGCACACTTTACTGAAGCTGATTTAAAGCAGTCTTTGGGCGCGTTACAGGAAGTGAAGTCGTCCTGCTGCTTTGATGAGCGCTGGCATTTCTAAAGGTCTCTGGCAGAAAACAATGTGTGATTGCTTGAAATTATTCAATGCCACAAATAAATATGCGGGAAATTATCTGCATATTTTAAATGCCACCTCAACGAAGTGGCCCAGAGCTTGTGAAGAATGAAACGTCTTGAGAGCGATCACCGAAGAGAGCAGAAATTCAGTGCTCATT
>CAIGQW010056782.1:6677633-6700331 GCA_903798125.1 Danio choprae
TGTGTGTGTGTGTGTGTGTGTGTGTGTGTGTGTGTGTGTGTGTTTGTGTGTCAGGATCTGCTGCCGCTCTGATTGAGAGAGACTGCCAGTTTTTATGTATATAAAAAAATCTAATCTGAATGAAATTTCCAGACTACAATCACCAAGTTTTTTTTTTCTTAAAGACTGAGATGCACTAAAAAAATTATTCTTTGGATTTACTCCATTTATTTTAAGGTAAGTGCACTGGAAAAAAAACATCTTTGCAAAATTGCTGCAAATAATTGATATGGGCTGAATTTAAACAAACAAATCAAGTTGAACATTACTCAATTTAATTTGTTTGTTTAAAATCAGGGTGGTTAGCACTGTCGCCTCACAGCAAGAAGGTTGCTGGTTCGAGTGCCGACTGGGTCAGTTGGCATTTCTGTGTGGAGTTTGCATGTTTTGCCCATGTTGGCGTGGGTTTCCTCCGGGTGCTCCGGTTTCCCCTACAAGTCCAAAGACATGCGGTATAGGTGAATGGAATAAACTAAATTGGCTGTAGTGTATGTGTGAGTGTGTATGGATGTTTCCCAGTACTGGTTGCGGCTGGAAGGGCATCCTCTGCTTAATACGTATGCTGAAATAGTTGGCGGTTCATTCTGCTGTGGCGACCCCTGATAAATAAGGGACTAAGCCAAAGGAAAATAAATGAAATTCAGCCCATATAAATTGTTTGCAACCACTTGCCTTCAATTTTGTAAATCGTATGAATCATTTTTTTCAGTGTGCTTCATGAAATCAAAATCGACTCTCATAATACATTCAGTTCTGTTTTCACTTGGAGGAGATGCATAAAATTATTCTTAAAAAGACTGGGAATGAAACTTTATGAATGTTTTGAGATCTTCAAAATGCACATCATTACCTTGAAGTCCACATGAACTTAAAGTTGCGATTGTTTTTTTTTTTTTTCTTCATTTTGTGACGCAGTTCCTAGATAAATGGAACATTAAATGAGAAAACAGTGGGCGTGGCTTGTTTTTTCTACTGCGAGCTGATTGGATGTAGTAGAGTAGGCATTTCATTCAGAAAGATCAGGAAAAGGGTTTGGGGAGAGTTATTACAACCTATCAGACTCGTCCTCCTGCTCACCATTTCTGTTTGTTGTCAAAACTGACAGTTGGAGGGGCGTGGTTAAGTATGTTAGCCACGCCCAATACCTCAGACAGACGTAATCTGAGAAATTAACTGAAAACAAACGGGAAGTGCATTTTCAGATTTCAGTTAAAGATTACAAGTACAAACGATTGTTTTTTTTTCTTAATGACATGCACAGATGAGTTCTTCACCACAAAACTAGCAATGTGAGCTAACAAAATCAATATGGTTAGTTTTGATTTCATGTGTACTTTAAGTTTATTCATTCATTCATTTTCTTTTCGGCTTAGTCCCTTTATTAATCTGGGGTCGCCCCAGCGGAATGAACCGCCAACTTACCCAGCATATGTTTTTACGCAGCGGATGCCCTTCCAGCTGCAACCCATCACTGGGAAACATCCATACACTCTCATTCACACACATACACTACGGACAATTTAGCTTACCCAATTCACCTATAGCGCATGTCTTTGGACTGTGGGGGAAACCGGTGCACCCGGAGGAAACCCACGCCAACACGGGGAGAACATGCAAACTCCACACAGAAACGCCAACTGACCCAGCTGAGGTTTGAACCAGCGACCTTCTTTCTGTGAGGCGATCGTGCTACCCACTGCGCCACCGTGCAGCACTTTAAGTTTAGATTTAGATAAAATTTTTATTTTTGTTGAAGGGATAGTTCACCCAAAAATGCAAATTCTGTCATTATGTACTCACCCTTCACTTGTTCAAAACCGATTTGAGTTTCTTTTTTCTGTTGAACGCTTTTGCTGCTTGTTTAAACTACTTATTTAAATGAGTTGAAACGACGCTATTCTGAAGTTTATTTTGTGACAACCTAACTTTTTTGTGTAATAGCAATCTGTTAAAGTTTTTAATTAAAAACTGTAGCCTCATTTATTAGGCAAATAACAAACTGGCCAGCACATTCAACTTTCCTCAGTCAGAATTCAGCCATTTGAATAATTAAAACATAATAATAATAATAATAATAATAATAATAATAATAATAATAATGCAGAGCTCCACAATGTTTAGCCTCTCTAATAAAAAAGTACATGTGAAAATTCATGGATAACAATAATAGCCATAAGAGTATTCTAATCAATTTCAATATGGTCCGCTTTTGGTGCTTCACACATTTTTTGGTCATTTTTTGTTGATTTAGAATACAAGATACTTGTAAAATGTTTTCTTTAGCAGCGAGAGATGACTCTTACGTCAGATTGTATGTTTTCTTGCAGAGCTGGACGTTGGACTCATGAAAAATATTTGTTAGCATTGACCAAAACTGATTAGCTTAAGTCACACGGAAGTGACAGCCAACAGAGGATTCTTAAAGCCTTCTTCGATGGGTTATTTTCACTATTTGGCATAGCAGTCAAAAAAAAGGACAAATGGGCTTATGTATGGGACCAATTCTGGACCTTTGTTAATGACGGGTGGGTCTTCCGAACCACCCGAACCCACCCTGGCTATGGTCTGATATAAAAATTTGAAACTTCCTGACCACAAATGTTTGCTTTCAAAAGTCCCTAATCATGAATGAAAGTATATAAATGCATAAACATAGTGATGGGCATGTTTTAGGAAATGCCATTCAAAGAAAATCTAAATCTAGCATTTTGAGAGTTGTGAATGTTCACATTAAGCTAATTAAATGCTACAATTGTTTTAGATGGTCTCTTAAGGCTATCAAAGAATGTGAGATAACTTCATGTTTTATTCATTTGTCTATATTAAAGCCTGAATATGGTTCTCTTGTGAATAGCGTTTTGGCTCCCTCTAGTGGCTAAAGTCTCATTTTCCACCTCATTTGCAGAGTTATAGAACTATCTCCAGACTGAATTATATTCCTATTATTGACCTATAGTTTTCTGCAATACGGAAGTCGCTAGTTTTTGCGATTGTTTTACAACTTCCGATTCAGTTTCCTATGGGAGAAATGATTAGCAATAGTAAACGGCAGAAAACAGTCAAACTACTTGCTCTACAAACAAGTGTTCATGACTATACATAAAAAGATGAATAATATAATAAGGAAATATCCATTCAACATCAAACGAGACATTTTTAATGTCTGAAAATCAATGGAAGTGAATAAAACTGGAAGTCTCGAGCCAATGGGCGCTAGTTATAATTCAAAGATTGATTGCTATAATATTGCTATAACATTATTTGTGGATCTATCCATGGCATTTGATTCAGTGAATCATGAATTACTGCTGAACAATCTTAGCAGTGCAGGTTTTGGACCAGGAACATTGAAATGGTTTAGGAATTATTTGGTAGATCGGACTCAGCGTGTTTATGTGAAGGATCTCAAATCGGATTTTCTTGATATATCTAAAGGGGTCCCACAAGGTTCTATTTTGGGACCTATTTTGTTTTTGTTTTCTATTGATATAAATGATTTGGGAACACTTTTATGCTGATGATACGGTTAGTTATACACTTGCTCCATCTATAACACAGGCGGTGAAAGAGCTTCAGATTGCATTGCAGTCACTGGAAGATGCTCTGGTTAGTTAAAACTAGATTTAAATTCCCAGAAAACAAAGTTTATGGTTTATTTTTCAAAAGCTCAAGCACAAGTATTTGATCATTTTAGTATTTTTACATCTGATGTAAAAACAATTGGAACGAGTAACTTCTTACAAGTAGGTATCTGGACTAATGATAAGCTTTTATTTAATGTACACATTGCTAATCTGATTAGGAAGCTGAAACTGAAGCCTGGCTTTTATTTTAGAAATAAATCTAATTTTACTCTTAATGCTAAAAAGAAACTTGTATTTTTTTTTTTAATCCTTGCTTTATTATGGTGATATACTATACATGCGTGCAGCATCTTCTATTCTAAGAAGACGTGATTCTGTATACCATGCTTCACTACGTTTTATTACAAATGCAAAATCCCGTCTTCGTCATTGCTTTTTATATGAGAGGGTGGGCTGGACATCACTAGCTGTACGCAGAAAGCAGCACTGGTACATTTGTTTTTATCTATGAAGCTATTTTAGGTAAACTTCCAGCTTATCTTTGCACTCTTCTTTGTCTTAGCTCTGGGAATTACCAGCTACGCTCTTCCAAGTGTTTGCTTTTTAATATACCTCGAGTTTGTACAGAGCTGGGGAAAACGACATTTTCTTATTGTGCACCTTGGGCATGGAATAAGTTACAAAAAGACTTAAAACTAAATAAAATTGTATCTTTCTGTGAATTTAAAGACATTATAAAGAGAGTGGTATTGGAAGCACGTGATTGTTTTTGTTGAGAGGACTGAGGAAATGTTGTTGTTATGTGGTGTTTATGTATTTTAAAATTGTTTTACTGTATGGCTGTTACCTTGGCCAGGTCTCTCTTGTAAAAGAGATTTTAAATCTCAATAAGACTTGCTGGTTAAATAATGGTAAAATAAAATAAAATGGGCCTCACGGTGGCGCAGTGGATAGCACGTTAACCTCACAGCAAGAAGGTCGCAGGTTCGAACCTCGGCTGGGTCAGTTGGCATTTCTGTGTGGAGTTTGCATGTTCTCCCCGTGTTGGCATAGGTTTCCTCTGGGTGCTCCGGTTTCCCCCACAAGTCCAAAGACATGCGATATAGGTGAATTGGGTAAGCTAAATTGTCCGTAGTGTATGAGTGTGAATGGGTGTGTGTGGATGTTTCCCAGAGAGGATTGCAGCTGGAAGGGCATCCGCTGCGTAAAACATATGCTGGATAAGTTGGCGGTTCATTCCGCTGTGGTGACCCCAGATTAATAAAGGGACTAAGCCGAAATGAAAATGAATGAATGAATAAAATAAAATAAATATGGCATGTACATATTTTAGTTTGTTTTTCAATAACGTTATGCTATTTATTATATGTACATGTGTTGTAAATTTGTGCATATAGGGTTGTTAATGCTTTCCCTATGGGAATGATATCTTTTAGCATGTCATTAAATGTTCTTGCTTTGTGAATGTGAATCAGTGGTTTTGATGTTGCCTTTTTTTCCAAGAAACTGTATAACACTATGAAGAATTCAGTAAAAGAGAACCGTTCTTTTACACAATATCCACATTGGATAAACAGAAAAGAAGAGCGAAACATTCATTCATTCATTTTCCTTAGTCCCTTTATTAATCAGTGGTTGCCACAGCGGAATGAACCACATACCAGCATATGTTTTACACAGCGGATGCCATTCCAGCCGCAACCCAGTACTGGGAAAAACCCATACACTCTCTCATTCACACTAATACACTACGGCCAATTTAGCTTACCCAATTCACCTATAGCGCATGTGTTTGGACTGTGGAAAACCGGAGCACCCGGAGGAAACCCACACCAACACGAGGAGAACATGCAAACTCCGTACAGAAATGCCAACTGGTCCAGCCGGGACTCGAACCAGACCTTCTTGCTGTGAGGCGACAGTGCTAACCACTGAGCCACCGTGTCGCCCCCAAGAGCTAAACAAGAAAAATAGTACAGTAAAAAAACAAAAAATCAGGTTGCGTGAAAGATCTCATGTTTTTTCAAGAAAGAAGCACATTTCTTATTATCAATATCAGTGGTTTTGATGTTGCCTGTGTTTCTCTACAGGTGTATGGTGGCGTTATGCCCACTGGAGGATTCTGGGAGCTGTAGTTTCCTAAGCTCTGCAAACAGACGCTGAGAAAAGCTGTCATGGCTTTGATTGACAAACACAAGGTCAAACGGCAAAGACTAGACAGAATCTGCGAAGGTAAGAAATCTTGAAATGTCTCCTAAGTATCTGTTGCAGTGTCATGTTGCAGGGATGGGATTGAATGCTAATACTAAGAATCACCATACATATACATGCTATTTTTATGTTATGCCAATGTTGATATAGGATTTTGGGATGAATATAAACCTGAAACAGTAAATAGTGTTGCCAAGTACTGGAAATATCAGTAATGTTTTTTACACTAGTGTTAAAAGTCTCTTATGCTCACAAAAGCTGCATTTATTTGATCAAAATACAATAAAATCTGTAATATTTTTAACTTATTTCAAATTAAAATAACCTTTTTTTAATTTTTAATATATTTAAAAATGAACATTTATTCCTGTAATGGCAACACTGAGTTTATATTATATTATATTATATTATATTATATTATAAGGGCTGCACAGTGGCGCAGTGAGTAGCACGATCGCCTCACAGCAAGAAGGTCGCTGGTTCAAGCCTCGGCTGGGTCAGTTGGCATTTCTGTGTGGAGTTTGCATGTTCTCGCTCTGTTTGCGTGGGTTTCCTCCGGGTGCTCCGGTTTCCCCCACAAGTCCAAAGACATGCGGTATAGATGAATTGGGTAGGCTAAATTGTCCGTAGTGTATGTGTGTGAATGAGTGTATGTGGATGTTTCCCAGTGATGGGTTGCAGCTGGAAGGGCATCCGCTGCGTGAAACATATGCTGGATAAGTTGGCGGTTCATTCCGCTGGGGCGACCCCAGATTAATAAAGGGACTAAGCCGAAAAGAAAATGAATGAATATTATATTATATTTCATTACTAGGTCTGCATTTAATTTAAATATTTAAATAAAAAATACATTACGAATGTCTTTATTGTCACTTTTGATCAATGAAATACATCCTTCTTGCTGAATAAAGTTATTATGTCGTGCCAAACTTTTGAAATGTAGTGAGTTATGGGTTAAAGATGAGATGAGAAAAGCTATTTAATAAAGATGGAAAGCATTTTAAATTCAAGCAAATCATCTACTCTAATATTTCAAATAACTTTTATATAAAATAAAATAAATAAAATAAAATAATGAATAAAAAATAAAATCACTGAATAATGTTACAATATTAAGTGTATATTCAATTAAAAAGGAAACCACATCTTATATATGAGAATTTAAGGCATCATACTAAATTATTAAAACTGACAAATGGGTAAAAGATTTAAAATGACTATTTCAGGGGCACTTTAATTCCCAATTTAGTGGGCATCTTCTGTAAATTATGGTAAAAATGTATGACAGCCATTGTATTTTGGCTCAGATCATTTCTTAAAAAGGACGCAGTCTTATATATGATAAGAAAATAAAAGGTTTATTGCACTATTTTATTTATTTTTGAGTAACACTTTAAAATAGGATTCCATTAATGTATTTACTAAGATGAACAAACAATGAACAATACATTTAATACAGTATTATTCATTCATTCATTTTCTTTTCGGCTTAGTCACTTTATTAATCTGGGGTCGCCACAGCGGAATGAACCGCCAACTTATCCAGCATATGTTTTACGCAGCGGATGCCCTTCCAGCTGCAACCCATCACTGGGAAACACCCATACACTTCTATTCTCACACATGCAGACAATTTAGCTTACCCAATCCACCTATACCGCATGCCTTTGGACTTGTGGGGGAAACTGGAGCACCCGGAGGAAACCCACGCGAACATGGGGAGAACATGCAAACTCCACACAGAAATCCCAACTGACCCAGCCGAGGCTCGAACCTGCGACCTTCTTGCTGTGAGGCGAGAGCGCTACCCACTGCGCCACCGTGTTGCCCTAATACAGTATTAATTAATCTTAAGCTCAACTTTGGAGCTTAAAAGTAAATGTAGTAATAGTAAATAGTAAACTAATATTAATAAATGCTGTAATTGTTCACTCTTAGTTCATGTTAGTAAATACATTAACTAATGCAACCTTACTGTAAAGCTTTACCGATTTTATTTGTAATTTCTTTGCAATCCTTGACCCATATATATCACAATATTTACACAGTACTAGTAGAACTGACTATAAAACATGTCCAAAAACCACAAAATTAACACTGAAACTACAGTAATGCTGCAGCCATTTCTTTTTCTCAGTGTTTTTCTAAGCTTGGCACATCTTTTACTTGTTTGTCAGGCGCTGTTGGAATATAATATGTGATCGCGTGTGGGCATGTGTGATAAATGATGTCATCTCTGGTTTCCTGAGAAAGTTTTTCCAGCTTCCCAAAATGTTCTTATTGGTCCCATTTGAGAGTCATCAGAGGCAGATTAAAAAAAAAAAAAAATCCAAACGAGTAACCGGTGAAACTAATGCGCATTTACCCCGAAACACATGCTGAAGTTGACATCAGTCATCATGATGCAATGCTCCTCTAATGGGGCAGGAACTTAAATTACTGTTTAAACCCCATATCACATATGCACATACATGCAATCAAATCTGTAATCCCTGAACGCTGGGAAACTTTTCCATCCATTCCACGGAAAGACCACGGTTTGGCATCTCTTGACTTGTTTCTGGTGTTCGAAGCGTATAAAAGTTTGGATTTGGCTCCTGGACCCCTTCGCTGGGACTCCTGAATGCGGTTGATCTGGCAGACTGGCGTTTTCTTCCTCGCTCATCAATTAGGCTCACGGTTAGGAAACCGAGGAGGGAAAATGTGCCTCCGGGGATGTTGTAAACTACACGTTGTACAAAGAGGAAGGGCCGGAGAGTCGTTGGTTTTTTTTGGGCTCTGACAGGGTGTAGAGCTCAGATGTGAAATGGACTCTACAGGCTGCTGAAATGTGGCTGTAATGCTTTACATCTTTATTTCTTTTATGCACTCAGTTTTTTTGGTAGGCCTCTGAATGTTGTCATCTGGTGCAGGGCTGTTTGATACTGGAAAAATGTGATATTGCGGTATTTAATTTTTATATTGCAATATAAATACAGTTTGACAAGAAGGTTTGAATAGCTCTGTTTGACAATTTTCCAGGGCGTTTAACAGTATTCAGGTACAGAAATTGAATAATCACAATAGCAATAAATGCTTCTCTTACGTTGCTTTGTCTCGTTTCTAGTCCAAATATCTAAAACATTTCTTAGATCAAGTAAAAATATTGCTTCGTTTTCACCTTCAGAGGAAATTAGTAAAAGTTAAGAGTTTTTCCTTAAAACAAACACAATTATCTGCCAGTGGGGTAAGTAAAATAATCTTGTTTTTGACTTTGACAAATTAGACAGACAATTGGACTAGAAACAAGACAAAAAGTAACAAAATATATATTTTTTCAATTCAAGTTTATTTGTTTAGCGCTTTTTACAATAATTATTTTTAAAGCAGCTTTACAAAAGGTGCACACTATTGCATTACAATCAAATTAAGTTAAAGTTGCATACAAATATAAGATAATATATACAGACATAGTTAACCTGCAGTTTTATTGCAGGTGATGTCTATGTGTACATGTTTAATGAAGTGTCCTCGAAGTCCTCTATGGTTGGCATCATCATCTTTTTTTTATTTATATATAAATTGTATAAACTCTCTGGAAATGCTCAGTCACAGGCCATAAAAACACATATAAAAATATGAAGTTTCACTCTATTATGGTTCAACTTGAAATCACGTGTTCTGTAGCTCCTGGTCAACTTCAATTCAGACTCATTGCTGATCCTGCGATTTGACTATTGCGATATATTGACTACTGAAACTATATATTGTGCAGCCTTAGTCTGTCTTGTTGCTGATTCATTGCTGCAATTTAGTTCAAATAAAGTGGTTGGATTTTATAGTGTTAAGTTTAAACAGGAGGGCGACACGGTGGCTCAGTGGTTAGCACTGTCACCTCACAGCAAGAAGGTCGCTGGTTCGAGTCCCGGCTGGGTCAGTTGGGATTTCTGTGTGGAGTTTGCATGTTCTCCCCGTGTTGATGTGGGTTTCCTCCGGGTGCTCCGGTTTCCCCCACAGTCCAAAGACATGCGCTATAGGTGAATTGAATAAACTAAGTTGGCCGTAGTGTATTAGTGTGTGTGTGAGTGTGTATGGGTGTTTCCCAGTACTGGGTTGCGGCTGGAAGGGCATCCGCCGTGTAAAACATATGCTGGATAAGTTGGCGGTTCATTCCACTGTGGCGAGCCCTGATGAATAAAGGGACAAAGCCGAAGGAAAATGAATGAATGAAGTTTAAACAGGCTTTTTTTTTTTTTGTCAATTCGATTTCTAAATATTGTTAACCAGTAGCCCAATTACGGTGGCTGAGAGAGCCTAGCGCACTGCAGTTTAATAAAACACATTCATTTACAAAAAACATCAGCAAATTAAGAAAAGACCTTCATCCGTTTGACAGCATACGTGTTGCAAATCCTCACAACACAAACACATTAAGAAAACGCGCTGAATTTTCTCAGAATATGCGCTGTATTATGTATTCAAAAACGGGACGGACCCGGCTATTTAGGTTATGGTTATTTAGGCTAATAAAATACAAAAGACAAGGGAATGGTGTAATCAGGATTAAAAAAAAAAAACAACTCCACTTTTAAAGATCACCTACAACTTCACTGAACAATAGTCACGGCATAATAAACATTTCCCAGCCGGATCCGTATCGCTTTTGTGTCCACTTGAACATTTCCATTGCGTTCTGTGCTATTCGCATGTGTTGTGAGAAATTGCTGCGCGTTTTCTTAAAGTGTTTGCGTTTCTAAAACGTTTTGCATCCAGATCCCTAAAAAGAAAGCCAAAACGATCCCTGTTCACCATGGATCAGTGAAACTGACTAAAAATGCTGTCTTATGTATGGCAGGCGCATAGTTGGCAATGGCCTCTTGAATGACCTTATAATGATGCCACTGCCTTCACAAAATCATGTTTTTGTATTTTAAATGGAAAATAATGAAGGTATATTTCTGAAAACTTGCATTTTAAATCACATTTACACTCAAAAAATGACTTCTGCTGGGGGAAACTTAATTGTTTTATGTTCAGTCCATTTAAATTGGTAAAAAAAAACTATTAAGTTAACTTAATCAGTTTGTGTTGGGACAACATGAAGTCATTGTGTGGAACCCAGCATTTTTTACCGTGTACAAAAGTACGCATTTTTAACCCACCAAAACACTGTTGGTATGTAAAAGGATGGCCAAAGCTCATAATTTTGTGTGTGTGTGTTTTTAGTTGAAATGAGTGTTGCATGACTGCAGCTATTCAGCTTTTGCAATGACTAATGATCATGATTTTGGTTTTATATGAGCCAATCATTCAGCTCTATAGTCCACAAATTGAAGTACAGATTAACACAGTTTACATTTTCAGCTGTAAATGAAAAGTCCTGCTTGTAAACAGCCTAGAATTGTCTAAAAGAGACGTTTAAATGCATGACGTTCAGTCACTGAGTGGTTTCAGTTTCTTCTACAAATCTGCTAATTAACAGGTTCAGTATTTTGTGATTCACAAGTGCTTTCCTTTCATTTATGGGTGTGAATTGCATTATGGGACCTTGATTTCTGCTCTGTGGACTTTTGATGTTGAAAATTCAACTCTACAGTTTAACAAAGTGACTTTTATTGACATTTTAGTAGTTTGAAATAATGTAATGAATAAGAAATAATATATAGAGAAATAAGTAAAATAACAGAAAACGTACCGGCAGTTTATTACAAGGCATTTGTACCACAATGTACAACACCAACCCACACACTATATCACTTTAAACTATAAAAAATATTAATTAAAGTCACTTTTTCCAACTTTTCAAGGTTTAAAGTTGTTGTGAAGAAAGATTGAGCTCTCAGAATGCATAAACAAACAATAAAGTCATACCAAAAACTGCGTATTTACGGATATAGTGTACAAAATTGTAATTCCCAGGAAGATGAGTAAATTGTACCAGGAAGCGTTTCACTACAGGATCTTTAGCTACTGTGCGGTGGTGTCTCCTATCACAGAAGTTAAGTGATGCTAGTGTGCGACACGTTAACCGGCAGGTAACATTTCAAAGAGATAGTAGAGGTCTGAAAGCTCAGGTGTCAGAAACCCGAGTCGCAGCAGCTCCAGCACAAAGCCTGCAGTCATCAGCACATCTGTAGCCGCCGCTCGTTAAAACGCCTCACTCGTTTTCCCAGAGCTGGAAAAGCCCACTTCTGAAGTTTACCTCCTATAACGAAGAAACGTCAAGTCTCCCTCTCTCTGCTTCTCCAAAAAAAGAGCCTTATTACAGCAGCGTGATGGGTTTCCCCAAGGGGATTCAGCTGGCAGTGGAGAAAAGAAGAAGTTGTGAAATGTCTGAATATGTGTGCTGAGAGAAATGTATTAAATGGTGTCAAAGCTGAGAGCTCTTCTGGACTGGTTCAATAGTGGTTACTGAAGTGGTTATTAATTGCACTGCAAAGTTTTTTTTTGTTATTATACTGAAAGAATGTTCTGTATGTGTGTGCATGTATCAAGCCTGCTGGTGGGAAGAAAAAGATACAAGGCGTACCGCTAAAAAGCTTATTGTGTTATTCAGACCTTTTTATTACAGTCCTTGAGAGGCAAATGTGTTATACGTGCTTGGAAACCAGGTCAGACCATCTTAAGTTGGTTAAAAGTTTTTAAAAAAACCTTATCACATTGTATCTGGTTTAGTTCTGTGCAATGTGGTCTACTGACCCAACCAGCTTTATCATGACGGTCCACCAGGTCAACTTTTAGACCCACTAGCTGGTTGTCTTGGGTGTTTTCTTCATCTCAACTAATTAAGTGTTTTGCAAAAGAAAAACACCTACAGTTGAAGTTGAATTATTAGCCCCCCTGAATTTCTAATAACTGATTTATTTTATCTTTGCCATGATGACTGTACATAATATTTTACTAGATATTTTTCAAGTTACTAGTATTCAGCTTAAAGTGACATTTAAAGGCTTAATTAGTTTAATTAGGCAAGTTAGGGTAATTAGGCAAATCATTGTATAACGATGGTTTGTTCTGTAGACAATTAATAAAACAAAATTGCTTAAGGGGGCTAATAATATTGACCTTAAAATGGTTTTAAAAAATTAAAAACTGCTTTTATTCTTGCCGAAATAAAACAAGTAAGACTTTCTCTATAAGAAAAAATATTATAGGAAATACTATAGTGAAATACTGTTCCTTGCTCTGTTAAACACCATCTGGGAAATACTTGAAAAAGAATAAAAAATTCACAGGAGGCCGAATAACTTGAACTGTATATACAACTTGAACTGTATATACACATAATAAAGGCCACTTAATTAAAAGTGTCCCCCTACAACCAAAAACAACTCCATGAAATATTTAAATGAAAGTTTGAAATATTGCCATGACAGTTAACTGCAATGAAGAATTTTTTTTTTTTTTTTTTGTCAAATAAGTTTTATTGATTTTATTTTGATTCAGAATGAAAAGGATTCTCTGTTTACATATTTTGTCCACATATAACATAGGCAAACAAAATTAAATTTTTTTTAAAAAATGTAAAAAGAAAAAGGAAAAACAATATGAAAATCATAATAATAATAAATAAATAAATAAAAACCACCCACATAACAAACCAACTTGTTACAAAGACCTGTTTGAACAGCATAGTGTGATGACAAAGCTTGTTAAAACATTACAGAAATGCTGCATTATTCCACAAGGGTTTTTTTCAAGGTAACAGATAAAAGGATTCCAAATTTTGTCAAATTGTTTGAGTTTTCTTTTCAAATAGTATCTAATTCGCTCCAAATGTAACATAGAAGTAATTTCACCAAGCCACAGTTTACATGTAGGGGATTCCTTTTTTTTTCCAAAACAGTAGCAGTAGCTTCTTGGCAGTAGTTAAACAGTATGAGAGCAATTTATGTTGTTTATTTGACAACAAATACGTTTGTTCGGAGAATCCCAGAATTAAAAGCACTGGATCCGGTTGTAATTGCAACTTCAACACCTCGGAAAGCACTTGAAAAATTCCATTCCAATAATTCTGTATCTTAGAACAGAAAATAAAACTGAGATAGATCCGCATCTGATGAATTACTGTTGTCGCAAAGAGGTGAAACATTGTGGAAGATTCTATTAAATTTTTTCTTTGAATAATGTAACCTGTGTAAGACAATGTCTAGAATTAATAGAGTGTTTATTAATATCCTCCAAATCCACATTGCAATGAAGAATTTTAACTAAAACCTATGGTTTAAATTAAACGTTATAGTTATAATAAATATAAATGACAAAATTATGCAAAAGAAATAACAATACTTTTTTTTTTAAAGAATTTCAACCTTTGACTTGGTAGAAGCAGTACCAAATTAGCCGTTAAATTGACTTACATTTTTTAAAATAATTTAATATATATATAACATTTATTTCAGTGCAACAAAATAAGAAACTTTTAATAAATTCTTAGTCTGTGAGCAACTTAAATCTTTAAACCAACACAGGCTCATTGAAATTACATGCTTCAGCCTACATCTTTTAGAAAATGCAAACTTAAACATACATTTAACTTCGGTTTCTAGGTAAAATGAACACTAGGGGCAGTATGAATGCAACGGCTTTTATTCCTTTTCACACTAATGATATTTACAGGTACATATTACTGACGAATAAATTATTTTTTTCTCACAGTTCTTTGCACAACACCAAATAAACACCACAAAAACACTTAACGGTGATATGATTTGTTATTGGATACGATTTTGTCACCTATCTATCTCCATATGAACAACTTTTCTGGTGTGGTCAGTTTGCTCTGTAGCTCGTGTTGTATGGTGTGTACTTGTGATGCAGAGCGCGGTATTTCGAGGCACACTTTTACAAAAGATATGAAAGCAATGTAAAATTAAGGTAAAGCTACACTCTCGCAGTGCACTTTTCTCTTGCTTGCTTTTGAAAACACTATTGGTTGGGTTTAGCTCAGCTTTAGCTCAGTGGTTTGCTATGTGTGCAAGAAGAACATGTATCCGAAACGTACCTAAGGGATAATCAACAGCTTGCCATGCGTTAAAGAATTTTAAATGCACAACATTGAGGTGAATAACCACCTGATGCACAAGGTGAAGTACATTTAAAATCCTACTGGTAAAATGCCATGGCTCAGGCATAGACTAACAGCTGGTGGCTTTTTGGAAAATAAAATAATACATCGAAGGGTGTCACGGTGGCTCAGTGGTTAGTACTGTCGCCTCACAGCTAGAAGGTCACTGGTTCAAGTCCCGGCTGGGCCAGTTGGCATTTTTTTGTGGAATTCTCCCCATGTTGGCGTGGGTTTTCTCCGGTTGCTCCGGTTTCTGGTCCAAAGACATGCGCTGTAGGTGAATTGAGTAAACTAAATTGGCTGTAGTGTATGAGTGTATGAGTGTGAGAGTGTATGGGTGTTTTCCAGTACTGGGTTGCGGCTAGGAGGGCATCTGCTGCGTAAAACATATGCTGGAATAGTTGACAGGTCATTCCGCTGTGGCGAACCATGATAAATAAGAGACTAAGCCGAAGGAAAATGAATGAATGAATAATACATCGAACGTAAATTGATTGATAATGAAACAATAATATAAGTATTATGGAACTACCTTTGCGTTTCAACAGATTTAATGCACACCCTCCAGCCAATCAGAATTAAGAACTGTGTATAGGTATAGTGTGTTCCACTGTCATATCGGAGTGATATAAACACAACATGTCTCTCTTTTTTTATTTCCTGAAGTTAAAATAGGATGCAAATCCCAGTGATTTTGAGGCCCAACGTGATGTAGGAGTGTGGTTTTCCCTGCCCACAGAACAGGATTTGCTAAGAAACTGGGATTAAAAGATCTGTTCAAATCTCTGTGATCAGCTGTAGATCAAGAATGAGTTTTGCAAGTTTAAAATGTTTTTAAAGCAGTGCATGTTTGTAATAAAGAAAAGACAGTAAAATTGATATGTAATTCATTATCGCTGGAATCACCACAGCCGCATAGTGTCAGTAAGACAATATACGGGGACGCACACTCTCCAGCCAATCAGAATCAAGAATTTCAGCCGACCATGGAATACAACAAAACGTACCCTAAGTAACATATTTCAGGTTCTCAAAGAGGTAGTCAGCGCCCTCTAGTGGATTTATCATCTGAAACGTGCAAAAAAAAAAAATACCTGCAAGAAACAATAATAATAAAAAAATATTTTTGTGTCGCTAAAATGTAGGCTGAGACTTGTATTTCTAATGAGCCTTTGCTGGTATAAACACAGTATACAAGATTAAGAACGCCCAGCTAACAGCTGGTGGCTTTAAAAAATAAATAAATAAATAAATAAATAAAATACTACATCAAAAGTAAGTAAATTAGGTGTCTTGATTGATAATAAAACAATATTATTATTATTATTATTATTATTATTATTATTATTATTATTATTATTATTATTATTTTGGAGCTACCTGTGTGTTTCAATGGATTTAATGTGCAAAACGTACCCTAATTAGCATATTTCAGATTCTCAAAGATGTAGTCAGCGCCCTCTAGTGCATTTATCGTCTGAAACGTGCAACAAAACGTACCTGGAGAAACATATTTTACGTTTCACTAAAATGTAGGCCAAAGCTTGTATTTCCAATGAGTCTGTACTGGTATAAACACAGCATATAAAGATCTAAGAATGGGGAGGAGAGTAAATTAGTTGAAGTAATGTTTCATTTCGCTGCGTTCTGCTTTTAATCACTCCATATGCCCTTTTTATGAATTTGCTTCCCTCCAAAGAGCTCTCGTATTAGTAGCCATGTATAAAATTGCTTACACATGTATTCCCAGATAGGCAGAGAAGCTTGTTGAAGCCAAACGTCCCACAGGGTTTTGTATTAGATTAGTCGCAGTCTCTCGGGCACAAAGGATTTATGAAAATTCTCTCTCTTTCCCCTTTGTTTCTGTCTCTCCGTCTTGCTCTCTTTTGTTCTTTAAAGTTCTGCAGATGGATAAAGTAAAGACACTGTTGCCATGATACTGCACTGCTTGATTTTTTTTCTGTTGTGATGCAACTGTGCTGATCCATGTTTTTTTTGTTTTTTTCTTTTGGTAATTGTACAGCAGTTATTTAAGAAGCCAATATAATCCTCGCTGCATGTGTGCAAGTCACAAAGAGAAAGAACAGCTCTTCGACAGAGATTAGATTTCATTTGGCTGTATTACATACTCGTTGTTGCTCTGTTCCAAACCCTAGTAAACTGCTAAGGCGTCAACGCTGCGCTCCAAAAGGTAGGCAGTATAATTATGGAGCTCGATATGCTGGATTCCACCACAGAAGTCAGGGCCAGAAAGCAATGCATTGATAAGGCAAGATCACAGTTGATTAGAAACACACTTTATCTGATACTGAAAGTGTTCATAAAAATATATACATATAATAATGTGCATGTTAGAGTATTAATAAAGCTGCCGATCTGCCATGTTGAGGACTTTAAGTTGGACTGGTGGATTTGACTAAAATGGTAACTTGAGAACTTTATGTAATATTAATATACTGTATTTTCACACGGTGGCTCAGTGGTTATCACTGTCGCCTCACAGCAAGAAGGTCGCTGGTCCGAGTCCCGACTGGGCCAGTTGGCATTTCTGTGTGGAGTTAGAATGTTCTCCCTCTGTTGGCGTGGGTTTTCTCCGGGTGCACCGGTTTCCCCCCCAGTCCAAAGACATGCGCTATAGGTGAATTGAATAAACTAAATTGGCCGTAGTGTATGTTTGTGCATGTGAGAGTGTATGGGTGTTTCCCAGTACTGGGTTGCAGCTGGAAGGCAATCCGCTGGGTAAAACATATGCTGGATAAGTTGGCGGTTCATTCCACAGTGGCGACCCCTGATGAATAATCCCTGTTAATAACATATCTATTTATATGTAGGACTCTTTATACATGTTTATAAGACCCCGACTATACATGATTATTGCGTACATGTGGTCTTGAAAATGTTTGTGTGCACATTTCGCACAAAAATGTGTTTAAGCTACACGTTTAGTTAATGACACCCATTATTTTAACTGCCTAAGGGGCTGATCACACCAAACACGCTTTTTGCGTTGAGAGACATTTTTTTTTTAATGGTTTACTAACGGCCGCGAGCCTTTTTGCACCCTGCTCATGCGCCCTGCACAGCTTGCGTTTTAACCGCCTGCTGCGCCTCGCCTTTCTGCCATTGCGCACTGTGCGCCCGCAGTTGAAAACAAGTCAACTCTGAGCGGAAAAAGCATGTTACGTCACTCGCGTCTTTTTCATTCTCCAATCAAATGAAAGCAGAGGCAGGGTTTCCGTTGAAGTGAAAGCAGTGTTTGTGTTATCAAGACGACTCCGGAGAATTTTGAAGATGGAGGAGAGACTAGTGGTTGCTGTTTTGAGTTATCCGGAGCTGTATGACTTCATGCTGTATGGCATTATGACTTCTTGAATATCACAATATTATTAAATGTTAAAATTATAACAATATCAACAGCAACACTCGCGCACAATACGCAGCTGATTCAGTCGTTGCCTAGCAACATAAAATGCGCAACGCACTTCTTTTGTTCTTGTCAACAATAAAGGCAGTGTGGTGCGCCTCTCATTCTCAGAATGTTAAAGCGCGTTCGGTGTGATCGGCCCCTTTCTTCGGCCCCTTTCTTCCAAAATAGTTTGTTTTATGTGTTGTTGATCTTATTTGATGCTCGTAGCGAATTAGTCATTATTTTTAAAATTCCTATTCATACATTTTTTGCAGTCAAGTCACGCATACAGTTATACTTTTCATCTTTTCTTTAGATATTCGATTGAGTTGTCGTTCCTGATTAACCAAGAAACCTATCAATTGGTCGTAACCCCATATTTTTTTGGTATGGGTTTTGTATAACCTGGTTTTTGGAAACATATACCAGGGGTCTCATTTATAAACATCACAAAACCAAGGCGGAAATGTGTGTGTAAACCACTTCCCATGCAAAAGTTGTGATAAAAACAAACTTGATGGGAGAATGTGCGCAGATGTAAGTAAACTTTTAAGTAAACATATTTAACTTAAATACTGACTTAATTGAATCACTTTAAATGATCATATGGGGCCTCACGGTGGCGCAGTGGATAGCACGTTTGCTTCACAGCAAGAAGGTCGCTGGTTCGAGCCTCGGCTGGGTCAGTTGGCGTTTCTGTGTGGAGTTTGCATGTTCTCCTTGTGTTTGCGTGGGTTTCCTCCAGGTGCTCCGGTTTCCCCCACAAGTCCAAAGACATGGGGTACAGGTGAATTGGGTAAGCTAAATTGTCCGTAGTGTATGTGTGTGAATTAGTGTGTATGGATGTTTCCCAGAGATGGGTTGCAGCTGGAAGGGCATCCGCTGCGTAAAACATATGCTGGATAAGTTGGTGGTTCATTCTGCTGTGGCGACCCCAGATTAATAAAGGGACTAAGCTGAAATGAAAATGCATGAATGAATGATCATATGAGCCCTAATCATTAATACGTTAATACATTTATTCTGGTGTATGATCACTTTTAGGAAGGTTTCTGTGCAATTTTTATAAATCAGACGTATCATGTTGTTTCATTTGCATTCTGGAAATGCTCATGTATACATGCATGGTTGATTCTGAACCACAAGCTTGAAAAGCCAAAGTCAAATTCCTGCCATAGCTGTATTACAAGGCATCACATGGTGTGTTAGAGGAAAAAAAATCAAAACAAGGCTGCAAGTCACTTTAAAACTGTCCAAATCTCCAGATTCTATCAAGATGCAGAATGTATCACGATGACAATGGACAGCCTGAGAATATGCCCTATTAATTTGATCCTCGCAAGTCTCTCTCTGTTGCTCCCTCTCCATCTCCTCTCTCTGGTGTTTGTGGGGGATCAGAGAGGATTTGAGTGGAGTGTTTCAGTGGCAGGTGGGCAAAATCTGTTCACAACAAAAAGCTTTTCCTAAACCAAAAACTCCAGTTTCAACCATGTTAACATTCACGCTGATGGAATGTTTTCCATGAAAGACATATTTGCAAGCCTTTAGATATTGTAGTTTGTTTTTGATGTCCCAGATTTCCGGCTTCACCCCCTGTGGGTTTTATAATGCTTATCTTAATAACATAGGCATGCTTTCTCAGTGGGGAAGTGCACAACATGGGGCGCTGGTTTCTTTGTTTATGTAGGATAGATGTCTTCATTGTGTATTAAAGGGATGGTCCACCCCAAAAATGACTATTCTTTCATAATATACTAATAAATTCATACCTGTATGCATTTGCGTTCTTTTTAATAGCGCAGCATATTTTTTGTGGAATGCTGTTAAACTTTGCGCCTCATTGACTTTCATTATATGGACGATAATCCACTGAAATATTTAAGGTATTTCCCTTGTGTTTCAAAGAAGAATAAAGTAATGCAGGTTTGGAACAACATGAGTGTGAGTAAATGGGACACTATCAGAAATATAGTTATAAAACACCTTACAGGTGCACATTGGAATCTTAATGGTACAATTTTGTACATTTTGGTACTTTAGTGTATTTATAATTTTTAGGAATTAATATGTACATTTTAAGGTACAAAACTGTGCCTTTTGGAAAAAGTAGCACTCTAGTGACAGATTTTATACCTTTATTTATTTCTTTGAGTGTAACAGAATTGACATTTTTGGGTAAAGTTTCTCTTTAAAGAAGAAATGACATTTTTTAAATGTCAGAAATGCAGCATATTATGTATGTTTACCAAAGGTTGTGCAGTTTGCATCTGATCTGATTGGTTTTGTAATTAAGCTGATTTCTTTTGTGCATCAGTATTGTAATCCCGAAGCTTTGTGACCTCATTGTTGGTGTGTATGTGAAGGCAGTGGTTCATATAGCTGCTGTGCTGGTGTCAGCTCAGGTCATAACGCAGTAGATGAGGGGTGATGCTGGATCTCTTCATTTGCCGAGCTCTGCAGGCATTGCTGGCCCATCATAGGATTATTGTTCAATCAGGATTTGACGTTTCCTGACAGTGCTACATGATTTTGCCCTGCTGCATTAGATCTGTATTAGTTTTACTGGCCCGCCTCTTGTGGCCCACCTCTTCGAATCAAGCAAAGACCTTCAGCTCAGTGCCAGCTGGCCAGGCCTTTGAAAGACGTACAGACCACCTTGATTACTGACATATCAGGTAAGAGTGTCCATGGCATCATGTGTTCCCAGGGATTTCATTGTGTTCATTATCATCAGGGGCAGATTTTTTTTTTGTATGTGTTTGTGTGTGACGTCACGAGGGAGAAGAGTGGATTTAAGCTGGCTTTATTTGGTCTGTAATCCCTCATAGCAATCTGAACGAGTAAAATGTTCAGAGTTGGAGAGGATCAGCTTCGCTGGATTATCACAAGCCACTGCCTCCCCCACGCCATCCCTCCCCTTGTTAAAAATTTTCCTTCCTGTCTGTTTTCTCTCTTTTTCTTTCCCTCCATCTATTCACGCTTGTCGCTTTGCATTGCAAGAATGGAGTAGTCAGGCAGGCTTCACCTACCTACCAGCGTTATTTGTGAGAGTGCATGGTGTCCTCTTTCCTGCTTCCATCACCACCAGCAGTATTCCCCAGATTAATTATTCAGCGATCACCAAGCGAGAGGAGCCATTTGATAGCCAGACCTTTCCACTGTGGAAAGAGACGGGACACAGAAATTACTACTGGACCTCAGGTGAAAAGCAATATCTTCTGTTTTATATATTTTTTCGTTCACCCTCCTTCCTCACACCACTTGACATCAGCCTGCAACTAGAAATTTAAAGGAAAACATCTCTCATTTTTCTTCCCTGTGAGTAAGGTATATCTTTTCCTCATGTTGCTCTCCAGTAAGCAGTTGCCGATCGGCCGATCCCAGAGCTGGGACACGCTGGGTGGGAATGAGGGTCATTGGGAGCGCAGTGACAGTGTTTACGAGCAGCAGGCCCGGATGGCTGGTCGACGCAACTCGCTGAGCTACGGAGCGGATGCAGGAGGGGGATGGTATGAACCACCGCCTGGAGTGCGTCCCCCTGACCTCGATTTGAAACGGGAGCCAGAAGCCTACCAGGAATCTCTTTATAACCAAGGCTATTTGGATCGCCCGGACCCCCGTAACATAAGAAAGAGCTCCGTTCCTGAGTTGAACAGCCATTATGATCGACCACCAATAGCTCATCGTGGGTCCCTGCCACCCCATGACTATTATCAGCAAGACCCAGGCATGCCATCCCGGCCAACAGAGGGTTTCTATCGTGGAGAGCAGCCTCATTCTCTGAATAGGTCATCTTCACATTATGGAATGATGGCAGGTCCTCGGCAGATTTGGGAGCAGGGCTCAGGAGGTCGACCTGGTTCTGTTGCCCCATCACCTGGTGTACCTCCTCCCCCACCTCCAACTGTTCATGACATGGGTCGTATTTACAGAGAGCCATCCCTGTCTGGACCCCCACCTGCCACTCCTGGCACCAAAATGATGCATGATGGGCAGCGCATTCCAAGCAGAGCGCCATCTCCGGCTCGTTATATAATGGAGCCAAATTCTCCCCGTTATTCCGCTGAGCCACCTGCCCCTCTCACTAGCCATACAGTCTACAGTGATGTTAACGGAAGGCCAATTGATCATCATCAGCCAACGGCCACATGCCTGGTGGTTGATCCAGTTGCTCAAGGAATGGATGGAACTTCCCGAGGTATGGTCATGCATCCGGAAAACCCCTCACCATACACTATACAGCAGCAACAGCAAGCCCAACAGCAGCAACAAATGCAACAACAAATACAGCAGCAACAAATGCAGCAGGTTCAGCCAGTGCAACAAATGCAGCAGGTTCAGCCAGTGCAACAAATGCAGCAAGCTCAGCCAGTGCAACAAATGCAGCAAGCTCAGCCAGTGCAACAAATGCA
>CAIGQW010056782.1:6700341-6711063 GCA_903798125.1 Danio choprae
TCAGCCAGTGCAACAAATGCAACCAGTTCAGCCAGTGCAACAAATGCAACCAGTACAGCAAGTTCAGCAGGTACCACAAGTTCAGCCAGTGCAGCATGTGCAACCTGTGGCACCCCCATATCCTATCTACACACCAGTTCCCCCTGTTGCCCCTGCCCCAGTTACCACTCCAGGTGTGGCCGCTATTTCTGCTCCATTACCTCAGCTTCCTGCTCAGCCTCTCACTGCTGCTCCTCCTCCTTCTGTCCCTCAGACCCCAGTGGCTCCTGTAGACCCTAAAAAAAATGTAGACCCTGAGTTTTTGGCGTTGTTGCATAAAGAGGGCCTCTCAGAAAGCACCATCAATGCTCTACTGCAGCAGGGCTTTGACTCCACTGCAATGTTGGCCGTTATGGAGGAAAATGATGTGCGTTCAGTTGCCCCCAACTTGGGACAAGCCAGGGTTCTCTCTCGTGTTGTGCTTTGCTGCAAACGACCACCTGAAATTGTACCTGCTACCCCCCTGCATCCCAGCGCTCCAGTCCGGGGCAGATCCAACAGTTTTAGCCATCGCAGTGACATATACGTGCACCAGCCACCACCCTTGACTCCAGGCTTGGAGTCGCATTATATCCAGCCATCCTCTACCCCTATGCAGACTATATCTCACAGGATTGGGGACGGCTACAGTCGCAGACCCAGCAGCGCTCCCTCCCAGCAGCTTCTTGAGACTAGTGGGTATCCTGGACCCAGGGTTTCCGGGGTATACAGTGGTGCTATGGTTCCTGTCCAACCTCGACCATTGTCAGGTTATAATCCACATTCTGGATTACCTGTGACTGCAATGTCCCAACAGGTAGCCATTCCAGCACATTTACCCGGAATACAACAACAAATGGCAGCTTTGCCACCCCAAATTCATGCAATGCCGTTGCCAGCCCTACCTGCAGTTCCCCAGCCAATGACCGTACCTGCTTTGGCACCCCAGCAAGCCCCGAAAGCATACACCACCAACTATACCGTACCAATGGAGTTAATGAAGAGGGATCGAAGCTTGGCTACAATGACACCCATGCCCAGTCCCCATTTAAGCCCACAAGTAATGCGCAAGACTGGAGTATCCTCAGATGGAGCCCTAGTACCCGTTGGAGGTGCCGTCCCAGGCCAAAATATGAACCTGGCTAATCAGAAGTTGAGCCGGCGTACTGGACCTCCGGTCATTGTCTCCACTATGGCATCACCAGACACAAGTAAATCAAAGCCCTCTTGCATTACCTTCTTCGTGCTCTCCTTTTTCTCCTTCCAACCCCCTCCGGTGCTTCAGTTCCTAACTGTCTGTGTCAGAGTGAGCATGTGTGAATTGAGGTTAATTGATTCAAGTTATATTTCTTTCCCTTTGAACTTCGCCTTTTCAGAAGTGCTACACAGAGAAACCTCCTTTAAAGAATAAACAATGCTGTTTGTTTTTCGTTGAAATAGTAATGAATTGAGTTGGTAATGATGTTCCTAAACATCTAGTACTGCGATATAATCTCTCTCTCTAATGTTGAACAAGGCGGAACATATTTTATTTATTCCCTCAGATCAAAGGAGCTGGTTTCGCTTTGTTTTGTGCCAGATCAGGTGCAGCTTTCGTTGCAAAAAGAGTTAGATGGAACGAAAGTTCTGGTATATAAATACATATAGTCATTTATAGTCATCTTTTATACCACAAAATTACACACCACTAAAGATTGTACTTTTGCATGTCTGGCACAGATGCTCATTTAAGAGTAAACGTGCTTTTTTGTGATGAGTGGTGTGATCAACTGTGCTAGAATGTCCAAATGTGTTTTCTTTATTTTTGTCTTGTGGTTCAGTGGCATGTTATTTTATTAGTCAGTCACATTTCTGCAGAATTAGTCATTATCAGCTTCAGGGTGTCGGTGACTGCTAGATTGTATTCAGTGCTACACTGCTTTTATGTCATGTATGTTTTGCAGTAGGTGTATCTAAATGAATTTAGAGTGGCATGCTGTATTTTTTTTTATTTTCACAGTTTGTCTTTGCTAGTTTGAATCTCTGTCACTATCTGCCTGTCGCAGCTGATCTGTTTGACTGAGATACTGTGAGTGAAGTGTGGGCTGTCAGTTAGCGGTAGAGCCCCTTGATGCATGTTTGATGTGAGATGTCACTTTGAGCCTTATACAGGCAAGATCAGAATGATGGACTGGACTGTTACAGGGAAAGAGTGACAGTTCACTCTTTTTGCCAGCCACAAACTTCAATGGGAAATTTTACATTTGTGGAAAAATAACCGAGCATGTCGTTCATTCATATACAGTTGAGTGACTATTTACATGATGTTTAAAAATACTAATAGATTTTTATACTTTGCCTTGAAAGCTTACTTCTCAAAGTGCTTTACACTTACAAGCATACAGCATTACAAAAATACAAGCATACAAGCACTGTTATGCAGAGGTAAAAAATTATATATGTAAAAAATAAAACAAGTCACAAACTTATAAACCGATCAAATATAAATAGTAAATGTAAAAATGTAAATATAAAACTGATTAAAAAATACACACACCTCACAAATAGGCAATAAAACAAAATAAGCGACTCTTCAGGGATGCTTTAAATTCTTTAAAGGATTCTGCATGCCTAATGTTATAGAGGAGCGAGTTTAAGCAAAATTATTCTCATTATTAGAATGCAAAAATGTCTTTTCAATATTATAATGTGAAATAGAATTAATTCAAAAGGAAATTGACATTAAAATGCTGCTTGCAAGCTTTTTAAAAAGCAGAATAATACAGTAACCCTTTAAAATAATGGTCCAATAGTTAATGTTAGTTACTGTATAATGTAACTGTAACATTAGTTAATGCACTGTGAGTTAACAAGTGCTAACAATGAACCACTTTGACTAACATCAACAAGCTTTAATTAATTCTTCAATTTGTGCATTTTGTCATTGTTTGCTCATTTTGGTAAATTCATGAACTAACATGAACTAATTTACCATCATGTTAAAGTGTTAACCTGTAATTTAATTGGTAACACTTTACAATAATAAGAATCCATTAGTTAATTTGTTTACTAACATGAAGAAACAACGAAATAACACATTAATTACAGTAATTATTCATCTTGGTTAACGGAAGTACAGTCGGTCATTGTTACTCTTTAACTCACAATGCATTAATCAATGTTAACTAGGCCTGTCACAATAATCAATAGATAGACTTACCGTGCAATACTTGGAGATGACATTAATCATTTTTGCTGTTGCAATATATATTTATAAATTCACAAATAACGTTAAAGCCATTTTTCAATGACATTTACGTTCTACCTATAATTGGACATTTACCTAATTAGGACATTTAACAGTATTCATAATAGGGCATTTACCTCTTTAACATCAAATTACAGAATCTGAATAACCTTAAGAATGATAAGTATTTGAAAGTGTTTATGGCTATTTGCATTATTGTGCTGTTATATAGTCATTATATAATCAGTGGCATAAAATGATCCCAAAATGACAATAATCGCAACAATTTCTGTGACATAAAATAAATAAATAAATGCTGTACAAGTGTTCTTAGTTTGCATTAGTAACTACAATAACTAGTGCAATCTTATTATAAAGTGTGACCATTGAATTTAATTCAAAAGCACATTTGAGTTAAACTGAAGGTCCAGATGCATTCGCTAAATTTTAGAGTGAATTAGCATGACAAATTGTTCACGATGCATATTAAATGTTTTATGCATATATATGATGTGACTTTTTGTTGGATCCAATTGGATAAATGTTGCAGCAACGATGTTGATGCATATGAATGTTGTTGTCTTTTTTGGATGCTGCAAACGGTGTTGCATTTCTGTATTTAATTCCTCTTGGTGCAGCTGCTGTAAAAGACTGTTTGCAGCTCACATTGGCTGATGTAAAACGATGACCAATGGCTGCTCTGAGGGGGAGGTGCGGCATGCAGAGAGTTTCAGAGCCGAAATGGAGATGCAGTGTCAAACCCCGGCAGGAAATTAAACAACACATCACCATAGTCAGGCTAATCACATTGTGGTGATAGTAATCAGAGTGTATGGATATGATTGGAGAGCCTCTAGGGTGGGAGAGAAATGAGCGGTGATAAACATTATTAAAGGATGACTGCTTTAGTCAGAGTGGGTTTAGTGGAGGTGGGATTTGGGAAGCATGACCAAAATAATGGTATGTAATTATGTTTAATGTTAATGATGAAATATTTATTTGCTCTTGGACATTCAGGCAAAATGATTTAAATGTTGGGAAACTACATGCTAAAAAAAAATAACTCATTGGATGAACTCGATTTAATTGAGAGCAAGATTTCCATCCAATAAATTTGTTCAGCACCAACTAAAAAAAAACTATTTACATAATTGAGTTGGTCCAACATGATTTTATTAAATAAAAGTTTAAATAATTTGTATTTTTATTTAACTTAAACTTAATTGATTGATAATATCATGTACTGCATGTCTATTATGTGTCGTACATTTCAAAGTCTCTTAGTTTTATTTGAAGTTATCCTAAATGAACTAAAAGAGGCTTTTTTAAGCATATTTCATAAGTTACATATACAGTTGATTGAGACTGATCTCAGAACTCATTTTAGGACAGTTGTTGCTCACTGAGCAAAGCAACAAACTGCATTTTAGCTAATTAAGCTGCCAACAACCTAAGCATGGCGGCTTCTTCAAGGTGGTAACCTCAAAACTCAAAGCATTACATTAAACTCTTCTAAATCTTCATACTAAAGTGAAGATTAAACTCTAACAAGTCTTTCTAATAACTTTAAACACCTAAGATTAATTTTATTGTCAACATTTCCCTTTAAGTCAATCCCATGCAACGCATGCTGGGAACTACAAATCCCCTAATCAGGTAGTTGGACCAACACAATTCCTTCATGTTGTCCCAACACAAAATGCTGAAGTTAACTTAATGGTTTACAAATTTAAGTGGACTGAACATAAAACAAAGAAATGGGCTAAAGAAATTACAAGAATTGTGCTGTTTCAACTCATTTTACACAGGTAGTTTGGACAAGCAGCAGTAGTCTTTTTTTTTTTTTTGAGTGCACTCGTAAAAATGATGCTTGCTGTTTGTTCAAACTACTTATATAAAATGAGCTGAAACCACAACTATTGAGTTTTTTGGGGGACAACTTAATTGTTTTATGTTCAATTAACTTAAATTTGTAAAAAACTAATAAGTTAACTTAATTCCTTCATGCTGTCCAAACACACATTGATTAAGGTAAACAAATGTAAGCGGATTTAACATAAAACAATTGAGTTGTTGCAAAAAAAGCTCAAAAATTGTGTTGATTCAGCTCATTTTAAATACGCAGTTTGAATCTAGCATTAAAAGTACTTTAGTGTGTACTGAATCCTATTTTGGGATAAAGCACTACATTTAATACTTTAAAAATGAAAGTTATTTGGTGTGTGGAACTCAAATCACCAGATTGTTCTTAACAAATAAATCTGTCTTAAGCACAAGAAGGAGCTTTACATTATATAACTTTTCCATCATCACAACATTTCCATCATATCATGCTTTTTTGAGCTTTTCTGAATCTGGAAGTATTTTACTAATCAATTTTCCCCATCGGGAATTTTTAAAAAGCCAGCATTAAAGGATTATGACTGGGCCAACCAGCTACAAGGTGAATTACAACATTACAAACTTTAATTTAAGGCAAAGAAGTATATGAAAATCAGACCAAAAAAAGTATAAAGCGGTGTATTTATTGGATATAATGAGTGACAGAACTACAATCCCATAAAGCACACCATCAAATAAAAAAAAAACACACAAAGAAATAAATCATTGTTCCTATATCTACAGTAACTTTGCATTTCGAGTTTATTGTGAAATATGCATATGTGTGTAATATTGAAGTATTTTAAGAGCGTAAGGAGAATTACTTGATAATACCATGCACATTGCTTCATGGGAGTGAGCGCAGCTAAAGATGTTCTTATTGGTGGGATTTTGCCCAGCATCATGGGTAATGCAGTTTTTCTGCATGAATTTTGCTATTAAAGACAGCGTGAAATCAAAATGTACAGTGTTTATTTTTCTAAAGGTGAATAATTAATCCTTGCAAGTTAATCCACTGATTATTTGTTTTCTTTTAGTAATCTCCAATGAAAGTTTGCTCATTTGTTTCCATGTTTAGAGCGCCGTCCTTCTGTTGACGTCAACCCTCTTACGGTTAGTTTGCTATGAGGGAATGATGCACAAAAGAAAGCCCTGCCCCCTTTCCTGCCCTCTTGGAACTACATCAACATACTGAAATTAAATTCTGAGCAACATCCAGTTCATGGAGACTTTAAAACATGTTTTGTTTTTATTACATTACTTATTATATATATAAACCAAAGAATTGTTATATTATTGAATTGATTATCAATCTTGGAGCTCAGAGTAAAGCCCTGCTCGCATTGTAAGATTTTGTCAGCCACGATTTTATCATCTGAGACAATTTTGGGAAATCCTAAAAGATACCTGAAATTCTTGGCTAAAATCTGTGATCTTTGGTCGTTGGTTTGACATGTTCACAGACAGCCTCTTAATGCCCTTTGCGATCAGATTTTTCCTCCGATGAATTTCTGTCAGTGTCAGAAGATTTCAGACACTTAGCTGCAGTGTGACAACAGTTCCTGGTTTTATTATTGAGGCATGTCGTGTGCAAAGTTGCTACAGATTCTACAGATTGTTTACGTTTGCTGTGAGCAATCATTTCAGAATGTGGGATAGTGAAAGTGTCACGGGTGGATGACGTAAAAAAAACTGCGGGCGAGTTTTCTTCTTTGTTTGGCGCGTCTTCATTGTCGTTGAGTCTGACATTATGACAGCTGTGATCTTACAGTGTGACATGGGAGCCATGCTCGTGCAGTCTGAGATGCTACAATCATACAGGATTATAAAAAAAATCGCACAGTGTGAGCCGGCCTTTAGTTTGTCTTCAAAGTTGTATTGATTATTGATAAAAATTAAAATTTTCTGTGGAGAAAATAAATGAGCTTTTACTTCCAGAAGCTTATTCACTATAGTGAAGCAAAGAAAAAAGCCATCTAATACATTTCTGCCCCTTCTTTGTTTTCATTTAAATCAGCTTTTTTTTTTCATTGGCCTTTGACACCTGATTTTACCAACTGGTTATTTTCATTTATTTGCCTTTTTAGCTAGTTTAGCTATATTTTACCTGATATTTTATGTCTTTTATATATTATTACACTTAAAAAAGAATCATTTTGCCACTTGTTCAAACTAATTATTTAAAATGAGCTGAATCAATACAACTCTTGAGTTTATGTTTTTTTAATCCACTTATATTTTTATGTTCAATCCACTTAAATTTGTAAAAACATTTCAGTTAACCTACTCAGTTTGTGTTGAGACAACATGAAGGATGTGTGTGGAACCTGTTGTATATTTCTGTACAGCACTTTGGCTTACTTCTCTGTTTTTTAAAGTGCTCTGTAAATAAAGTTGACTTGTAATAGACATTTGAAGTGTTCCACATCTGTGCTGTACACTGAAAATAATTATTCACTGGATTTACAAAACAAAAATTAAGGTAACTAGTTGCAAACAATTTATATAAGCTGAACAACTTAGCTTAAACAAATTAAATGTAGAAATGATCAACTTAATTTGTTTGTTTACATTCAGCCACATATAGATTTTTGCAACCATTCATTCATTTTCCTTCGGCTTAGTCCCTTTATTTATCAGGAATCGCCACAGCGGAATGAACCGCCAACTATTCCAGCAAATGTTTTACACATCGGTTGCCCTTCCAGCTGCAACCAAACATCCATACACTCTCGCATTTACACACACTCATACACTACGGCCAATTTAGCTTATTCAATTCACCTATAGCGCGTGTCTTTGGACTGTGGGGGAAACCGAAGTACCCAGAGGAAACCCACGCCAACACGGGGAGAACATGCAAACTCCTCACAGAAACGCCAACTGGCCCAGCCGGGACTCGAACCAGCGACCTTCTTGCTGTGAGGCGACAGTCCTAACCACTGTGCCACTGCGCCATTTTTGCAACCATTTACCTTTAAAAAATTTGTAAATCCAATGAATCATGTTTATATGAGCTAGTCAATTGTTGGAGAACTAGTTGTCCATGCATTGAAAAGAGGACATCCTCTAACTCCTCTTCTTAACTCCAATCCAATGCATCCTTTCTATCTCCTGCATCCTGGTTTCGTTTCTCATTCAAAGCCTTCCATTTTCCCTTTGTGTCTTTTTCCCCCCTCCCTTTGCTTCTGTTACACCTTCTCTACCGTCTCACTTGAGTTAATGGGTTTAGCTGGCTTTCGTTCCATATAATGAAACCATTTCTCCAGCGTTTCCCCAGTCATCTCGGACTCCAGATGTTTCAGGTTGGATAGAGTCAGAGTACATTGCTCATGTCCTAAACATCTGCGAAAAGCCCCAGCAGAATACGAGCGCTTCTCTTATGCACAACAAAGTCATTTGCATGTGGGTGATGGTTGTTTGTTTAGCCAGTAATTTCGTCTGCTAATGGACAGGCTGTAGACTGCGGGCTCGCAGGGTATTCCTTAATTGTGTGTTGCTAGGTGACCTGTTTTTCGTAGCAACGACTGCTCAGATTTTTTTTTTATTATTATAATTATTATTATCATGCCAAGTATTTTAGAAAGCATGCACATATACTATAATGTATCATTCACTATTACAATACTTCTCAATGAACTAATCTAAAAACAGCTGATTTGACCATTTATGGTCGTTCCAAAGGCAACATTTTTTTTGTTATGTTTAATGGAGCAAAAGGGCCGCACGGTGGCGCAGTGGGTAGCACAATCGCCTCACAGCAAGAAGGTCGCTGGTTCGAGCCTCGGCAGGGTCAGTTGGCATTTATGTGTGGAGTTTGCATGTTCTCCTCGTGTTGGCGCGCTCCGGTTTCCCCCACAAGTCCAAACACATGCACTACAGGTGAATTGGGTAGGCTAAATTGTCCGTAGTGAATGATTGTGTGTGGGTGTTTCCCAGTGATGGGTTGCAGCTGGAAGGGCATCCGCTGTCTAAAACATATGCTGGATAAGTTGCTGGTTCATTCCGCTGTGGCGACCCCAGAATAATAAAGGGACTAAGCCGAAAAGAAAATGAATGAATGGAGCAAAAATATTTTCACAGTATATTATTATAATATAGTTTTTTTTCTTTATGAGAAAGTCTTGTTTCTTGTAGTTTGAGTGGAATTGAAATCAGTTTTAAGGTCAATATTATTACCGTGCTTAAGAATTTGGTTTTTCTCGATTGGCTACTGAACAAACCACTGTTTGTTAATTAAAAACCACAGATCACTTGCCAATTAAGCCTTTACATGACACTTTAAGCTGAGTACTAGTATCTTGCAAAATAACAAAAATAATAATAATTGAATGTACTCTGAATGTGGCAAATACAAATAAATTGTTATTATAAATTTGTTCAAACTATTATGCGTTAATTGTGTTAAAATGTGTTAACTTTAATGAAATAAAAATACCACAGGATGGCTAATAACTTGGACTGTATCTATATATTAAGACTAATTTAGACTATATATATCATATATATTACGTTTTGTGGATTGACTAAAGCAATTTTTTTTTTAAATGTTGCCATTTAGATCTTATTTTTGGCATAAAATCACAAAAGGTGCCATTATTTTTCCCCACCAGACATTTATATTCACTTTAATTAATCCAAAATTCCAATTATTATTAACATGTCATGTCTTTTAGAAAGCATGCACAGCATACTCCACGATGTATCATTCGCTATGGTTCAATGCTTCTCAATGAACTAATCTAAACACCATATATGGTCATGCCAATAGCAAAATTATTAGCCCTCATGTGAAATTTGAATTCTTTTTCAAGTTATGTTTAATGGAGCAGACATTTTGCCACTATATTATTATAAAATTATTTTTATATAATTTTTTTTCTTGTTTATTTTAGTTTGGCCGTTTTAAAAACAAAAAACTATTTTAAGGTCAATATTATTACCCTAATTAAGATTGTAAGCTACAGAACAAACCACTGTTGTCCAATCACTTGCCAATTAAGCCTTTATATTACACTAAGCTGAATACTAGTATCTTGCAAAATAATAATAATAAAATATTATGTACTTTGAGTGTGGCAAAGGCAAAAAAAATAGTTATTAGAAATTCATTGTTAAAATTATTATGTGTTATAATAGAACTTAGGTGCACGGTGGCGCAGTGGGTAGCACCTCACAGCAAGAAGGTCGCTGGTTCGAGCCTCGGCTGGGTCAGTTGGCATTTCTGTGTGGAGTTTGCATGTTTTCCCCGTGTTGGCGTGGGTTTCCTCCGGGTGCTCCGGTTTCCCCCACAGTCCAAAGACATGCGGTATAGGTGAATTGGGTAAGCTAAATTGTCCGTAGTGTATGAGTGTGAATGAGTGTGTGTGGATGTTTCTCAGTGATGGGTTGCAGCTGGAAGGGCATCCGCTGCGTGAAACATATGCTGGATAAGTTGGCGGTTCATTCTGCTGTGGCGACCCCAGAGTAATAAAGGGACTAAGCTGAAAAGAAAATGAATGAATGAATAATAGAACTTTAGCATAATATAAAAATACCACAGGATGGCTAATAATTTAGATTATATCTATTAATGTAAATTAAGACAAATTTAGACT
>CAIGQW010056782.1:6747873-6768756 GCA_903798125.1 Danio choprae
GTGTGTGTGTGTGTGTGTGTGTGTGTGTGTGTGTGTGTGTGTGTGTGCATGTATATTCATTTTTAATAGTAAAACAATTAATATGGAAAATATTTCACAATAATCCTGTCATCTAGAGACTTCTTGAACCACTCAAGGCACTTAAAAAATAGTGTGATTTGTTATTCGATATGTTACTAAATATGTATGTTCTAATTATAATATGTGATCATTATATATCATTCAATATTATACAAAATGTTAACAATATATTAAATATTTTCTAAAACAGAAATCGAATCTTTAAATAAAGCCAATAGCATCTGCTAAACAATTGTATCATGGCTTTTTGCTAAATACTTTTGGCCTACTTTGAGCAATGAATATATTCTCAACATTTAAAATCAATATAAAGTGTCTGGAAACATGGATTTTATTAGAATTTTGTTATTTTTGTCCTTTTATGGTATAATTGACAACCCTTTGGCTTTATATGTGAAATTCTGCTTAATCATGTTTTATAATTTTCATGTTTTTTTTTATGTGTGCAGTAACCCATGACCATAAGTGTCCTTTAAAATACTCAATAATGGATCACACTTTACAATAAGGTTTCATTAGTTAATATATGGGCAGCACGGTGGCGCAGTGAGTAGCACGATCGCCTCACAGCAAGAAGGTCGCTGGTTCGAGTCTCAGCTGGGTCAGTTGGCATTTCTGTGTGGAGTTTGCATGTTCTCCCCGTGTTGGCGTGGGTTTCCTCCGGGTGCTCCGGTTTCCCCCACAAGTCCAAAGACATGCGGTATAGGTGAATTGGGTAAGCTAAATTGTCCGTAGTGCATGAGTGTGAATGAGTGTGTGTGTGGATGTTTCCCAGTGATGGGTTGCAGCTGGAAGGGCATCCGCTGCGTAAAACATATGCTGGATAAGTTGGCGGTTCATTCCGCTGTGGCGACGCCAGATTAATAAAGGGATTAAACCGAAAAGAAAATGAATGAATGAATTAGTTAATATATTTACTAACATGAACTAATTATGAGCAATACCTGTACAGCATTTATTAGTCATAATTCAACATTTACTAAAACCAAATCCATGCTTGTTAACATTAGTTAATGCACCGTGAGTTAACATGAACTAACAATGAACAACTGTATTTTCATTAACTAATGTGAACTAACATGGACAAATACAGTAATAAATGTATTGTACATTGTTTGTTCATGTTAGTAAATGCATTAACTGACATTAACTAATACAACCTTATTATAAAGTGTTACCAAAAAAATGTGCTGTGTGCATCTTCTGCAAGCTGGTTAAATAATCTTCTTCATTGATCTCTGTTTTTAGGACAGGACAATATTTGTCCAGTAACTATTTGAAAATCTGGAATCTACACGTTCAAGACATCAACATACTGAGAAAATCACATTAAAGGCGTCTAATTGAACTGCTTAGCAATGCATATTTCCAATAAAAATTGAGTTTTTATATATTTACAGTAGGAAACTTATTACTTGCTATTGCTAAAAACATATCAGTGCAACGTAAGACTGAGTTTGTGGGACAGGGCCACATAAAATATAATATAATAACCTATAATATAACATAGCCTATAATATAATATAGCCTATAATATATCCGCAGTGGATAGCACGATCGCCTCAAAGCAAGAAGGTCGCTGGTTCGAGCCTCGGTTGGGTCAGTTGGCATTTCTGTGAGGAGTTTGCATGTTCTCCCCGTGTTGGCGTGAGTTTCCTCCGGGTGCTCCGGTTTCCCCCACAAGCCCAAAGACATGCGCTATAGGTGAATTGGGTAAGCTAAATTGTCCATAGTGTATGTGTGTGAATGAGGGTGTATGGCTGTTTCCCAGTGATGGGTTGCAGCTGGAAGGGCATAATCTGCGTAAAACATATGCTGGATAAGTTAACGGTTCATTCCGCTGTGGTGACCTCAGATTAATAAAGGGACTAAGCCGAAAAGAAAATGAAATAATATAATATAAAATCCTGCATGATTACTTTCCAAAATCTTGCTTGCATATGTTCATGCTTTGCTTTACTCCAGGATTTGCTCAGTGCTGATATTATTGTAGGGTGTGTCTTCGGCATATGCCAGGACTTTGGACACTGCCGTTGTTTTTATGAGTGTCAGTAGATCAGCTCTATCATTGTTTGAATAGTTCGCATGGACAGACAGATGCCAGACACGATTTTACTGCTACAGAGAAGCTAAATATATACTTCTGCATTAAGTAGCAAAACAACACAGCCATAGGAGGTGAATATGAGTTTGTATTATAACCGCAGTATGCAAAGCCAGCAGTTCATAAAACACGAGTCATAGTTTATCATTCATTCATTCATTTTCTTTTTGGCTTAGTCCCTTTATTAATCAGGGGTCGCCACAGCGGAATGAACCGCCAACTTATCCAGCATATGTTTTACACAGCGGATGGCCTTCCAGCTGCAACCCATCACTGGGAAACACCCATACACTCTCATTCACACTCATGCACTACAGACAATTTAGCTTACCCAATTCACCTATAGCGCATGTCTTTGGACTTAAGGGGAAAACCGGAGCACCCGGAGGAAACCCACGCCAACACAGGGAGAACATGCAAACTCCACACAGAAATAACAACTGACCCAGCCTAGACTCGAACCAGCAACTTTCTTGCTGTGAGGCGACAACGCTACCCACTGCTCCACCGCACCGCCCATAGTTTATCATATAATAGCATATTGATTTTATATTTTAATTAACCATTTCTAAACAAATCAGAGTTTATTAAATGCATATAAAATGAAATAAACCAGACATTATTCTAATTTTTTTGCAGCTCACTAAAGTAGCTTAAATTAAAAGATTTACAATGGACTAAAAAGAAAATATTCATTCATTAATTTTCTTTTCGGCTTAGTCCCTTTATTAATCTGGGACCGCCACAGCGGAATGAACCGCTAACTTATCCAGCATATGTTTTATGCAGCGGATGCCCTTCCAACTGCAACCCATCACTGGGAAACATCCATACACATTCATTCAATCACGTACACTACCGACAATTTAGCATACCCTTCACCTATACTGCATGTCTTTGGACTGTGGGGGAAACCGGAGCACCCGGAGGAAACCCACGCCAACCCACGCCTTCTTGCTGTGAGGCGATCGTGCTACCCACTGAGCCACCGTGCAGCCCTAAAAAGAAAATATATGCATTTTAATTATAAGTCAATGACAATAACAACTTATGTTTTGTGTAGTATCAAAAACTTAGACTATTAATAGAAATATATTACATGGATAAATCATATTTCGCTCCCCTCTTCAGAGTATGAGGCGATAAATATGCATATATGGTTTCTTGAACATGACAATGAGTTCACTGTACTCAAATGGCCTCCACAGTCACCAGATCTCAATCCAATAGAGCACCTTTGGGATGTGGTGGAAAGGGAGATTCGCATCATGGACTTGCAGCCAACAAATCTGCAGCAACTGCGTGATGCTATCATGTCAATATGGACCAAAATCTCTGCGGAATATTACCAGTACCTTATTGAATCTATGCCATGAAGGATTAAGGCACTTCTGAAAGCAAAAGAGGGTCCAACCCGTTAATAGTAAGGTGTACCTAATAAAGTGGCCGGTGAATGTATGTATAAGTATGCATACTAAGAAACGGTAAGGGCCTTGTGGAATTACAGAATCTTAAAGGTTTCAAGTAAAAAAAAACGTGCTTTGCTTTATGCTGTTCGTATAATAGTCTAGATCTATTAGTATAGCAGGATAAAAGAGTTTTTGGTTATTAAATTTGCATCTGTGAAGTAAATAAAGTTTGGAGGTCTATATTCGCAGTGAATGACCTTTGTACTCTGGCTCCTCCCACTTCCGCTACACAGGTAAGTTGCGCATGACGTCAAAGCATGAAGGGAGGAAACTGGCAGCGTATGATCTCCAAGTTTTTCCTTCCAAACAGAGGTTAAACACACGGGAAAAGATATGTGTGATTTTGGTAAGAACGTCATTTTCTTCGTTTTATTGCAGGTACGGGAGTTATAGTCGTTTTATAGTTTGATTGAAGCCGTAAAGGAGAGAAAAGATACCAACAAGTTATCAGTTATTTGTTCTCGTGAGGTACGAGGCTGGTGGAAGATTTATATTTACCTCTTTTTATTTTTCCAATGGAGAAAGTAATATTTATTGTTATATATCTATATATAAACTTGATGCTAACGAAGAAAAATGGCTTTAAATTTACTTTATACACATCTGTAAGCCCACACGAAACATACTACAGTCATTTATATTAAAAACTAGTGGGTTTCTTTTAACCATACATTAGTATATTAAGTGTATTATACACTGTATGTATTACTGTCACGAACTGATAAACTAACAAATACTGTAGTCGTGTACTTTAGTTTTACTACAGTAAACTGCGTTGTGTTGTAGTGTAGTATTTGGTGAATTGGTTTATGTCAGCAACCATAGAATTACCACAACAAATTAATTCAAGTACTTCACTAATGGTTCAAAAACACAAAAGTGTTGGGATTACTGTTGCTATTAGATTACTATTGTGAAGCCAATATGTGTTACAAATATTTTTACTAAAGTTCAAGTTTTATTTTAAATAAATGCTACAAGTTAACTATTCCATGACTGATGAAAAATCTTTGCAATGATCTTTGATCTCCGATCTTTGCAAATGCCCAGGTTTTTTTGTCAGGTTTTTTTTGCAATCCAATGACCTCTGAAAGCAGGGGTGCCCAAACTTTTTTGTATGAAGGGCCAAAAAACAAATATCATTGAAAGTCGTGGGCCGAAGATAAATATACTCAACTCTTTTACGTTAAAGTTGCCACGGGTAATTTCCCAATTTATTTCATAATATTTAAAAATAAATAGAAAACATTACTTTGAATCGTAATAACTAATGCAGTATAACTTTTTAAATTCTAGCTTAAAAACATAAACAATCGCATTTACAACACAGTGGATTTTAGTGCTGAATACACTGGTCAAGCAGAATCTGCCTTTGCATTGATTTGCTCACCAAAGTCTCTGCATTGTCCTCTATCCTCGAGTGACAGGATGTACATTTTAAACTAAATTACAGCATTTAAATTGAAACATTTAATTTCAGTTAGCTTTTTTGTAGCTTAACAATTAAACAAACAAATGAAAGGATACATTTAAATTTGAAACGACAATCTCTAAACCAGAGATGACCAAAGTAGGGCCTGCGGGCCAAAGTTGGCCCATTGCAGCCTTTGATTTGGCCCACCATCCCATCTGAAAAGAGAGAGAGAAGGATGGAGAGGGTTGGGGCGAATGCCTTTAAAAGAGATCATTATTTCAAATTTGTCATAACTTTTTGTTTGTTTTATTGCTGAACTACAAAAAAGCAAACCGAAATGAAATGTTTCAATTAAATGTTGTAAATAAATCAGATTTTCAGAAATGTAAATAATGTCACTTGACGGATAAAGGACTCAGCAGAAGACATTAGCGAGCAAATCAAGGCAAAATAGTGTAACTCCATTCTGTCATAAATGAGATTGTTTTTGTTTTTACTGTAATGAGTTGATTATATGTAAAATGTAAAAATTATGCTGTATTAGTTAATATAAACCAATGTTTTCTAGCTATTTTTAAATATTATTAAATAAATTAGGAAATTAACCAAGGCTACTATAGTTACCTTCGGCCCACAACCCTCAATCAAGTTTTCAAAAGCAATCAAAGTTTGGGCACCCCTGCTCTAAACCATCCCCATCATTGTCCCTGTCTTCCTAGATGGTATGGTGGGCCAAATCAAAGGTTACCATGGGCCAACTTTGGCCCACAGGCCCTATTTTGGACCTCTCTGTCTTAAAGAGATATTTCACCCAAAAATGAAAATGTGCTCTCCCTCAGGTGGTTTCATACATTTCTGAGTTTTTTTTTTCTGTTATATAGACCTTTTTCTTAATGCGAAATTACCCATTATGCTTTGCGTGTATAGGAGGATTTGCGCAAGGACGATGCTAAGAACTTCTGGTCGGCAGCTGATGCATATAAACCAGGGGTCACCAAACTTGTTCCTGGAGGGCCGGTGTCCTGCAGATTTTAGCTCCAATCCTAATCAAACACACCTTAACAAGCTAATCAAGGTCTTACTAGGTATACTTGAAACACCCAGGCAGGTGTGTTGAGGCAAGTTGGAGCAAAACCCTGCAGGGACACCGGCCCTCCAGAACCAAGATTGGTGACCCCTGGTATAAACAGTCACATTTAGACAGCTTTGAAGAGACAGTTTTAATCTGTTTTACTTGCTTTTAAGGTCTTTGAACTAATACTGCTGTCGATCAGCGCCACCTCCTGGACTTATTATTTAAAAAAATGCCTTTAAAATCTTGTGCCGGATTACTTTCTTTAAAATAGTTTCTGATATTCTGGGGGTCAAGTTAACTGTTTGCCCTTTAATTGCGATCTTTGGTGTTCCCTCTCAGTGCCTTTAAACCGGAGAGACGCTGACATTGTGGCTTTTGCATCTCTTCTCGCTAGCCGCAGAATACTGCTGTCTTGGACCTCCTCACAACCCCCCTCTATTTCATTGTGGCTCAAAGATTTGGTCTTCTTTTTAAAACTTGAGAAAATAAATACAATATCAGAGGTAGGGGAGAACAGTTTATTGAAAAGTGACAACAATTTATTGCATTCTTCAATGATTCTTCAATGACGATCAACATGCAAATCAGCCAGCAGAGTATCAGTAACATACTTTCATTGGTAATTTTTCAAATTGCATGACTTGCATACCTGCTAGTTTCGTGCCAGTAATATGGTTTGCTCTTTATAATGCAGTGAGGTATTGTTTGTGTATGTGTTTGCATTGAAAAGCCGTGGAGTACAGCTGACAGGTCGGGAACACTGACACTATATTTCAGCATCTGATCTGACGGCAGACGCTGAATTAGGAGAACGTTTCTCTCGGACACTTGAACTCCATCTGACAGAAGCATAACAACTTGAACACACGACTTTCTTTCAAAATTAAAGTTTTGCATCAAAAAAACTATCCGTAAGCCACTGAAAACAGTATTGACACCCAGTTGAGAAACACTGCTCTGGCTGATGACAATTCTTAACGGAAGTTCTAAGCAGCCTACTGGAAGGCGCTGGTCACTATGCCACCCTCTATGCAGCAATGAAGAAAAAGGTCTATAAGAAGATATTTTGTTGTTAAAAACCAGTAACCATTGACTTATCATTGACTTGAATAGTTGGCCAAACAAACACTATGAAAGTCAATGGTTACAGGTTTCCAACTTATTCAAAATAATTAATTTTGTGTTTAACTGAACTCAAACAGGTTTGTGACAAGTAAATGGTACATAAATGATTATTTATGGGTGAACTATCCCTTTAAGTGTGATTTCTGAGAACACTGAATGAAATCATGCTCTTTTCTAGATAAGCAGAAGGGCCCTGGACGGCTGATGAAGAAAGGACTGACCCTCATCGTCATTGGTCACGTTAACTTCATCCTGAGTGCAATTGTCCATGGTAGTGTGTTACGCCACGTATCCAAACCAAGCAATGAGATCTCAACAGAATACACCGTATCAAACATCATCTCCGTCTCATCAGGACTGTTGGTAAGTATATCCTTCTCCTGCATCCCATTTTTGGCTTTTAAACTTTAGGTGTCATTTCATTTCATGTATATGTGTGATGCTTTCTTCATCCTGAGAGACTATTGGCTCAGAAAGTGTATGATCACATCTTTTAATGTAAGTGAAAATGAATATGGTGTTGTTGTTGTTTTAGGTTGTTTATGCCAAAAATATAAATTCAGTTATCATTGACATTATTTTCAGTCCATCGACTGTCTGAAAACTCAAGTTTGTTCAATTCAAGTTTATTTGTGTAGGCTTTTCCCAATAATTATTGTTTCAAATCAGCTTTACAAAAAGGTGCACATCATTTCATTACAATCAAATGTTTAAAACTCCATTTACTTAAATGCTGATGCTTTAAAACATCCATAAAACCATCAAAAATAAATGTAATTTAATCCAAGCTTTCTATTGAGACAGGATTGCTTTTATATGATAAATATGTGTTTATTTGATTCTATTTATATTTATACACTAATAATTGAACATATGAAGTATAATGTTGTACTTTGATAGTCATTGGCTGCTAATATGATATCACTATTCAGAATTGGCAAAGAATAGTTTTCTGAAATGATATTAAACCAATATAAAACCAACTTTACCTCAATCATTTAAATGCTGGCATAAATATGAGCATTCATTTTTATTTTTAACATCTGGAGTAGTATTTGGAAGCTTTAAGAATGAGTGTGTAGTTTTCAGTGAGTAGATTTTCAACAAAGAGACAGAAATTCCTCCTTTAATTGCTGCTATTTTCTTCATTTGTAACCTGAAGATGAGCAGTTTGCTGGTTTAGAACAGCATTGAGTAAATGCTATCATATTTGCATATACAATATTGGCCTAAGCTGTTAGAGAAAAGTGTAGTTTCACACACAGTTGACATCAAAATTATTAACCCATCTATGAATTTTTAATATTTTTATTTTCAAGTGGAGCTTAACAGAGTGAGGACATCTTCAGTATTTCCAATAATGGGTTTTCTTTTTGGGAAAGTCTTTTTTTTATTTGGTTATAATAAAATCAGCTTTTTTATTTTTAAATAAGTTTTAAGGTTAAAAAAACATTAGGCCCCTTATCCAATAGCTTGCCTAATTAGTTAACCTAATAACTTAATTAGGTATTTAAATTGCACTTTAAGCTGAATATTAGTATCTTGCAAAATAAATAGAAATAGATTACGCACTGTCTCCATGGCAAGGACTAAATGATTTAGTTATTAGAAATTAGTTATTAAAACTATTATGTTTAAAGTATTGAAATAAATCTTCCCTTCATTAAGCAACAATTAGGAAATATTTTTAAAAGTATTACAATTTCACATTAGCACTAATCATTTTGACTGCAAACTTCAACACATTCAACTTAAGCTTCCAGAGCACTTTTAACATTTGTTCTTCTTTTTTTAAGAAAATAAAATGGCAGGATATGTCCTCAAACCAAATCATATTCATATCTTTTTCTCAGAGCATCGGAAGTGGAATTGTTGCCATATTGGTGTCAAGGAATATTGCCAATTGGAAACTCGTAAGTAGGACATACAGTCAAGCCTGAAATTATTCATACCTCTGGCAAATTCTAATTTAAAGTTAATTTTATTCAACCAGCAAGCTTGCTTTTTTTGACTGGAAATGACATCACAAAAGATAAACATATTCTTGTGGAATGCCCTATTTTTAATGTTATCAGAAAAAGATTTTTATCTGGAGAGACTTTAAATTAAATATTTTTTGTGAATCCTTCCAAATTTGTAACATTTTTATCAAAAGTAAACCTTAAACTGTTTTAGATTTTTAACTTATTACTATTTATGTATTTTCTTATGCATCTTTTATTGCTGTTGATTAATTTTAATTGTTAAAATATTTGTATAATTATAGAAAAGTGATTATATAGAAATGTGGTAAACTTGATTTTTTATTTTTATTTTTTGCCATGACATAGCCAGAGAAGCTGATATGGCAATAAACTCAAAACTCTCTCTCTCCCAAAAGAAAATAAGACGATGTACAAGAGGCATCATTGTGGAAAAACATATTTCTCAGCTTTTAATTACATCAGAATTTGCCAATTACTTGTATGAATAATTTTGAGCTTGGATGTATTTGAGTGACAGTTTTGTAATTACACTACCTGACAAAAGTCTTGTCGCCTATCCAAGTTTTAGGAGCAACAAATAATAACTTGACTTATAGTTGATCATTTGGATTCAGAAGTGGCTTATATGAAAGACAAAGGCCTCTAGATTACGCTTATTTTGCCAAAATAAAATATGATCATGCCTTGATTTTTAATTATTTAATTAGGACAGTAAGGTCTGACTTTGCTTAGACAAAAGTCTTGTCACTTAACAGAAATAATGTACAGTATAGAATATAAAGTCATGGTGCAGTAGACAAAGAATTAATATTGTGTATGACTCCCATGAGCTTGGAGGACTGCATCCATACATCTCTGCAGTGACTCAAATAACTTGTTAATAAAGTCATCTGGAATGGCAAAGAAAGCGTTCTTGCAGGACTCCCAGAGTTCATCAAGATTCTTTGTATTCATCTTCAATGCCTCCTCCTTCATCTTACCCCAGACATGCTCAATAATGTTCTGGTGACTGGGCTGTCCAATCTTGGAGCACCTTGACCTTCTTTGCTTGCAGGAACTTTGATGTGGAGGCTGAAGTATGAGAAGGAGTGCTATCCTGCTGTAGAATTTGCCCTCTCCTGTGGTTTGTGTCTGAGGTATTAAATGTCTTAATACCTCAGGCTGTTGATGTGGCCATCCACTCTGCAGATCTCTCACACGCCCCCATACAAAATGTAACCCCAAACCATGATTTTTCCTTCACCAAACTTGACTGATTTCTGTAAGAATTTTGGGTCCCTGCGGGTTTCAGTAGGTCTTCTGCAGTATTTGTGATGATTGGGATGTAGTTTAACAGATGATTCATCTGAAAAATCTACCTTCTGCCACTTTTCCAAATGATCAACTAGAAGTCAAGTTATTATTTGTTGCTCTTACAACTGGGATCGACGACAAGACTTTTGTCAGGTAGTGTATACTGTAAAATGCCATGTTTTTTTTTTCTGTTCTTCTGCTTTTCTGTAGCACATCGGTCTGTTGGTGAGTTCCTTTCTGAACGCACTGCTCACACTGGCATGTTTACTGGGGCTGATTCTGGCCATCAGTTTGACCATTTCAGGAGACGGGTCAGCACTCATGAAAGGATGTAATTCCACTAACATGCCTGTGAATGCACGCTCTCCGGTCATCGTCAACTGCCCTTTTGATGCCACGCGCATCTATGTGAGTCTTATCTTAAAACTAAACCAGTTTGAAATATATCTGTAGTTGAAGTCAAAATTATTCGGCCTCCTGTGAATTTTTTATTTTCTTTTTCAAATATTTCCCAAATGATGTTTAACAGAGCAAGGAATTTTTCACAGTATTTCACAGTATTTCCTATAATATTTTTTCTTCTGGAGAAAGTCTTATTTGTTTTATTTCGGCTGGAATAAAAGCATTTTAAAAATTGTTAAAACCACTTTAAGGTCAATATTATTAGCCCCCTTAAGCAATAATTCTGACTTCAACTGTTTATATGGGCCAAAGGTGAAAAGGAGTTTGCAGCATTAAAAAGTGAGTGTACACGGTAAAAAAATGCTGGTTTCCACACAATCGATTTGTGTTGGGATTATGTGTGTGAATGAGTGTGTATGGATGTTTCCCAGTGATGGGTTGCAGCTGGAAGGGCATCCGCTGCGTAAAAACATATGCTGGATAAGTTGGCGATTCATTCCGCTGTAGCGACCCCAGATTAATAAAGGGACTAAGGCGAAAAGAAAATGAATGAATGAGTTATGTGTAATAACAATGGAATGACAGAAGGAGAAAGTACTGAAATGTATTTAATAATTTATATAAAAGGCTTTTTTTTGGTGATGGCAGCTTAAAGACGCCTCTCATATGGAGAATGAAGTCACATGCATTGCTCAGATGTGATTTCAAGAGTGTAAAAATCTTGATGTGGGTCTCGTCTATCAAATCTGATCTTTAGTTTGTATTTTCTATTGGATTCAAGTCAGGTGATTGGCTGGGCCATTCAAGCTGCTTTATTTTCTTTTCTGAAAGAATTTGAGAGTTTCCTTGTTTGTGTTTTGGATCATTGTCTTGCTGAAATGTCCACCCTGGTTTCATCTTCATCATCCTGATAATGTAGATGTTGGACTGAAGCAGCTAATATTCATTTAAGAGGAAGGGCAGAGGGTTGCTGAAGAACTACTGAGAGATTTCAGCTGCTGTCTGAGCTTTCACTGCCTTTCTACACCTCCCTTTCTTCATGTGTTCAGTACTTTTTCCCTGCGTCATTTAATTTTGTTACCCATAACTTAATTTTTAATCTAATTAATTTACTTTTCTTTGCGTATATGGATTTCTTTGGTTGTTACCAACATTCGAGGACAATTTAAAGTCAACGGCACCTTTAGAAATATGTTTTTTGAGAAAAATGGTGACTTGTTCAATACTTATTTTCCCCGCTGTATATGTTTTGTTACACATATACGTTATGCTTAATGATGACGGAACATTTTCACAGATATTTTGATTTATTTTATTATATTATTATTATTATTTTTAAACATATTTATGTAAATGTATAATAGACAGTTACTTGCTTTTAATATGCTTTCTATGTTTATACAATGACTTTATGTAAAGTTAAATGTGATGCTGTAACCAAAATGGGACGTCTCGTTTTTGACTTCTGCATAAATACCTAAATGTCTGTTTTTGAAATAAAATATATTTAAATCCTTAACTAACTTTCACCTTCTGTTTGTCATCCAGGACACAACTCTTGCTCTGTGGTTCACCTGTGGTGCGTTCACTGTGGTGGAGGCCGGTCTGTCCGTTTGGTGCTTTATTGTGGGTCTCCAGTTAAGAGGCATCGGCCCTTGTGCACAAAACTACATCAGAGAGCAGGTATTCATAACTCTCAGTATTCATGCTGACGGCTAAACTTATGAACCTGCTGTGTAAAAACCATAATCATCCTCCCAGGGATGTTCTGTGAATCTAACAGATTATGCAAATGATTCGACAGAACTCATTTAGATGCATGAGGTAGAATAAAATAGTTACATTATATTCAATGCACTGCTTATTATTAAATGCGTAAGTAAGTTATTTTCAGAGAATGTGTAAAGATTTCTGCTTCTTTAGTTGCAGGGCTCGAGGAAATTATTTGCACTACAAACCAGGGTGTTTATAATTATTAAAATACATAGAAATTATAATTACATTTCAACTCTATGATTGCTTTGATTGTTAAATATCCCCCATTTCTTATTTATTAACCTTAATTTGTTTTATTTATTTGTATTTTCTGATTTATTGTTGGGGTTGCTATATTTATACCAGTTTTATACCAGTTATTTCTGGTTTGGTACTTAAAAGATAAAAAAGCTTAAAATATATAAAAATAAATACATTGAAATTATATGGTAAGAAAAACCTGTTTGCTCTATGAAGTAGTATAACAAGTTGTTATGTACAGCTTAAAATAACTGCTTACAACACAATTTTTACCTTTAATATGCGGTGGATATTTTTTGTGAGTCCAAAATACAAGCTTTATAATAAGATTCAGGGAGGGGAAGATAATGTACTACAAAATCTCAGGAAAAATTACTCATTTACTATAAAACCTCAGGGATTATTATGTGATATTAAAGTATAATATGGCCATGTGTATATATTTTAAAGATTCAAGAATGACAATCACATTTAAATGCTGTGTATGTCATTTTTGCCACTAGAGGGCGTGTATTCACAACAAACAAAGGCTTATTTTGAGTGGAATCATGGGAGTTGTGGTCTTCATTACATCCTAGCAAGTTATGCCATTAGCATAAACACGGCAAACGCTCCGACTCCCTAATTAAAAACTGCTTATTTCTCTGGATTTGAACATTCATCGAGGCATTTGGCATAATGTAAGTACATAAGTCAGTAAAATATATAACACTGTTCTAGATTTTAATGAAAACAAAATGTTGTGCTTTTTAACACAAGAGTGAATCCCCTGAATTATTCGTGAAACACAATTATAACAATGTTCTAGGATTGTGTATGTTTTATCTTGTTTGTTATGTTTGGATGAAAATTACAACAATTATAACCTCAATATGGTTGTTAATTTGAACAAAACTAGTGTCGGTAGGGCTGCACGGTGGCTCAGTGGTTAGCACTGTCGCCATCACAGCAAGAAGGTCGCTGGTTGGAGCCTCGGCTGGGTCAGTTGGCATTTCTGTGTGGGGTTTGCATGTACTCCCCGTGTTGGCGTGGGTTTCCTCCAGGTGCTCCGGTTTCCCCCACAAGTCCAAAGACATGCGCTATAGGTGAATTGGGTAAGCTAAATTGTCCGTAGTGTATGTGTGTGAAAGAGTGTGTATGGATGTTTCCCAGTGATTGGTTGCAGCTGGAAGGGCATCCGCTGCGTAAAACATATGCTGGATAAATTGGCGGTTCTTTCCGCTGTGGCGACCCCAGATTGATAAAGGGACTAAGCTGAAAAGAAAATGAATGAATGAATGAATGAATAAATTGGCCGTAGTGTATGTGTGTGAATGTGAGTGTATGGCTGTTTCCCAGTACTGGGTTGCAGCTGGAAGGGCATCTGCTGCGTAAAACAAATGCTGGAATAGTTGGCAGTTCATTCCGCTGTAGCGACCCCTGATAAATAAGGGACTAAGCCGAAGGAAAATGAAATGAATGAATAGTGTCAGAGGTGTTTTTTAATGTTTGAAAATCTGCTTTGTTGCCAAATGTTGCCATGTCCTTTTATTATAAGCAATGATTATAATGCATTTCAGTTTAAAGGGTTAAAAATGTAGACAGGTGCTGGTTGTGATATTTTGGTATTATGCTAGCTTATATGATAAAACATTTGAGTATATTTCTACATTTATTCCTATTATTTGCTGCTCTAATTAGTTTTTTGTTATTTCCTGCACTGCATATACAGGAAAGAAAGCTCTCATTTGCATTTAAATGTGTTTAAATACAGCAGTCATTCATTCATTCATTCATTTTCCTTCGGCTTAGTCCCTGATTATCAGTGGTCGCCACAGCGGAATGAACCACCAACTATTCCAGCATATGTTTTACAAAGCGCATGCCCTTCCAGCCGCAACCCAGTACTGGGAAACTGCCATACACACTCACATTCACACACACACACACACACACACACACACACACACACACACACACACTCATACACTACGGCCAATTTAGTTCATCCAATTCACCTATAGCGCATGTCTTTGGACTGTGGGGGAAACCGGAGCACCCGGAGAAACCCACACCAACACGGGGAGAACATGCAAATTCCACACAGAAACGCCAACTGGCCCAGCCGGGACTCGAACCAGTGAACTTCTTGCTGTAAGGTGACAGTCCTAACCACTGAGCCACTGTGCCGCCATACATCTACTTGTTAATCTTCATCCTGTACACACAGTTGTTATAATGCTCAATTCAGTTGTTGACCGCACTTGTCACTAGGCATGGGACGATAACCCGTTTCAAGGTTTACTGCGGTTTTGGAAAAGTCAAGATTTTAAAACGGCTACAATATTCGGTTTTACAGTTCCTATGGTATATGTACTTTTTTGTGTGTGTGTGTGTTTTTTTTTTTTAGCACTATTTTATTTAGTTTTTTAAGGCAACAGTATCTCCAGCAGAAAATTATCATCCACATCAAAAGCTACTGGTCAGCCCACGATTCAGGAAACCTCTGAAAAACAAAGTGACTTGAAACTAATGTAGACAGCAGAAGTCAATGATTTATTTGAGTTATTTAGCCTGACATGTTTACTGTCCCAAAATATTTAAAATGTGTCTTTAAATAAAATATATTGTGTTTAATGGGGAAAAAAAGTAGTTTTTTTTAGCCAGACATTTAAAAAGAACATATTTTAGAGCAGTAATCACAATATCGTCATCTATTTATCCAAGCTTATCATACCCTCAGAATCTTATACCGGCCCATGCCTACTTGTCACTCATGTACATTACTGAAAGAAAGATGACCTGGCAACTACATTTTAGTTATTCAATGTGATTTTATGTTATAACAGCTGGAAGAGGAGGCACAGGCATCCAGATCAAAGATGGAGGAAGACCACACGACACAAGGAGTGCGTCTCATTGCACATCACTCAGCCAGCCCATAAAGAGAGAGACATTTTTGAAGTTCAGGTGGAATATTTACATGCAGTCTTTAATGATTCCTCTGTAGTGAAACACATCATAATGGTAGACTTCACACGGAGCATCATTCTGTATTTGTGTTATTTGATAATGTTGTTTTTGTAGGTGATTTAAAGCACTGAGGGTATGGTGCAGACTTTACTTTTGTTTGGCTCATTTTACAACACCCCTAGAGTTAAACTGTTGAGTTTTACCATTGTTGAATCCATTCAACTGATCTCCTGGTCTGGCGGGAGCACTTGTAGCTTAGCATAATTCATTAAATCGGATTAGACCATTAGCTTTTTGCTTAAATTCAAAAGAAGAACGAGAGTACACTCAAATTATTTTTGCTGCTTGTTCATTGGGACAACATGAAAGAATAGTTTGAAACCCAGCATTTTTTACAGAGTATAGTTCCTAGTCATATCAGCCTAGAAAATAGCAACTTTAAATTTTTCGTCAGATTTAGTAAATTATGTAACTACAGTGGAGTCGAGCTTTAAATATTAAAATAATCAAATTATTTTTTTTTTAACTAAACTAGTGTCAGCAAAGATGTTTTTTAATGTTAGAAAGGCTGCTTTGTTGCCATGTCCTTTTATTATAATCAATGAGGGAATAAAATCATTGAATCCTTTTTGAAATTGAGTGAGATGCTAATGGTCTAATCCAATTCAATGATCTATGCTATGCTAAGCTAAAAGTGCTCGGAGATTGACTAAATGGATTAAAAAATGTTTGTAAAAAAAGTTGAGTGTTCCTTTAAATAAGTTAAGTTTTCGAATCAAATCTTTTCCGTCTACTTGTATAGATTGTAATTAATCCCAAAACAACATAGACGGTATTCATTATGTATCTTTTTTTATGTAGTTACAAATTATCTAATCATATTTTGACTAAACCATTGTCAGCAAAATTGTTTTGTTATATGCAATGAGAATATAAAATTATTGAATCTTTTTTTTTTTTGAGTGAGGTGCTAATAATTTATGCTAAGCTAAGCTAAAAGTGCCTGGAGATTGGCTGAATGGATTTAAAATGGTAAAACTCGACTCTTTAACCTATTTCCAGAAAAAGTTTAGTGTTTCTTTAAATAAGTTACGTTTTCGAACCAAATCTTTTCCGTCTACTTGTATAGATTGTAATTAATCTCAAAACAACATAGACTGTATACATTATGTAGTTTTTGTAGTTCATGTAGTTACAAATTGGCTAGTTTTTGTTTACATTGAAAGTTGTGCATAATTTCAAAAATAAGTTTTCTAAAGTGAGCTTTTGTATGCTTAAAAAAAGAGACAGAGCTCAGCATATATAAGTACACCCCTCACAAATCTATCTGTTAAATTCATATTTTTAATAGGAAGCTATACAATATTGTATTTGTGCATATACATTAGCTCCAGATTTGGCTTCAGTACTGACTAATCTAATCTAACAAAATAACTTACGATAACGGTCCAGAAACTAGTACACCCAAATGTATATGTTATAGAAAAATATCAAATACAAAATAAAAAAAAAGAGGAAAAATCAAGAGAAGCAAAACAAATTAGAAAAATTTAGTTGAAATTTTGTAGGTTGTAATTGTTTTCCCCAATATTTTGCTTGAATTTAATTGTTTTATCTTTCAATTTCTAAATATGTTTGGTGACTAAAATATTGTTTTAATAAATATATCTGTTTAATAAATCTGTTTTGTTTAAATGCACCAAAATACATTATATTCAATATTCACTGAGAAATGGATACAAATATTCATTTTCAAAATGGGGTGTACTCAATTATGCCGAGCGCTGTATGTTTTTGTCAATGTCAGATAAGCTGAATATCATTGCATTTTAGTTTGAAATAAAGCAACTGTTTTGACTGCTTACAGTGCCACTAAAAAGTCAATATCTCTCTATTGGCGGTAGATATATAAATATTTCATTGGCAGTGTGTCAAAGTGCCGTGAGAGACATTAAAATGGCTCAATGATGCAGGGAAAATCTCACATTGGTAGATAATCCAGCGTGATTAAAGTAGTTAATGCTGAGGGATAGAGACATGACTGACAGTCAAAACAAAGAGATTTCCCTCTTCATGATCCGTGGATTTCATTTCAAAACAGTGTTTGTTTAGAGAGCTGTCATTTTGCTTTTAATTCCTGACGGATTACAGAAAAGTCCCTCATTCCAATGCAGAAAGCTGAACCTTTGAGGTCTACATTTCATTTTATTACGTTTAAAAAAATTTTTTTTAATCTAGCATGTATGTAGTTGTTATGAGTGTGCATTATATTTGAATAAATACACATTGATATGACCAACAGAGTGTGCTCCATAATCATTGAATATTGTTTACATTAGTTTTTTATTTTATTTAATTTTTAAATACAGGCGATATAATTAGCCCTCTTGGGAATTTTTAAATATTAATAATAATAATGGCATGACATTTTCACGGCATTCATTCATTTATTAATTTTCCTTCAGCGCAGTCTCCATTTCAGAGGTCGTCACAGCGGAGTGAACCGCCAACTATTCCAGCAAATGTTTTATTCAGCGGATGCCCTTCCAGTCGCAACCCATTACTGGGAAAGACCCATACACACTCATTCACACACATAGTCATACACTACAGCCAATTTAGGTTATTAAATTCACCTATAGTGCATGTCTTTGGACTGTGGGGAAACCGGAGCACCCGGAGGAAACCCACGCCAACACGGGGAGAACATGCAAACTCTACACAGAAATGCCAACTGACCCAGTCGACTCGATCCAGCGCCGTTCTTGCTGTGAGGCGACAGTGCTAACCACGGAGCCACTGTGCTGCCCTATTTTCACAGCATTTTCTATATTATTTTTTCTTCTGGAGGAAGTATTATTTCTTTAAAGGTCCCGTTAAGTGCTTTGAAAAACGAAGAGAGGGCGGGACAGAGTAGCTCCTCCCCTTTAAAAAAAGCAACCAATAGCATTTTGTTTCATCACAACTCTGCCAGTGAGAGTGGTTGAGCTCAAGCGCATCAAATGAGAAGCATCTTGAAGGGGGCGGGGCATGTCAGATACTAAAGAGCATTTGATTGGTCAGAAGATTTGATGAGAAACTGAATTATGAAGTGACGGGAAAAAAATCATTGATTCATTTAGGCGGAAGTGACAAACTACAAGCTTTTGTCACTCTTTTGTAGCACACTAGTTTATAGATATCCTTAAAGACTAACATACTGATACTAACATCCAAAAAACTTTATTGCCATTTCACTGGACCTTTAAGGCCCAATCCCAATTCTACCCCTTAGCTCTTCCCCTTACTCTTACCCCTCGTTTTGCGCGTTCACATGAAGGAGTAGGGATTCCAATTCTCTTTAGCTTGAAGGTGGAGATTTTTCAGGACCACACTTGAAACCAAGGGGTATGAAAATATCCCAGAATACACCATCTATAACGGCAGCATGGCTGCACAAATTAGTATGTATTTTTTTTGAAGCCCTTCCCCTTCACACTCTGTTTCAAGGGCCAAGGGGTAGGGGTACAAAAATAGAATTGGGATTGGGCCTAAGTTTGACTTGAATAAAAGCAGTTTTTTTTATTTTGTTTTAAAATATATAATATAATTTATATTTAATTTACCATTTATAAGATATTTAACAAAACAATTAGCAATACCAATAAAAAGAAGAAAAGATAGTACAGAATAATTGACAATAACCCCCCTTCCCCCCCCCCCCCCAACACAAAAAAGAGGGATAGTCTCTTAAAAAATATATATATATATATATATATATGCTATAACATGTAGCATATACAAGAGATGACAATACTCACATTTTTATAAAGCCAGTGTCATGAATATATAGGTTAGAAATAAAGAAGAGGATTTACAAATTTAAAATGCTTGTTTTTAAATAAGGTCTGTATTGTATAATATTTTGTTTTATAAAGTGCAATCAACATCAGCATGAGAAGTATGTCATTTAAAAGTAATTTGACCTCCTACAGAACATTTTGTGAAGACCTTCTGTGCTTTCAGTGGCTCTGTTTAGATGATGAAAATCATGCTTAATTCCTGTTGTGTGTCCTTGTTGGTCTTGTGGTGTGTGTAAATCCATGTGTAAGTTGAGGATGTTTTCTCTGTGTTCTGATAAAGCTGACTTCACTGCACCGGTTACATTTCTGGACATCTGCAGTTCACTCAGTGCATCAGGGTGACAGAGAATAGTTGTGTACAGACTGCATGATCAGGCTTCAAACTTTATGGTTCTTCTTTATCATTTGATCGAGATAAGGGAAGAAAACGCATCATAAAGTAACAATGCTTCCCTAGTTATGAAGGTCACTGACATTTATTTAGGAGAGTTTTATTAACCCTTGTTCATATTTGTGTCCTTTCTTTCTTTTTTTCTCTCTCTTTCTCTTTCTCAAGGTGAATGCGTACCTTGTCTCTAAGGGTCAAACAACAAAAAATAAGGTCAAGAATCTTGGTGTGATCCTGGAGTCAGATCTGAGTTTCAATAGTCATATCAAAGCAGTAACTAAATCAGCATACTATCATCTCAAAAACATTGCAAGAATTAGATGCTTTGTTTCCAGTGAGGACTTAGAGAAACTTGTTCATGCTTTTATCAGCAGCAGGGTGGATTACTGTAACGGCCTCCTCACTGGCCTTCCCAAAAAGACAGTCAGACAGTTGCAGCTCATCCAGAACGCTGCTGCCAGGATTCTGACCAGAACCAGAAAATCAGAGCACATCTCACCTGTCCTCAGGTCTTTACACTGGCTCCCAGTTACATTCAGAATAGATTTCAAAATATTACTTCTTGTCTATAAATCACTAAATGGCCTAGGACCTCAATACATTACAGATATGCTCACTGAATACAAACCTAACAGATCACTCAGATCTTTAGGATCATATAAACTAGAAATTCCAAGAGTTCAGTCAAAGCAGGGTGAATCCGCCTTCAGCTACTGCGCCCCCCGCTGCTGGAATCA
>CAIGQW010056782.1:6796615-6808001 GCA_903798125.1 Danio choprae
TGTTTCTGTGGATGTGTGCACTATGATACTGAAAATTTGTAATATTATAAGTATCTTGTAATATTATGTATCATGTAAATCATTCAGTATTGTTGTGTTCATGAAAAAAGTATTGTGGTGTTACCAGTAGGGCTGGGCGATATGGCAAAAACTATGATGTCACGATTGTGCTGTATAAATAGGTTGTTTATCCACAGGTGACCAATCAGATGGGGACTTTACTATCTTTATTCTTATCTCTCCAGTCTGTGCTGTTCAGGGGTGCCCAAACCCGGTCCTGGAGGGCCGGTGTCCTGCATATTTTAGTTCCAACCTCAATTAAACACACCTGAACCAGCTAATCAAGCTCTTTCTAGCTATACTAGAAACTTCCAGGCAGGTGTCTTGAAGGAAGTTTGAGCTAAACTATACAGGACACCGGCTCTCCCGGACAGAGTTTGGGCATCTTCTGTGTTAGGTAAATTTAGAGTTGAAAATAAATACTAATGCCGGGACTCAAGAGTTGAAAATGACAACAGCCAATAAGAATCAAAATTTCTGTCGAAGTTTTAAGTTGTTTGTGGCGTTTCAAGGTCTAAATGCTTTCTATTTTATTATTAATAATTATTCTATTACCTTTTTATTTTAGATTATTACATAAAAATCATGTAAATGCACCTTATAAAAATACATGCATAAAATATTATGCAATACTATTCTATAATAGTACTATTTAGTAGTACTCGATAGGTGCAGAGAATAATGTCAAACAGCCGTGTGTGTGTATGGACTATCCATTCGCAAAATGCGGCTAAAGGTTCTAGATTATGGTAAATAGTTTGATTACGGCTTTTACATGTTTTTACTGCACTTCGATAATTCGACTAAAATAGGAATACTCCACATTTCTTAATTGCATTTGTGTTTATGACGATTATGACTTTAGCCATATCTAAAGTGCTATTCCATCGCATGGTTACAAACCGTGGTAAATTTGTGTAGCAGTAGTTGTAGCAGCCTTTGCTTTTGGATGCATCAACCTTTAAACTCCCGTTACGTCACACTCACCCGCCCAAGCAAACGATTGACGCTCAACACAGGCAGCCTGGAGTGCCAGGTGTGTAAAAAAGCTTTTGATGGGTGGTTCAAATCCAATCCTGCCTCCTATCTTTAGTGCTAAATTCACCCTCATGCTCCATCATAGCATCACAACTCATGAGAGAACTTTTCACCTCAATGAGAAATCTTGTCGCGATTTAGTCTCGCGATATCTCGTAGTCCGAGATCTCGTCACATCCCTACTAATGGCACATCAATGTTATTTTAAAAGTACCGCAAGGAATCATATAGATGTAATATTGCTATCACAGTTCAATGATACTACCACAGGAAACCAATGGTGTTGGGCTGCACAATATATTGCAAAATTATCTTTATTGCGATATTAGTATATGCGTTTCGCAGACATCTGTGAGAAATTACATTTATTTTATGCAGTGATTGTTTATATAAATTTGACCAATCAGATGGGCCCTTACCATGTTAAGCCCCACCTCCCCACTAGTTGCTGTTCAGCTAATGGCTAGAGCGGCCCAAAGGTGAATCCAGAGCTAAAAATAAACCCAAATGGGGGGAGTCGAAACAACAGCCAATCAGAGTCAGAATATCTGCTGAGGTTTTCACTCATTCATAGTGTTGTAAAGGCTAAATGTTTGCACCTTGACACACTTTTTTAGTCTGAATTAGATCTGAAAAACATTATTTTACCTGTTTATTTTAATATCACTGCATAAATAAATGATTTAAAGCATAGCTAATAATTAAAAAAAAATTCAAGGAAAATTTTATATCGTAGGAAATATCGGTATCCCAATACTCAACAATGCACCGGGTTCCCCCACAGTCCAAAGCAGTGCGCTATAGGTGAATTGAATGAACTAAATTTGCCATAGTGTTTGTATATGTGTGAAAGAGTGTATATGGATGTTTCCCAGCACTGGGTTGCAGCTGGAAGGGCATACACTGTGTAAAACATATGCTGGATAAGTTGACGGTTCATTCCGCTGTGGCGGCCCCTGATGAATAAAGGGACTAAGCCGAAGGAAAATTAATGAATAAATACTTAACAACAATATTGCGTATCGCATATTTTTCCAACCCTTTAGTTCCAGTCTCTATCCAGATATACGTGCTCTCTTTTTCAGCAGATCCACACTGAAATACAGTAGTGGATGTCTTTTGTGTGTTGTTTTTCTCACCGCAAAGTTCTTAAGTAGCCCAGGACGCTGTAAAAGCACACATGCCGTACTCTGAGAGCTCCAGGCTTTCAAAGGTAACCTCTATTCATCGATTCTTTAAATGAATCATGAGTCTGACAAAAGGGAAAAAAAACAGGCAGAAACTTAATCCGTCCATTGAAGTGTTGGAGGAGTGGCGCTTGGCGACTGTGAGAGACAAATGTGCTCTTTTGCGGCGCTGCCAGAAACTCCGCCGGTTCCTCGGGCTGCTCCTCCTACACAGTCTGGGCTCGCTGGCACGCCGGTGCACCATTCACATCAACCCCGCAATGTTTTAATTACCGTTACCGTCTTAGACATGGAGATTAGGCTAAATAATATGTATGAATCTCTTTCGGGAACATGTGAGTGGTCTTGATTAATTACACCTTCACAGCTCACTGACAGACGAACAAAAGGATCCTTACGCAGAAAATTAAATGCTTATATGCATTAGGCTTTGCTTTATTTCTTTAGCTGGTAACATAGCGAAAGGTGAAATCTAATTTGTAGGAAAGGTACATCTCACTTAAAGCCACATTACTATGTTTTAATTACTTTCGTAGTTTGCAATTACTTGTCAGAATTATAATAAAACAATTATTGTATGTTTTGTGTGAAATTATATATTTATATAAACTATTATACTCGAGTTGAGTTTTATTGTCATTCCCCTACATGTGTCGAATGAAATGCCGTGTCTCGCAGGACCACGGTGCTACATAAATAAATATGAACACAACAATGGACGTAAGAGCAGTTTTAAACCTATACACAACTAACATACTGGGGCGGTAATCTAACCATACTAGCTATACATATGCTATAATTACTTAACTATACACATAACCTAAGATACACTATACAAGTACTTTTACATAAGACAGAACAATGTTGTGGAAAATATTGTGCAAAGGAGATATTTAAGGTTGATGAAAACAAGGAAGGCTACATGATTGTGTGGTATATGCACAAGTAAACATTGTTTTCCTTATTGAGTCCTTGTGAGATGGAGTTTAAGTGAAGTGTCCGGTGCATATAGAGAGAAGAGTGTTTCTACGGGTGGTTTGTTAAGCCCACTCACCTGTGTGAGGCACACTCAGACATGGACAATGTATATAGAGGTATGGAGTGACTTTAAGAAAGTGTCCTATTCCTAACATCTTTAGGAATAGAAAGATAATACATTTCAATTCTAATGTACAAAATCCAAAATTTGATATATTTTTTTGTTTCTTTTGATTCTTCCTCGTTATTAAAAATCTTTTAAATATTTTTTTCTTAACATATTCATTGGCGTGTGCAAATCTTTGCACTGTAATCTTAGTTTCAGTTTTGCTTTTGGAAATAACTGTATATCCACAAATATCTATACACATAGATTACTGCTTCTATTTTTAAAATATATTTATTATCTGTTTTTTGTCCTGTCTCTGTAATTCTGTTGCACTGTAGAAGCTTCTGTCACGAAAGCAAATTCCTCGTATGTGTGAACATACCTGGCAATAAAGCTCTTTCTGATTCTGATTCTGACATACTATGCACACACTAATAATAATAATAAAACTATGCACACACTATCTAATAAATTCTCTATTCATGGTTGCCAGTATTATTATGATCATAAATTATACGTGGGAGGAAATGTGTATTGCATTATATGCCCTTTTAAAGTGCAACCATGAATATGTAATATGCTATATATTTTTTTGTTTCTTTTGATTTATTTATTTTTTCCTCATTATTAAAATCTTTTAATAATGTTATTTTCTTAACATATTCATTGGCACTGTGATCTTAGTTCCAGTTTTGCCATTGAAAATTACTAATGTAATGTATATCTTTACACATACTATACACACACTATATAAAAATAAATACATTTTGTCCTCTTATAACATTCTAATGCCATATCAAACTATTTATTTGTATAGAAATAATTGTAACAATTCTAATACATTCTCTATTCATGGTTGGCAGTATTATAATCATCATGGGAGAAAATGTTTATTGCGTTATATGCCCTTTTAAAAGTGCAACTATGAATATGTAAGCCTTATATCATCTATTATGTTTCTTGTAGTTAATCAGCAGAAGGCCATATGAATTTTTCATTACATTAATTTTATACACAGGCTTCAAATGAAGTGCTCGCCCTCAGCCAGTACCAGCTGTATATTTCCATGCAGTCGAGTAGAGAGAAGCATATGAGTTAAGCCCTTGCCACTGGGACGCTTAAGTTTACATCACTTTTTTGGATTTAAATCCAAAAATATATAAAAATCACTGGGGTTTTTTTGTCACGTAGGAAGAGTAAAGGCTGATTTATACTTCTGTGTCGAGCGTATGCCTATGGTCCGGCGCAGCCTTTGGCGGTCGCATAGCCCTCGCCGTGGCTGACGCTGACGCACACCTCTCAAAAAATGTAACTACACATTGCAATGATGCATAGCGCAAGCTCTGTGATTGGTTCGCTTTGTAGCGGTGACGAGTGTGGATGTTGCTGCGAGCCCGATGGAACGATTGTTTACAAGTGTCGAGTCCCTTGAAGGAGCTCCAGATGGCAAATATTGTTTTGTGTTTACCTTATGATTAAAGTTGTTGCACGTCCGCCAGTTCCAGCCTCTGAATGAGCGAGTTTTAGCCACTTGTACATTAAGGTAGCGTTCAGAAAAAGCAAAACACCCACAAAGAAACTCGACACAGAGGAACATAAAAACCTACTGCCTGCTAGCGTTTCGGAAGTGTTATTGCAGAGCAACACAAACAGCACGCAGAAGTGTAAATTCACGACTACTCGCAAGGCATGCACCGTGGGTCACAGTGATCACTCAACGCAGAAGTATAGATCAGCCTTAAAGTCACCTTTCCACTGCACACGACAAGCAACAGACCGGAAGTAATTCAATTCCTATAGAGAGTGGTTCGGGAGCTGCGTGGAGTTCTGATCATCTTCAGAATATCATGCCGAAAATTCAGATACAATTAAAGCTTGGGATCCGTTAAAATATTTGAACTTCTGTGACTAGACCGCATGCGACCGGCCGACCGGATATGATGCATTTCAGTGTTGTCCAAGCAAGTCCGTGTGCATGAGATGAGAATTAGTAATTAGACTTATGAATTTCTAGTATTCATTCAACCATGGTGAAAGCACAAAGAATAAAGGCTCTTGCTTTTGCAGTCCTTTATTTTGGACACCGCGAGAATCAGCTTCTCTCCTGTGGTGAACGACAAAACTGAAAAGTCTGCCACAAGGGGGCGTATTCCGACAGTTGTGTCCGAATGTCATGTGCAGTGGAAAGTCGGCTTAACCGATTCAAGCTCATTTACTGTAACCCTACAACCTGTGGTATCATTTAAGGTTACATTATTAACTAATTAAACCAAATTATTTTAGTCTGAACATAAAGCAATCATAACAAACTATATATATCATTTTGAAAGCTTAAAAGTTTTTGATTCCATATTTGGTGACTAATTTTGGTAGATATTACTGAGCAACAGTTATTTATTAATTTGTGACTTTGCTACAGCAATCCACAAGATTTAAAAATGTTTTTAGAGGCCAAATTCAAATCAAATACCACCAAACGTCCCTTTATAATTTCATGTTTATTTTACAAATATATAAAAAAAACCTATAAAAAAATGCAGTTCATATCTCTCAAAACATAAGGCGTGCCCTTGTGTGGTCATCAATGACAACTGAATGTCACCTGTTGGCTATGTTTGGTACTGCACTCATGCAAAATCTTACTAAAAACCTGATATTTTTTTTGAGATATCAACCTAAAAATTGGAATATAATTGGTTCAGATATTTAGTTTAGATTTTTTAGAAGTTTAGTTTAGGTTTTGTAAAACATAATTTATGTAATATATGAGCATTATCACACTTGTAGTAGTGCGTTATGGCTGTATATCGGCACTGGTGGGAGGCGTGCGTTGGCTCGAGCCCGCAGGCAGAGTGTCTTAATGCCCCAGCAGTGCCGATATACAGCCATATCGCAATGCTACAAGTGTGATTTGTGTTTATACAACAGTTCGACGGCATAATTGTGTATATAAAAAAGAAAATCAAACACTAAGAGTCTCATAAATTATTTTGTTCGAGGAACTACTTTTTTCCGCCATTCATTCATATCTGCAGCTGACCGTCAAAATAGCAGAAACCATTACTAATTCACAAACGTCATTTTAGAGCTAGTATTCTGTTGCGTAATGTCTAAAGTGATGATAAAGCAGGTGATTTTGGTGACGTTTTAAGATAAGGCTGAACGGCATGAAATGCCATCAGTCTACAGAGATTTCCCTGTGTTTTTCTGTTGCATTCGGGAGATCACAATAATTAACCCCAAAAAAGGCAAAGCAAACACTACCAGATTACTATGGTATAAATACAGCACTACAAAATGCAAAAGAGAGAGATCAACTTAGAATGTCACTTGCCTGTTCTATAATGATTTGATCAGCTGTAGTTTAAAATTCGAAAAGAAAATGCTGAGTTATTCTCTAAGGACTTATTATGCGGTCTCTGTCGCCATCTTGTGGAGGTCAACTGTCAATTTCTTTGCTCTGCTAATGGCCACTGACACCATAATATACTTTTGAGGCTTTTGCATAGTTACTTAGATTGTAACTAGTCAGTTTATCTATAAGGATAGTGCCTATTTTAAAATATTTATAATTTCAAAGATTCAGCGTACCTAAAAAAAGCCTCAAAAGTATATTATGTTGTCCAACAGCTGCGATATTTGTCAAACTGTAGTGAGTTTATTGCTCTGCTTGTAACTCTATGTGGGCGAAGTAATACACAAGGGTGAAAAGGGTGTACTAGTGCTGATATAGCAGAATATCGCATGGCTACCTTCTAATCAGATTCGAGAACCAGACAGAACTGTTGTATAAAATAAAATATGCTTTTATTGTTTTATTGTTTTCGTAAACAAAGGCACATACCCTTTGTTTTTATTTTACTATTAGTTATTTAACTTAACTAAATCAAGCTTAATTCTGTGCACCAAAGCGTTGAAGATTGGCATTCATTCAAGTTGAGCTTGCCCTTTATACATTTATTCAATTCAATTCATATCAAGTTTATTTGCATAGCGCTTTTTACAATATTTATTGTTTCAAAGCAGCTTTACGAAAGGTGCACAGTGTTGCATCACAATCAAATTAAGTTAAAGTTACAATCAAATACAAGTTATTATATATAGTTTACCTGCAGTTTTATAGCATATAGGTGATGTCTATGTGTACATGTTTAATGAAGTGTATTTGTTTATTAGGTGTATGTGTTGTCCTGGAAGTCCTCGATAGTTAGCATTATATCTTCACACATCTTGGATCCCATCAATGCCGCTGCACAGTCTCTAGAGGCCTCGGGATGGGCTTCCCCAGGGGGAAATGGAGAACAAAGAAAATAATTAGCGTAGCTGCTGTTCATAGTGTATTTGACCAAGAGATATTAAATGTCAATACGGAAATTAAAATAGGAGTTATATAAACAAATATAGAAACAAACATATAAATCATAGATGTATTTCCAACAAAATGCCTGGTGCATTAGAACAGTGTGTCCTACGGGTGGTTTGTCAAGCCCACTCACCTGCATGGAGCACACTCATGCATCATACAGTTATGTGATGCATTGCGTGTATGCTTTACTAAAAAGATAGGTCTTTAATCTTGTTTTTGTCTTTAAACTTGTGTCTGAGAGTGTGTTTATGTCATCTATGTGGCATGAGTTGAATTTCAAAACACTGTGACACAGGAACGGACATGTGCTCCGATGAGCTGAATTCTTTAGGCTGTTCGTGCAGAATCAGCTGTATATTTTCCAGTCAGTGATGTGAAAGGCACTGTGGTTGCTTGGAGCACTTGAACGGCTCTGGAGAGGCTGTTAGAGGATTCGTCTCTGAGAGTAAGGTCAGCCAGGTCCAAACCCTCCGGGAGAAATGGAGATGGAGATTCGGATGCTCTTCCCGCTTGGGGAAGATTGTGCTGAATGTGTCCATCGATTCTAAGTGCACACGCTTGAAGGCACACGGCCGTTTTAGTGTTTACAACAGCGCCATGTTAACACACATATGCCTGCGCGCTGAAATATTGAGAACGATTGGGCCTGTTAAAAGCATGATATGAGTAATGGAGGATGAACACGCTTCAGTGAAGCTCCTCCTGGTGGGACACTTAGAGTATATTTGGCTTTTTATGTGCCTGTGTACAACGAGTATGATGCAGATTTTGTCGGCAGAATAGTATGCATTAGAGCTGTGTAATAGGGCTGCACAATATATCGTTTCATCATAGATATCGCCATGTGCACATCCACAATAGTCACTTCGCAGGATGTGCATTGTTGAGTTATAGTTATAGAGGATTATAGTTGATTAGTCACACAATTCAACACATGAAGTTTGTGGATTTTGCAGAGTTTTAAGCCTTTTGAATGTGAGAATTTTAAAAGTTTAAAGCATTTAGACACAAAAAAATAGTACCGTTTGTAAGTTTTAATAAAAATAAATATTTTGTAATGATTTATGAATGAAGACCATGTAATTTTTACATTAGAATCTTTTAGTTTCTGTACCTGAACACTTAGACTCCCCCGAAAACCATAAAGCACAGTTTATTTATCTTTTATCTTTGCTCTGTTGAATTTATATATGATTGTTGTTTATTTTATGCCGATGTTATGGGCGGCACGGTGGCTCAGTGGTTAGCCCTGTCGCTTCACAGCAAGAAGGTTGCGGGTTTGAGTCCCGGCTGAGCCAGTGTGCATTTCTGTGTGGAGTTTGCATGTTCTCCCCGTGTTGCCGTGGGTTTCCTCCGGGTGCTCCGTTTTCCCCCACAGTCCAAAGACATGCGGTACAGGTGAATTGAATAAACTAAATTGGCCATAGTGTATGAGTGTGTGTGAGAATGAGAGAGTGTATGGGTGTTTCCCAATACTGGGTTGCGGCTGAAAGGACATCCACTGCGTAAAACATATGCTGGAATAGTTGGCGGTTCATTCCGCTGTGGCAACCTCTAATAAATCAGAGACTAAGCCGAAGTAAAATGAATGAATGAATGTTTAGAACACTGTTGTAAAAGATTGTTGTAGAAGCCATTTTGACTAATAAATGTAATAAATAAATACAAAAAATTGGCAAGTAACATTGATTTAATCACAAATTTTACATGTGGAAAACTGAAAGTGTGTTTATTAAATGGATAGTTCACCACAAAATTAAAATATTTACTGACCATTACTCACCCCTGTGCGTTTAAAATTCGGATCATTTCTTCTATCAAAAATTACACACAAGATATTTTAAAGCATGTTGGAAACCGGTATCCATTGGCCTACTTCGATAGCCATTGGCATTCGTAGTAGGAAAACAATACTATGGAAGTCAATGGTTACGAGTTTCCAACATTCTTTAAAATATCTGCTTTTGTGTTTACAGAAGAAAGAAACTAAAACCAGGTTGGAGCAAGCAGTATGATCATAAATGATGGCAGAATATTCATAAACCTTTAAGCCGTACTACAGTCCTTTACTTTATTTCATTATTATAATTTTTTTGCATTTTAATACTATTTACTATGTTTTAGACTGTAGTTATACCAGCCACATCAGACAGAACAGCTCGTGGTTACTCTGTGTCTCTATTATAATAGATAAAGCTGTCAACACTGGAACAATCTGTGAGAGTTTGGAAAGTTGGCTAACGTTTCTACTTGAAATCTGATTTTTTTTTTTTTTTTATATTGCACTGCAGTACAAACAACTTAGCAGAATCTTTAACGCTTGACACATTTCTGCTGTCACATCATATACTATATACAGCCCTAGCCTGTTAGAATTCCTAGGCCCGTGTGTCATTTTAATCCAGCTTTCTTCATTTCCAAGTAGTTCATCGTTTCCCAAATGTCTTGATAGATCTGCCTCGCTCTTTTCCTCTTCAGAAAGCATCAACCCTCAGGACTGTCTGTCTAAATTTGGCACTGCTTCTTTTCTTTTTTTTCTTTTTGGTCCGTGTACGTTCTTTAGGGCCTTTAATTCATGCTCTCTGAATAAAAGGCTGTGATCTCCATTCTGGATTCAGAGTAAGGCTAAAACCGACATTTCACGCTCTGACAGGGAGAAGATTCATGGCGTTGTAGTGGCGTCTCTATCTGCTGGACGGATCCAGAGATTGTGCTATGTTTTGTTCAGAGTTGGAGAGCGTCTGAGCTGCTGTTTGGAGTTACACCCTTGTCATTCACCAGCTCTCGCAGAATTGCCTGATGCTTTTAGGGTGATTTCTGGAAAACAAGCGAGTTTGGACATCTTAAAGATGGGTTCTGTGCAGGCTGTAACCACATCTTGAACACTGCCAATTTTTATTTATTAATTTTTTTTAAATATCATTCATTCATTCATTTTCATTTCGGCTTAGTCCCCTTATTAATCTGGGGTCGCCACAGCGGAATGAACCGCCAACTTATCCAGCATATGTTTTACGCAGTGGATGATGCCCTTCCAGCTGCAACCCATCACTGGGAAACATCCACACACTCTCATTCACACACATACACTATGGACAATTTAGCTTACCCAATTCACCTATACTGCATGTCTTTGGAATGTGGGGGAAACCGGAGCACCCGGAGGAAACCCACGCCAACACGGGGAGAACATGCAAACTCCACACAGAAATGCCAACTGACCCAGCCGAGGCTTGAACCAGCGACCTTGGTGTGAGGCGAACGTGCTACCCAGTGCGCCACTGTGAGGCCCATTTTTTAAAAATAATGTACACTAAATAAATAATATCTGTTAATTAACAGTTTTCGTATTTTGTGTTTCACAAGTGTTTTCTGTTCATTTACGGGTGTGAATTGCATTATGGGATGTTGGTCTCTGCTCTGTGGACTTTTGATGTTGAAAATTCATAATATAGTTTAAATATAGTTTAACAAAGTGACTTTTATTGACATTTTAGTAGTTTAAAAAATTGTATAAGAAATAATATAGAGAGAAATAAGTCTGTAAAATAGCAGAAAATGTACTGGCAGTTTATTACAAGGCTTTTGTACCATAATATACAACACCAACCCACACACTATATCACTTTAAACTATTAAAAATGTTAA
>CAIGQW010056782.1:6808401-6822850 GCA_903798125.1 Danio choprae
AGTAGTAGTAGTAGTAGTAGTAGTAGTAGTAGTAGTAGTAGTAGTAGTAGTAGTAGTAGTAGTAGTAGTAGTAGTAGTAGTAGTAGTAGTAGTAGTAGTAGTAGATGTCCTTCAAAAAAAAGAGTAGGAGTTTAACCCCCGGCATCCTGGCCAAATCTGCCCACTGGCCTCTGTCCATCATGGCCTCCTGACCATCCCCATATCATAATTGGCTTCATCACTCTGCCTTCTCTCCACCAATCAGCTGCTGTGTGGTGTGCGGTCTGGTGCAATATGACTGCTGTCGCGTCATCCATGTGGATGCTGCACACTGGTGGTGGATGAGTGGATTCCCTTATAGCGCTTTGAGTGTCTAGAAAAGCGCTATATAAATGTAAGGAAATAATTAATAACTGGACAATTTTGAAGTGAAATGCTAAAAATGTTGAATAATTGTACTTTATTTTTTGCTGTCAAATTAGTTTGTCGTGTAGTAGAAAGAAAATTAAAAGGGTTTTGATCTTTAATGTTCTTAAATAGATCATGATCTGTGTGTATTTACACAGTCAGAATATAAATGGTCTACATTTAGCAGTTGTTTGTGCATTGTATGTTGTTGTGTTTGCTTCAGTGTGTTGTACATGGGCTTTCTGTCACGATACAGCCTCACTATCCTGTCTGAGCCACATAAATAATGAAGACGCTGGTGTAATTCACTGCCTCCTGTTGTACCAGAGCCCAACTCCCATAAGGCAAGCCTGTTATCTCCATCTGTGTGTGTGTTTGACAGTACAGCAGAGACTGATGGAGAGGACACCAAAAATCAATGAAACGACCAGTTCGCCATCTGTGGGGTGGAAACATGTCAAGATAGATTCACACTCTGTTCTTACAGCTCAATTACTGAAGTGAATGGGGTTTTCATACGGGAGGCCAATAGAAAGCTTTTGATGTGCTTTAATTCAGTCGCTCCAGAGGCAGAGTAAATATTTCATAACCTTCCTCAAATATTGATCAAGCTTTTATTCACGGCTCGTTTACTGCATGGGAATTTTTGTGAGTTATTTTCAAAGTTTTATTTTTTTTAAGAGCTCCTCGCTGGTTTTCCCAGCTGTGAGACAGAGTAAAATTCATGCAAATTATCTGTAAATATTGTCCTACTTAGGGATTAAGTTCACTCGAGCAATCGGTGAAGGAATGAGGAGCGCAAACGCTGTGGCTTGTCAGACTTCCAGCTCTTTCCTAAAAACTCACAAAAAAAGCCGGACCCCAGCAGGAAGTGCATATGTATTGGCTCACCCCAGGTGGAGGCTTATTGTCTGTTCCTCCAAAGATTTGAATTTAAATGGCTGGCTCTGCAGCTGCTCTCTCTCCCAGCATGCACTGGGCCCCTTTAGGGAACAAAAGCGTCCTTGGAGCTGCCAAACTGGCCTGTAATCCTGCTGAAGGGGCGTCAGGTTACTGTACCCACACAACTTCATGCCTGTCTTTTTACACCTTGAGACGCTGGGAGGCAGTGGTTGGATTCACTACAGTCGTCTTGAGAAAGAAGTTAAAGAGATAGTTAATGCAGAAGGGAACTTATAATCACCTATTACTCAGGCTTGGGTGGAAATAGACCTTTATTAGTTTCTTTTTTTTCTGCTGAACACAAAACCAGATATTTTGAATGCTGTTGGAAACTGGTAACCATTGAAATGCATAGTAAAGAAAACATACTATGGAAGTTAATGGCTGTTTCTCAATTCCAAGAGCGTAGAGAACGTTACTACAAGGTTACCTTGTAAGAACGAACTTAAGAAAACCGCAAGAATACAGACTACGTCCTCTGAGAAATGAGATGCTGCGTTCTTCCTGATGGTCACATGACCTTCATGCATTTTTAATGGACAGTTATTTAAATATTACAGCATTCATACAGCGATTTATTGTTTATATCCTTTTCAACATGCAACATGCACAAAAACCTTACAAATATACTCTGCACAATACAAAAAAAAATGGATTTTAATATGCATTTCAGCAAATTAACTCCCTTAATGTGTTTATGCTGTTATTAAGATTTACTTTCACCGTTTCATTTAGGGAAATTCCTGAGATAAATAAGTTACATCTCTGAACTTTTAATAATAAAAATGCTGCCCTTCCCACCTCCTTTATTCAGCACAATGACTTCTGGGACTTCTAGAGTGAGTAAAAACTCTGTTGTGTTCAACAAAAGAAAGAAATGCAAAGAGCTTTGTAACAAGTGCCAGATTAGCTTTCTTGGGGGGGTGAGCTTCAGCCATTGCATTGGTTTATTTTCATTCCTGATTTTTCATTTTTGATTTTCATTTCTTACAGTTGTGTGAAATTGAAATACAGCAGATTTTGATTGATTCTTTAAATCAGCATGGAGTTTTGGGAACCCATTTTTCTTTTATAATGGGATCTACTGTATTAAATAGGCTGAAAAGAAACGTTTCATTCGCAGAGCAATCTGTTATTAAATTCCACAGGCAATATTTTTATTCAGTAAAATGTTCACATTTGAGTAATTTTTAAAGTTTATTTGAGTATGTAACCAACTGGTCCTACTGCACCCAACACGCTCTGAGCTGGGATCGAATCGGCGATTCTTTGTATGGGAGTCAGTTGCTCTAACAAGGAGGCTAAAGACCATGGCCTCGACGCTAGAGCACCTTTTGAGGTTACAGGAGTGAGGTTTACCTGCATAGAACTTCGCAAGCTGGCCTCCGTTACAAGTACTTTTTGAAGGATTTTTTTCAGGGATTGACAAAAAATTTATATATATATATTTTTTTTGGCTGGTTTAGACCTGTCATATATAATAAAATGTACTAAAAGTGAAAATGGGCAGCAGCAAGTCCTTGTCCGAATGAGTGATTTATTGAATCATTCATTCAAATGTTTTATTCAAAATTATTGATTCGTTTAGAGGTATCATTTTAACGTTCTGCACCCCTTTGTTTAACTAACAAATACATTTGTACCCATTTGTGCACCCATTGATGTTCTGGTGTGAAAAGGAGGTGTGTTAAGGCATATTGTTGGCACATTGCTATTTTGAGGCAACTGAAATATATATTTTTTATTATTTAAAAAGTGTGTTAGTGATGGGAGGGTCCAAAATGCGCATACATGTTACTTGTTACACACACAGGGATGTGCAGCATCAAAGAAATATCTTTAAATAATTGAATCATAGACTCATAAATTTGTCATGTCATTAAAAAAATGTATTCATTCAGAAAGGAAACATGCGACCCAGTGGGAACAGTGTTACTTTGAGATGCAAAAACTTGCTGCTGCAACTTTGTTTGGAGCTTTTTTCATTTAATGAAAAAAAAAGTCTAAAATAAAACAAAATTTTACCTTCTTGGTTTGTTGAGCTGAAGTAAATGCTCAAGACATGTTTTTGCAAAAAGAGTGATTTTAATGTTCTTACACTATCCCACTTAAATGTAATCCAACCACTGCCAAAACCAAGCTGTGTGTTTTTACAAGATCTGTGGTGAATTTTCTGGGCGTTTGGCACTAACTGACTGTCTTTTGTGTGTCTCCACCAGCCCTTCCACCCCATGGTGAACCTGCAGTGCTCTCCAGACCTCAGGCCGTTTCTGTGCGCGCTTTATGCCCCGGTGTGTATGGAGTACGGACGCGTGTCTCTGCCCTGCCGGAGCCTCTGTCACCATGCCAAGAGAGACTGCCAGAAGCTCATGGATATGTTTGGGGTGACCTGGCCGGAGGAGATGGAGTGTACCAGGTACTGATTCAAGCCAATATTTTAGATAATGTTTGTTAAAAGGAACATGTTGTATATTACCCAGTGCGTCTGGTGTAATCATCAAATAATTTAAGACAGTAAATTGTGCTATAACGGTTAAGCAATTTTTCTTTTTTTCTTTCTTTCTTTTTGGTGCTTTAACTGAATGCAGATGTTCAAGGGAAACCTTTAATCTCCAATGAAAAACAACCTCTCAGATAAGGAAAGATATGCACAATTCAAACCAGCTTCAAATAAGTCTGCAACATATTTCAGTTTAATGTTTGCAGCAGTAAAGTAGCCTGCGGTAATAAGGAAGAATATTTTCGAAAGCAGCGGCCATCAGAAATGCAGGTGTTTTTTTATTATGGCTGAATATAGTTGGAGTGAGTGTAACCAGGACCAAAGGTTGTACTTTTTAACAACTCTACTTGAGGCAACATTTGTGATTTCTTGATTTCTACAAATAATGTTCTTGTGTTTCTTAAAGTCTGCATGAAATCTAAATTTACAATGTTTATTTTGCCAGCACACTTTTAAGCCAACTGAAATAAACCTAAAAATCAACTGAAATAAACTAAACGCTGATCAAAGTCAATGGTGCAGGTTTTTTTTAAGCATGTTAGTTATAGGTGGGTTCAAAACATGCATATGTTACTTATTACACACACACAGGGATGTGCAGCAGCACATAAAACATAAAATATTAAAACTATTAAAAAATATTACAAATATTTAAAAATATTATTATTGTCTACGGGGCCTCACAGTGGCGCAGTGGGTAGCACGTTCGCCTCACAGCAAGAAGGTCGCTGATCGCTGGTTCGAGCCTCGGCTGGGTCAGTTGGCCTTTCTGTGTGGAGTTTGCATGTTCTCCCTGTGTTGGTGTGGGTTTCCTCCGGGTGCTCCGGTTTCCCCCACAAGTCCAAAGACATGCGGTACAGGTGAATTGGGTAAGCTAAATTGTCCGTAGTGCATGAGTGTGTATGGATGTTTCCCAGAGATGGGTTGCAGCTGGAAGGGCATCCGCTGTGTAAAACATATGCTGGATAAGTTGGCGGTTCATTCCGCTGTGGCGACCCCAGATTAATAAAGGGACTAAGCCGAAATGAAAATGAATGAATGATTATTGTCTACATCCTTCATGCCTTTTTTCACCTTAGGGGGCTTTGGGACAATCTGGCTCATACTATAGATGGTCTGCTGGTTTGTACCTTTGTGCATGAGCAGGTACGTTTCCTTGATAGTAAAGTATCCAAAGAAATGACCTCAACTCTTTCTTAAAGGGACTGGGACATGAGATTCTAATTGGTTTAATGCAGGTTACGCCCAAAACACACCCATAATTCATTAAGAGATTAGGGAAGACCTTTTTCGACCATGCATCGGGTGCACTGATTTTTCCTGTCCTTAAAATTGCAAAAGTGTATTCAGACACACCCTAAATTAACCTGCACCATTGGGGGGGGGGTCGCTTATCGATATCCAAAAATTGAATTCATTTTATTAAACTATTAGAATATTTATTTTATCCATAACCTACTGGAGAACAAAATAGTAGTTAATTGTAACATTAATATGTCAATAATAAACATTAAAAAACATGCAAATAAAAAGCCATCAACCTTTCAATTTTTTTCTTTTATATTAAAGACACAGCAATAGTGTCAGATGCAGCACATTGATTTTATGGCACCAGGATAAACTTTCTGACACCCTTACGGCACTCACGTACATTAAAAATAAATACAGGCCACTGCTGAACATGGAAGACGGTCTCAGAGTGGTGTTCTCCAAAATTAAATGATGAATAGACTTGGGCCTATTGGTATGTGTGCACCATTGTGTGCAAGCTTTACATATTTATAACTACCTCAGAGAATATTGGGGGTCACGAGTCACTGGCATTGTTATTTTGGGGGTCATGGGCTGAAAAGTTTGGGAACCCCTGCTCTAGATCAGGGATAGGCAAATGCGGTCCTGGAAGGCCGGTGTCCTACAAAGTGTAGCTCCAACCCTAATGAGACAGACCTGCCTATAGTTTTCTAGTGATCTTGAAGACACTGATTAGCATTTTCAGGTGTGTTGTATTGGCATTTTCATTAGTGTGGGAGCAAAACTCTGCAGGACACCGGCCCTCCAGGACTGAGTTTGCCCATTCCTGCTCTATATCATTAAAATGTATAGTTACTTACAGTTGAAGTCTAAATTATTAGCCCTCTTGTAAAATATTTATTCTTTTTCAGATATTTCTCAAGTGATATTTAATGGAGCAAAGACATTTTCACAGTGCTTCCGATAATATTTTTTCTTCTAAAGAAAGTCGTATTTGTTTTATTTCGGCTAGAATAAATGCAGTTTAAATGTTTTTTTAACCATTTAGAGAGTAGTATTATTAGCCCTCTTAAGCCATATTTTTTTTCCGATTGTCTACAGAACAGACCACAATGTTATACAATGATTTCCATAATAACCCTAACTTGCTCAATTAACCTAGTTAAGCCTTTAAATATCACTTAAAGCTGAATACTAGTATCTAGTCAAATATGATGTACTGTCATCATGGCAAAGATAAAAGAAATCATTAGAAATCAGTTACTAAAACTAATATGTTTAGAAATGTGTTAAAAATATGCAGGGGGCTAATAATTCAATAATTCTGACTTCAACTGTATGTGTTTATCTCGTGACCGCAGGTTCCCCGACTGTGACGAGTCTTACCCTCGCGCTGAGGATCTCCTGGTGGTTGATGACCCCACTGACCAGTCGCCCATGTCTGTCCAGAGAGACTATGGTTTCTGGTGTCCCCGCGAGCTCAAAGTGGAGCCCGATCTCGGCTACACGTTTCTCAGCATTCGAGACTGCTCTCCTCCCTGTCCCAACATGTACTTCCGCCACGAGGAGCTGACCTTCGCCCGCTACTTCATCGGCGTGGTGTCCATCGTCTGCCTCTCCGCCACGCTCTTCACCTTCCTCACCTTCCTCATCGATGTCACACGCTTTCGGTACCCGGAGCGCCCAATCATCTTCTACGCCGTCTGCTACATGATGGTTTCACTGGTGTTTTTTCTCGGCTTTCTATTGGAGGATCGCGTGGCTTGCAATTCTGCCAATCCTGGTCAATACAAAACATCCACTGTGACTCAAGGCTCACATAATAAGGCATGCACGCTGCTTTTCATGGTGTTGTACTTCTTTACAATGGCCGGAAGTGTGTGGTGGGTCATTCTCACCATCACTTGGTTTTTAGCTGCAGTTCCCAAATGGGGCAGTGAAGCCATTGAGAAGAAGGCTTTGCTTTTTCATGCCAGCGCATGGGGTATACCGGGCATGCTAACCATCGCGCTGCTGGCTCTAAATAAAATCGAGGGCGATAACATCAGCGGCGTCTGCTTTGTGGGTGTGTATGACGTTCAGACGCTGCGCTGGTTTGTTCTGGCTCCGCTGTGTTTGGACGTGCTGGTCGGGGTGTCTCTGCTGTTGGCCGGGATCGTGGCGCTCAACAGAGTCCGCATGGAGATTCCTCTGGAGAAGGAGAATCAGGAGAAGCTGGTGAAGTTCATGATCCGGATCGGTGTGTTCTCCGTGTTGTATCTGGTGCCGCTGCTGACCGTGGTGGGATGTTACCTGTATGAACAGACGTACCGCTCTGTTTGGGAGACCACATGGGTGCAGGAGCGCTGCAGAGAGTACCATATACCCTGCCCATTCAAGGTAAAAATCTGTTTAAAAATGTCATTCTGCTGCTTTATGGGGATTTAAAGGGGTGGGCCAATGCTATTATGCATACGTAGTTATTTACACTTGGGCTGCATGATACTGGAAAATAGTTGACATTTCTGTGTGGAGTTTGCATATTCTCCTCGTGTTGGCGTGGGTTTCCTCCGGGTGCTCCGGTTTCCCCCACAAGTCCAAAGACATGCGCTATAGGTGAATTGGGTAAGCTAAATTGTCCGTAGTGTATGTGTGTGAATGAGAGTGTATGGGTCTTAGTATATAGTATATAATGATGTAACAATATTTCACCCATATTTCGATATTTTATTTTCACAAAAACATATTTAATTATTTTTATATAGATTCTTGCATTTAAATAGATTTTATGTGTATATAGCATTTTTAATGTTTAATTTTTTGGTCAGAAATATTGTAAATAAATTATTGTTAAATATTATTAAAATTTAATAGTACTGTTCCCTATTAATACATGTATAAACAAAATAAAGTATATTAATAAATGTCATTTATATTATATATTATTATTATTACTTAAATATATACATTATACATCATTACTGAAACTTTTGGTCAATTAAAAGCGTCCTTGCTAGATATATTGGGACTGTTATACAAATAAATATTCAATACTAAATTAGCATATTTTTGTCTTTAGATTAGATTACAGTAACTTAAGTGCACTCTGGATGATCACAAGCATAATCTTTTAAGCCTCAAATAATTTAATAACGCCATTAAACGTGATCCTTAGCAAATCTCAATAATTACCCATTTGATATCCATCATTTATTATACGGTTATAATGGTGCATGACTAAATTCATTTGTAGCAATTGTCCATTTAGCAGAAACACAAGTAAATGAATACAGATTTTTAATAAATAAGCATTTGTTAGCCATAGCATGGAAATAATTCTCTGCTTATTGGTATTGGCAAGAATTTTAGGAGAAAAATGTGTTATTTTCATGTTATATTTTTATATTAAAATAAGTTTTAAGGTCTTCAATATGAGATCTCTGTGTTTTGACTCTTAGTGTTTTGCACCTTGATGTTTTTTTTTTGCGTAATTAGATTGAAATAGATCAGAAAATTTATTGTTACTTGTTTATTTTTGTATGATCATTAGGTAAATAAATTAAATTATTTTTAAAAATGAATAAAAATCTAATTTCTCTGTAGGGAAATGTTAAATCGCAAGAACTATCGTTATTGCAGCAACAATACTGCATATCTAGCTCTAATTTATTATATTGATATACTAGTTTGATTGGACTGAGTGAACGGAGATTGTAGAAACATCTCAAGCTTCTATAAGAGCCACGCTTGTAGAAAATCTCCTGCGTAAGGCTTGTTTTGTGCAGCGAGTGAATGGCGTGTGTGATTGGATCCAGCGCAGTGATGCGTGAGGCATTTTTATTACAGTGCAATTGAATCCGCTCGGCCTCTCCTTTCACACAATAATACTTGTCACGTGATGCGGTAATTCTGTTTCTGCCTCCGGCGTTCATCTCTGTCTTCAGCTGTAGATCAATGCCTGCATTCATCCTACACACTTTACTGTTTCTCTAGCTCAGCTGATGGAGGAAAAAACTCTCCAATATGCAGTACGACTGCTCAGGACTGTTGGATGATATGTTGTTTTCCTTTAGTGAAAATGTTGATGCTTTACTCGTTTTGCCTTCCTGAGTAATTTTCAGAAATAACTTCAAAAATAATCATTAAAAACTATATAAAATTATTATTTTAATTATTTATTATTATTATGTTAATTATTATAAAATTGTATATACATACACACTCATCGGCCACTTTATTAGGTACACCTTACTAGTACCAGGTGGGACCCCCTTTTGCCTTCAGAACTGCCTTAATCCTTCATGGCATAGATTCAACAAGGTACTGGAAATATTCCTCAGAGATTTTGGTCCATATTGACATGAGAGCATCACGCAGTTGCTGCAGATTTGTCGGCTGCACATCTGTGATGCGAATCTCCCATTCCACCACATCCCAAAGGTTCTCTATTGGATTGAGATCTGGTGACTGTGGAGGCCATTTGAGTACAGTGAACTCATTGTCATGTTCAAGAAACCAGTCTGAGATGATTCGCGCTTTATGACATGGTGCGTTATCCTGCTGGAAGTAGCCATCGGAAGATGGGTACACTGTGGTCATAAAGGGATGGACATGGTCAGCAACAATACTCGGGTAGGCTGTGGCGTTGACACGATGCTCAATTGATACTAATAGGCCCAAAGTGTGTCAAGAAAATATCCCCCATAATATGCAAATAAATAAATAAATACACAAATACATAAATATGCAAATAAATAAATAATTTAATAAACAAATAATTTAATAATATGCTGCATTAATATATTTCAGTAACTAAACTGCAATATTCATCATATCTTACCTACATTTTGAGAGTGTGAGAAATTAGGACTTTTGTTTTTAATGCATTATTTAATAAATAATAGATAATAATTATAATATTTATATATATGAATATGATATTTTTCTTTAGTGAAATTTGAGTGCTTAAATTGTTTTTGCCTTCCTGGGTAATATTCAGAAAGTTATTATTTTGGATTATGTCTGTCAATTAATAAATTATTATTAATATATTATTAGACATTTTACACTGTTCATTAATATGTGGTATTAGTACAGTTGAATTGTTTATAATATATCATATGTTCATGCTTCATAATATGATTTAAGAATTCGAAAATCTAGAAAAATAAACTACATTTCAAGGCATGTTTCTACCCTAATTTTTAATCATTCATGACATGAAATTATTTGTAGTTTCATGAATTATAATAGATGGCAGTATGTGTAAGAAAAATACTTTACAAAAACAATGCCAAATTTGGGTCTTTATAAAGTGTTGTTAAATAGATCACAGGGCGACACGGTGCCTCAGTGGTTAGCCTCACAGCAAAAAGATTGCTGGTTCAAGTCCAGACTGGGTCAGTTGGCATTTCTGTGTGGAGTTTGCATGTTCTCCCCATGTTGGTGTGGGTTTCCTCCGGGTGCTCTGGTTTCCCCCACAGTCCAAACACATGCGCTATAGGTGAATGAATAAACTAAATTGGCAGTTTTGTGTGTGTATGAGAATGAGTGTTGTATGGGTGTTTCCCAGTACTGGGTTGCAGCTGGAAGGGCATCAGGATAAGTTGGTGGTTCATTCCACTCTGGCGAAATCCAATGAATAAAGGGACTAAGCCGAAGGAAAATAAATGAATAAATACATCACTAATATGTTTGCAAATATTTTAATATGCTATATTAGTATATGTTTTTTCTGACACTAATATTTATCAGCATATGTATGTTACCTAATTATTAAAGGTGTGAGACTGTTGAATTATTCATATTTTTTCAAGTTATTTTAATGTACCATATTTATGACAAACTTATTATTAATAATTTTTTTATAGCAATCAGTACTAAAATTGACATTTAGTGTTGACTATTAGTGTTGAATTTCATCTACATTCACTCTTTCTTCCTTGAAACCCAATATTGGAAGTGAATTTTCCGCACGTGGCAGATATTTTAATCCTCATCGTCCTGTTAATATGATAATCCTGACACGTTTTGAAGGCAGCCTGCATTAGTGTTTTCTGTGACCGTTAAAGATGTTTCCTCCAGTGTGTGTGGGATGTGTTTTTCTCAGTGTAATGCAGCGATGTGTGTGTGGAGTGTCCAGCTGCTTTGACCAGAGGAAGAGCTGGAGAACGGGCCGTTGTTCAGGCTTGTGCTCATGAGATAAAGCAGGATTGTGTGAGGGCAGTGAGCTGTGCGGTCTGAACCAGCACACACACACACACACACACACACACACACACACACATGCTTCATATTTGCACACACTCGTGCTGATACAGGAAGAAAACATGGCTGTGTGCACTGCAGAGCATTTGTTATTATAGCTTTTTTCAACTGTTCAGATTAAAGCAATTTTTTTTAATTAAATAAATCTTTATATTATTAATGAATGAATAAATGAATGTTATTTTATTTAAGTTGCAAAAGAAATGTTTAATGTTTCTCTTTTACATTTATCCTGAGATATTAACTAGGGCTGCACGATATTGGGAAAATTTGGATATTGTGAAATTTGTAATATTTTGTTTTGCTGCCATTCATTCATTCATTTTCTTTTCGACTTAGTCCCTTTATTAATCTGGGGTCCCCACAGCGGAATGAACCGCCAACTTATCCAGCATATGTTTTACACAGCGGATGCCCTTCCAGCTGCAACCCATCACTGGGAAACATCCATACAACTCAATCCATACACACTCATTCACACACATACAGTACGGACAATTTAGCTTACCCAATTCACCTGTACCACATGTTTTTGGACTTGTGGGGGAAACCGGAGCACCCGGTGGAAACCCACGCCAACACGGGGAGAACATGCAAACTCCACACAGAAACGCCAACTGACCCAGCCGAGGCTCGAACCAGCGACCTTGCTGTGAGGCGAATGTGCTACCCACTGCGCCACCGCCCTGTTTTGCTGCCATATATATTGCAATGTGGAATAATAATTGTACTAGATGATTTGAATATCTTTATTGGAAAGATTTCTTTAATTTCGATCGACTGGGATGATCAAGTCTTTTTCCATGCAGTACATTTGCATAAAATATAATAAATTACAAGTATCTAAAAATATATGACGGAGCAAAAATAAAAGTGAAATAAACAGTGCTTTGTTTTCTGGGGAGTGTAAAAGGACTCAAGTACAGAAATTAAACAATCAAATGTAAAATAACATGGGCAATATTGTATAAATAATAATAAAATAATAATATCTTCATCTTTTAATCTTTAATGAATAATCTAATCTTGCGCTGTGACTATTGCGGATACACACATTGCGATATCGATGTTCAAATGATATATTGTTCATTAATATTAATTAAAATAAAAAAATAAGAGAGGTTCCGGTTATGGCACCTGAGGAGTAGTCGTGCACACGGTTCGCTCCCAAAAACCTTTCAGTTTTGTCTTTTAAACTCAGTACTTGTGTTGGTATCTGACAGTATTTGTTTATCTACTGTTCTGGGATTAAACTCGCTTTTGAAATGTCAAAGGGAAAGGGCAGACAGGTCGATAGAGAAAGAGTAGGCTCTCTTTCGCCGAGTACATTACGTTACGTTAGCCGAGATACGCGTGTTACATGACGACCTTAGAGCTTCGATCGCAGAAGACTTCAAAACATCTTTCGAAAGTTTAGCAGCCAAACTAGATAACATTCAGTCCACGAGGGCTGATCATGATCTTCGCATCGGTAACCTCGAGTCCGGGGCTATATGGAGTAGGGCTACAGAGACTCAAATAAAAAAATAAGAACGACAGAATAATAATAATAAATACAAATGATTTATTTAAGCTATTTGCCAAGGAAATGTTTCTCATTTGCATTTATCTTGACATATTAACTAAAATAAAAAAATTAAAACAACATAACTAATAATAAAATAAATAAATAAATAAAAATGTGTTTTAACTAGTTGCGAAGGAAATGTTTCTTATTTACATTTAGCTCGACATATTAACTAAAAAATTCAAAACAACATAAATAAATAATAATAATAATAATAATAATAATAAACAAATAATAAAAATTTGTTATTTAAACTAGTTGCGAAGGAAATGTTTCTTATTTGCATTTAGCTCGACATATTAACTAAAATAAAAAAATGTAAACTATATAAATAATAATAATAAAACTGTAAAGAAAAATTAAATAATAATAAGTTTAGCTAAGTTTAAATGGAAACTAGCTTATTTCTCATTTACATTTAATTTAACAATGTATTAAATAACTAACTAATCTTAAAATAAAATGACTATATAGACATTTAAAATAACATATGTATAACATATAAAATAACATATGCTTAAATGTAAATGAAACATAACAGAATACAGTAGTGTTCAAAATTATTGGCACCCTTAATAAATATGAACTATAAATGCTGTGAAATCTCCTTTGATTTAAAATGTTCAGGTTGTTTTGGTGAAAATCTGGTGATTTTATTATTATTTTATCTTATTGCGTATTTATCAAGGGCGCCAATAATTGTGGCTGTGACTAAGAGAACTCATTTTGAGAAGTTATTAAATATAGAGATAAAATGAACACTTATAATAATATAAGTCTGCGGTGCTGAGTGTGTTGAGTGTTGTGGATGTTAGAGGCTGAAATGAAGAATAAATGCAGTGAAGAAGAGCCTGAGGGTGGTAGATCACTGAAGCATGACCAGCTGGATGAAGAATAATGCCTGTGTCTGTGTGTGTCTGTGTGTGTCTGTGTGTGTCTGTGTGTGTCTGTGTGTGTCTGTGTGTGTCTGTGTGTGTCTGTGTGTGTGTGTGTGTGTGTGTGTACGCGCGCACATTATGAAGCCCAAATGTCCTCACATGTATAGAAATAGACTCTATTTCTATAGGAACAAGGCTCATACATAAGCCAGACTGAAGTATTTTCAAAAGGTAAAACTGCATTGTTTCCTGTGAGGCTTGGTTTTAGGGGTATGTTTGGGGTAAGAGGATACAATATGCAGTCTGTATACAGTATAAAAATAATTTCATATCAGATTAAAACAGAAAAACCTGTTTTATAAAAGCAACGCTCTCGCTCCACACTCAACGCTCTCGCTCAACACTCAACGCTCTTGCTCAGTGAGATGATGCGGATGAGATCCTCTTGTTCGATTAGTTATCCCAAGAACGTTGATATGATTTATATGTACACTATTTATTAACAACACATGGAAAACGAAAAGGTTCAAATAAATTATATAATAAATACTAGTGTTTTCGATGTGTTGGTATACTGTATATGCTATAGGCTAGTATTTTATCAAGTCAAGTCGAGCTTTATTGTCATTCTGCTACATGTGTGGACATACAGAGGAACGAAATGTCATGTCTCGCAGG
>CAIGQW010056782.1:6827850-6849130 GCA_903798125.1 Danio choprae
TGTGTGTGTGTGTGTGTGTGTGTGTGTGTGTGTGTGTGTGTGTGTGTATAGCAGCGGTGCAGTGCACGAGAGCCGGCAGGTTCTGCAGGATCCAGACTTCGCTCAGTCTCTCCTGCGGGACCCTAACACCCCCATCGTCCGCAAGTCTCGCGGGACGTCCACCCAGGGCACCTCCACACACGCCTCCTCCACACACCTCGCCATGCTGGACGACGTGCGCAGCAAAGCCAGCAGCGTTCACAGCAAGAGCAGCTTCCACAGCAGCCTGCAGCGCTCCAGAGACGAAAGGTCAGACAAACACACACACACACACACACATACTCTGTGTGTGTATGTGTGTGTGTGTATATGTATATTGAGGGGAAATTGTAAGAGGGAAATAAGTATTGAACACGGCATGTTTTTTTACTGGAAATAATATTTCTAAAGAAGCTGTTGACATGGATTTGAACCAGATTTTGGTAAAAACCCAAACAATACAAACATGAAAATAAAATCTGAAAAATGAGTTATGTGTAATAACAATGGAATGACAGAAGGAGAAAGCACTGAACTACTGAAATGTGTTTCATAATTTATAAAAGTTTTTTTTGTTGACGGCAGCTTAGAGACGCCTCTCATAAGGAGAATGAAGTCACATGCATTGCTCAGGTGTGAGTTTTTCACAGACTTCAACAGAGTGTAAAAATCTTGATGGTTCTGTGGGTCTCGTCTATCAAATCGTTAATTTGTATTTTCTATTGGATTCAAGTCAGGGGATTGGCTGGGCCATTCTACAGCTTGATTTTCTTTCTCTAAAAGCATTTGAGAGTTTCCTTGGCCGTGTTTTGTATCATTGTGTTGCTGAAATGTCCACCCTGGTTTCATCTTCATCATCCTACTAAAGTAGATGTTGGACTGAAGCAGCTAATATTCATTTACACTGAGGAAGGGCAGAGGGTTGCTGAAGAACTACTGAGAGATTTCAGCTGCTGTCTGGGCTTTCACTGCCTTTCTACACCTCCCTTTCTTCATGTGTTCAATACTTTTTTTCCTGCGTCATTTCATTTTATTATGCATAACTTCATTTGTAAACTAATTAGTTTACTTTTCTTTGCATATATGGATTTCTTTGGTTACCAACATCTGAGGAAAGTCAATAGCACCTTTAGAAATATGTTTTCTGAGAAACATGGCGAAGCGTTGAATACTTAATTCTGACTTCAACTGTATACATACACTCAGTGGGGGAATTATTTATTAATTATTATTATTTATTAAATAAATATTATTTCTGTAAAATTTTAATCCTTTTATATTTTCCCCAAGTTCCATTCAAGAGATATGATTTTTGAACACATTTTTAAACATACGTTTTAATAACTCATTTCTAATAACTGATTTCTTTTATCTTTGCCATGATGACAGTACATCATATTTGACTAGATATTTTTCAGGATACTAGTATTCAGCTTAAAGTGACATTTAAAGGCTTAACTGGGTTAATTAGGCAAGTCATTGTATAACAGTGGTTTGTTCTGTAGAAAATCATATATTTATATCATTATCTTTTTATTTCCTTGTGAGTTTCTCCACAGATCTCCTCTCTCTCTTATCCTCATTCCTGGACTGTTAGTTTGTTGCTGATCTCCTCATGCAGTCACACGAGTGCAGACACGTCCAGCTGCAGCTTTAAAGAAGCCTCAACTTTAATAACCCGAGCAATATTTCCTTCTTTTCTTTCCTCTGTCTGATCACAGGTTCACCTCATCCACCCACAGAGGCCTGGAGGAGCGTCCGGCATACGGGAGTCTGCCCAGACTCACAGATCAGCAGCCGTCCCACCACAGCAGCACTCCAGAGCTGAGCCACACGCCAGCCGTCAGCGAGAGCCAGCAGGAGGACCAGGAGCAGCTGGAGAATGGGACCAGTGCGTAACACACACACACACCTGCAGCTCACACTGTTAACAGAGGAGCAGAAACTCAATGCAGGAGAGCTGATGGAGACCTCCCAGGTGACTCTGAGGAACAGGAGAACTACATCCACCACCAGACACTTCAGATCGGTGGGACTTTCAATGCTTTTGGAAAGAAGTCTATTCTGCTGACCAAGGCTGCATTTATTTGATCAAAAGTAAAATACAGACATTTTTATATTCCCATTCAAATGTTATTTGTCATGCACAGTATAATATGCTGTAAAATGCTTACACAACCACTCGTGACCTTAATAATAATAACAATAAGAATCTACATTTTGGAGAAATATAAATGCAATAGAAAATAAAATATAATAGAAAAAACATATATTCATATATTTTATTACGTTCTTTACAATTCTACAATGCAAAAGCGTTCATTTTAAAGGGGTGGTCCACTACGGTATCATATTTTAAACTTTAGTTGATGTGTAATGCAGCTCTGTGAACATAAACAACATCTCTGAATGTAAAACGCTCCAAGTTCAATGCAAAGGGACACATTGGCTTTTACAGAGTTAGCTTAGCAAAGCCTACAGCGATTGAAGTTTGGGGACTACAAAAAAATACATCCGGGTTAGTGAGATGACAAGCACTTCAGGTTACACGCATTCACCACGCGCACACACACACCCTGTGCAGCAACGGGGCGTGGCCAGAGGCGCTGTAAGGTTATAGCAGAGAAAGCTAAAATGCCGCCCAAACGCTGCCATTTCCACAGAGCTTGTTTTGTTTCTGTTTCGACACAGAGAGAAGTGCTTACAGTTTAATTTTAATTATGTTCCAGGGAATTATAAAAAATATATAGCTCTAGCATTTGACAAAGGACAGCTTCCAGAATGTCTCCCAGTTCAGTGCTGGATTCGGCTAAAAACTCCTCAAAGAAGGAGCAGCTCCAACCATAATAGACGAGGCTGTGGATTGTGAGCCACAATAAGTATTTTTATTTGTTGAAATTTATCTGTTACCTGCACAGTTTCTAGCATTAACGGTATGTTGTAGCAAGGACGTAAACAAGGATGTAAACAACGGGAAATGCTGTTTGGCACCGTTAACAATTTAGCTACAAGTTCATATTTATCAGTCAAACTGCTGTAATTAGCCACAATTTTCACCAGCGCGTGCAGTGTCTCACTATGCAGCCGCTTTCCCTGCGTTCAACATCTCAAATAACAATCTCGCAAAAGATATGTGAATGTTTTATATTACCTACACATGCTTATTCCCAATATATGTGAAAGACACTTGTCAGATGTTATTTTAGAGAGCAGGTGTGAGGTTCAGCTGTGTGCTCTTCATTTTCTGTCTGATTCAGGCAAACTGATACGGCTAACAGTAACACTGACTGACAGTGTTTACACAGCGCAAAAGCGCATGCTTGTAGAGGCGTGACGCTTTTCCTGGTGATGTGGAGCCGATCCACGAATCACAGCACATTGTTAGCTGACCAATCAGAGCCTCTTGAGGGCAGGCATTTCAGAGGAACTAGGAAATATGACAGTGGTTTTCATGCTAGCTGAGTAGCTGTATATAATCATATTGTAAGATATCTGAAAAAAGAACCTGATTTTCTACAAGTGAAGCATGAGCACACATTGCTTTGCTTCTTATAAACACAACCAAGCCTTAAAAATACATTCTGGACCACCCCTTTAATATATATATATATATTATTTATATATGTTATTAACATGAAAACTTAACTTTGAATTGAAGGGTAAATTACATAATAAACTATATTAAAACTGTAATATAAAAATCTTCAAGAAGCAGATCGTATAGCAGATTCCACAAAAACATGACACAGAAAAAGATATGTTCAAAATTAATGATGATGTTAGTTGTAAATGACTGAACACCAATAATTGTCGATATTAAAATGATTTCTGAAGGATCATGTGACTCCTAAAGCTCAATTTCCATTATCGTTTCATTACATTCTGGTATATTCAAGTCAAAAATATCATTGAAGTAATACAGATGAGTGTTAGTGTTTGAGTGTATTTTTATTGTTCAAATAAATGCAGCCCTGCTGAGTAGAAAACGAGCCTTTCAGGAACATCAGTGAAGTCTCAGACTTTTAACCGGTCATATATGCGATGTGTATGTGTGTGTTTTTTCTGGTACTGTGAAGTTTACTGCATGTTTTGAAGTCCTGCCGCATCTCTGAGAATGGAGATTTGTCTTCACACTGCCCTGTTGATTGAAAGGGTTAACGGATCATCCACTCCCAAGACTATCAGAGATCAGTTTTCAGACCAGAGCTTTTGATTTGGTGTCTTGTGTTTGTTCGGATGGAGAAACGATGATCTCGAATCCTCAGCAACACCTGATGTGCTTTGTCCAGTCGCTCGCCGGCTGCCTACCTCAACACATCTGCAGATTATGACCACACGCTTCTCATCTCAGACCCTGCACCACAACACCAGTCCGAACGGAAACAGATTGATGCATTATCTGAAAGATAAATAAATGAGCTTTCTATTGATGTATGGTTTGATGGAATATGATCATGCCAATTCGTATCTTGGGGTGGCTCAGTGATTAGCACTGTCGCCTCACAGCAAGAAGGTTGCTGGTTCGAGTCCCAGCTGGGTCAGTTGGCGTTTCTGTGTGGAGTTTGCATGTTCTCCCCATGTTGGCGTGGGTTTCCTCCGGGTGCTTCGGTTTCCCCCACAGTCCAAACACATGTGCTATAGGTGAATTGAATAAACTAAATTGGCCAGTGTGTGTGTGTGTGAGAATGTGGTGTGTTTCGGTTGTGGCTGGAAGGGCATCTGCTGCGTAAAACATATGCTGGAATAGTTGGCGGTTCATTCCGCTGTGGCGACCCCTGAAATAGAGACTAAGCTGAAGGAAAATTAACGAATTCGTAACCATTTTGATTTACTGGCTAACTAGTATGAATTTGTATGATCTTATTCGTTCATTTTAGTAGGATTTGCTCATCCACCAATGACGGGTGGGTTTAGGGGTGGGTTTGGTGCCACGCCTCCTTTTAAAAATCATTTTGTACACGAATTATACACCAAAATGACCAAACGTAAAACAAGTTTCCTCATGAGATCAGGCTGAATGATGATAAAATCTCATTTTAAGTTGAACAAATTAAGTTCAGTGTGTATCATTGCATATTATTACAGTGGTCCCTCATTATTTGCGGGAGTTACGCTCTAAAAACCCACAATAGGCGAAATCCGCAAAGTAGTTCGCTTTATTTTTTACAGATATTATAGATGTTTTACCGCTGTAAAACCCCTCACTACACACTTTTCTCAGACAGGCAAACATTCATCACTGTCTGCAAAAGGTTCATAAAGCTTTTTAGCTTTTGTGTGGATAATGTTGGCATCCAGAGTAATGTTTTTTTTCCTGCAGTCACTGATCCACAAAACTAAAGCAGCGCACATGACAGTTAGAAGTAACACACACCGGACTCGCACATTCACATGTTATTTAAAATGAAATGATTCAGATGGCGCTGATTCATATCACGGCAGAAATATGAACAGTGTCCCGAGTTATAACTGGGCACCGCAGACAGCCGCTGACTTGCGGCGCCGGTGTGCGTACCCTGATATAAACTTATGTGTACAATTCTAAAATGCGTGGCGCGACAGTTACAACCCTTATTGCATCCTTGTTGGAACTCACACTGCTAGCGATCGAAGACTTATGATAATTTGGCAAGCTGAGTGCATTCTGTACTGTAAAGGAGACACAGAGGAGATTGATTGACAATAGTCTACAGCCAATCAGGATGCAGAACACAATGCGCTGTAAAAAAATTTAAATTAGCATGTCAAATTGCACTAAAAAAATCTGCGAAACTGTGAGGCCTCGAAAGGTGAACCGCGTTATAGCGAGGGACCACTGTATGCGTTATTGATATTGTATCATTCGCAACATTTTATGGAACATCTTTAATATTCATTCATTCTCCTTCGGCTTATTTCGTCCCTTATTTATCAGGGGTCGCCACAGCGGAATGAACCACCAACTACTCTGGCATGTGTTTTATGCAGCTGATGCCTTTCCAGCTGCAACCCACTAAAGGGAAACACACTACTGCAAATTTAGTTCATCAAATTCACCTATAGCGCATGTCTTTGGACTTGTGGGACAACCGGAGCACCCGGAGGAAACCCACGCCAACACAAGGAGAACATGCAAACTCTACACAGTGACCAATGCCAACTGACCCAGCCGGGACTTGAACCAGCGACCTTCTTGGTGTGAAGCGACAGTGCTAACCACTGAGCCACTGTGTTGCCTTTAATTAATATTATAACAATTTTTGGCATAAAAGAAAATATCAGTTTTGAACCCTATGATGTCTTTCTGGTTATACCCTTTCATCATGAGACTGGTTTTTGTAGTCCAGGGTCACTTATTACAGAACTGAGCTGAAATCATCTTCTGGCAGTGTTTCTGCTCCGGTGTGTGTATGTGTTTGTGTGTGTACAGGAGTCTTAAGCTTTGTAAATGGTGCTTCTTTCTGATGTTGCTTCATGAATATTTCAGCCGGCTGTTTGTGGCTCATGCCGAGGCCGTCTGAAATATGCACAAAAAATTGAACATAAAGATGTTGTGATGTTAAAAGAAGGGCTCACCCGCAAATGAAAGTTTGCTGCTGGATTGGCTCTCCCTCAGGCTGGTGGAGATGTAGGAGTTGACCTGCATGCCTACTTCAGCACGGTGTAGAATGTGAAAAATGCTGACTGTTTGAATTCATCCTTGAAAAAATGATAGGTGAAAAGTACCTGGATGATGTACTATTTCCAGCGAGAAAAACACATCAAATCCAGTGCAGATTACACTCTTATTTTCCCACATAGACATATTTATTATAATTCTCACTTTTAACTATGACTTTTGCCTCAATAAACTGCTAATTTGCTGCTTATTAAAGGGGTAGTTCACCCAAAAATGGAAATTGACTCTTTTTCCTCCTCTTCAAGTGGTTATAAACCTTTATGAGTTTCTTCAATTGAACACAAAAGAAGATATTTAGAAAAAAGCTGTAACTGCTGACTTCCATAGAACAAATACTTTGAAAGACAGTGGTTACAGGTTTCTAACATTTATTTCAAAATCTCTTCTTTAAAGGTTAGAATGATGACAGTTGTATTTTTGGGAGGGTGAACTATCCCTTTAATAGTTATTTAGGTAGTAGTTGGGATTAGTGAAATATGTCACGACTAGCAGTGCGCTAGGGCTGTATATCACTAAACTGAACTTCAACTCTGAAATCTGGACTTTACTAGAACATGTTAAGCTGCTTTGACACAATCTACATTGTAAAAAGCGCTATATAAATAAACTTGAATTGAATATATCACCACTGGTGGGAGGAGTGCTTTAGTGTCCATATACAGCCATATTGCACTGCTACGAGTGTGATATTGTGGTCATACAACAGTTCGACGGCATAATTGTGTGTATAAAAAAGAAAATCAAACACTGAAAGTCTGAAAAATCCTTTTGTACGAGGAACTACTTTTTTCCGCCATTCATTCACATCTGCAGCTGACTATCAGAACAGCAGAAACCGACATGAAATGCCATCAGTCTACAGAGATTTCCCAGTATTTCTCTGTTGCAATCGGGATTTCACAATAATTAACCCCAAAAAACCCAAAGCAAACACTAGCAGATTAATATGGCATAAATACAGCATTACAACATACAAAAGAGAGAGATCGACTTAGAATGTCACTTACCTGTTCTATAATGACTTGATCAGCTGTAGTTTGAAATTACGCTGAGTCTTTCACCTCTAAGGGCTTATTATGCAGTCGCTGTCGCCATCTTGTGGCGGAACATCAACCCTCTTTGCTCTGCTCAGACTGATGGCTGCCGACGTGCTGAATCTCCAAAATTATAAATATTTAAAATAGGCACTATCCTTATAAATAATCTGCATAGTTGCAATCAAAACAACTACATTCTCACCTAAAACAAAAGCCTCAAATGTACATTATGTTGCCCAACAGCAGCAATATTTGTCAAACTGTAGTGAGTTTATTCATCTGCTGTCACTCTATGTAGGTGGAGTAATACAGAAGGGTGAGGAGGCTGTACGAGTGCTGTTATTGCAGAATATCACACTGCTGTCAGCCAGTCAGATTCGAGAACCAGACAGAACTGTTGTTATATATATGAATAGGTTATTAATAAGTATATACTTTTAACTCATCTGTTTGTATTTATTCAACTAAATCAATCTTGTTTTTGTCTTGTTGATTTCATGTCAAAAAAACTACGTTACCCATGATGCTGCACTGATAATTGAACCAATCAGTGAGCAAAAGCTCTTTAATTCCTCACATACCCATAATAGTCTCCCCACACTCAAAAGAAATTGGCTCCTTAAAGGGATAGTTCACAAACCCTGCCATCATTTTGTGTTAAATTAATTAATTTATAAACGTTCAGAACCACTTGAGAGTAAATGTTCATTTTTTGGTAAACTGTCCCTTTAAATGGCAATGACAACATGAATACAGCATGTCTACATCGTAACAATTCTATACACTTTTATACCAAATGTAGTACAATATGTGATTTTGGAACAATTTTAGTTAGGGCCAATTTATAAAAGTATATATAGGCAACACAAAATGAAATCCTGCTTGTGCTGATGATACTGAGCATTTTCTGCTTCCTGTATCTGCGTTTCTGCATTTGATAAATCAGCAATGACCACAGTTTCAACTAAAAATCTACATCTTGAATAGCCTGAGAGTGCATTAACAGCTAATCTTCATTTGTGGGTGAACGATCCCTTTAAACTGCAGTCTGGATGTGGCTGATCTGTGGACAGTTGCATAAACCACTTGGACTAGTCTTAAACGTTACTTGCGTAATGTTTCTCAATTTGTATCAATGAATGAAGTGGCATCTTATAAATCGAAAGTACACTGTGGGATACCACAAGGCTCAGTTCTTGGTCCCTTTTTGCATTTTTCTTTTTTAATCCTAGAGATTTGACATGCTAGGTGACATCAAGCTGGTTAGTTTACAGACAGTTATGCAGATGCTACATCTTATCACAACCTGATCGTTCACAAAACAAACAGATTGTATAGCTGATATTAAAAATTGGATGACAAAACTTTTTATCACAAATTCTACAGCAGGGGTGTTCAAACTCTGTCCTGGAGGGCCGGTGTCCTGCATAGTTTAGCTCCAGCTTCCTTCAACACACCTGCCTGGAAGTTTCTAGTATAGCTAGAAAGAGCTTGATTAGCTGGTTCAGGTGTGTTTAATTGGGGTTGGAATTAAATATGCAGCACAACGGCCCTCCAGGCCCGAGTTTGGGCACCCCTGGTCTAGAACAAACTGAACAAAAACACAATAGTTCATACAATTGGTAGTATTCATTCATTTTCTTTCGGCTTAGTCCCTTTATTCATCAGGGGTCGACACAATGGAATAAACCACCAACTTATCCAGCATAGGTTTTTAAGCAGCAGATGCCCTTCCAACTGCAGCCCAGTACTGGGAAACATCCATACACACACATACACTACAGATAATTTAGTTTATTCAATTCACCTATAGCGCATGTCTTTGGACTGTGGGAGGAAACCCACGCCAACACGAGGAGAACAATCAAACCACACAGAAGCGCCAACTGACCCAGCCAGGAAAATGTAAAAAAGGAAGGGATCAAGAACTGAGCCTTGCAGTACTCCACAGTGTACTTTTGATTGAAATGATGCTTAGTTTATTGGTGATATCATAAAAAAAACCAAACTTGTAGTTAGTTTCCACTGTTAAGCTGATGATACGCACCTCTACATCTCCTCACAATCTGTTCTTTTGTAAATATTCACAAAATGAACAGAGTGAATAGCGGATATAAACAATTGAATGACTAATAACTTTCTATTGCTAAATTCAGGAAAAAATGAGGTCTTGCTCATTGGACAAAACAAGCTAGAATACTGTCTCACTATTGATGGATGTTGAAGATCATCAATAAATATCTTAAAATGACACAAAAGTTGATGTTTTGAATCCAAAAAGTAACATAACTCCTTACCTCTCGAGTAACCACTAGTTAGTCAGACTAGCTTTTAAGACAGTCTTGACAGATGTTGAGTTTCTGCAACTGGCCCAGATCTCATGCTCAGTTTCCGCTTTAAAAGTGAAGTGTGTCTTTGTTTACGTGTTGATGAGATTCCAGTGGTACTCAGTGCCTCGATCTGTGACTTTGGACCTGAGCTTTGTAAAAGCTGTTTTTACTGCTTCTGCCTTCAGTTTCTTTCCCCACTCGATCTTCATTCTCGATTCTTCTGTCCACTAGACTAATGAGAAACAATACAGCACTTTAACTGTGGCTTTCTGTTGAATGTGTAGAGATGAAACGCAGTCATATAGCGAGATTTCAAATAAAGCTTTGGATCAAATGAAACAGGCGTGATTTCTAGATCCCCATTTTATTGAAATAGTATGAGCATGTGAAAAGTGTTGTCCAAACCGATACAAAGAAACAGAATTCCACCTTAAATACATTTGTGCAAATAAAAAAAGGAAAACAAAAATAAGGGAAATGGTCTACGCTGAAATATGGGGGGGGGGGGGATTCATTTTCACATCCCAACCATTCAACTCCACACAGCTCAATAAAATATAATAAAAATCCAGCCGCACAGTCCTTAAAACAAGTGATTACACCTATGACATGCAAAAATCTGTACAGTCTTACAAAAGTCTAAAATGAAGAGGAAGAAATGATATGATGTGAAGGAGCAGTTCACTAACAAGGCCAACAAAAATCCTCAAAGAGTGAATGTGTCTTACTTTATCAAAAGTCTCCAGTCGTGTCCTCTCGTTCTAGCTCATTCTACACTGATCTAGGAAAACTAAGGCACCTCCCGCTCTAATATATTGATCTATTCGTCTCTAAGTAACAGTCCTACTGATCAAACAATCGACCCTCTCTATGCAAAACATATAATCATTGGTTCTGACATACCTGAGATCATTTCAAACAGGTGACCTGTTCATGTTAATACCATAACCCTGGCAAAGAGATTCTAACCCGTTACAGCCTTATTAGAAAGAAGAAAACAAATACAACAACCTGTATCATGAATAGTGATTTGTGTTTGGAAATAAACATGATGATGGAATAGAGCTAATGCATAACTAAAGGTCCCGAGAGCAAAACCCCAAAATGAGTTCTTGATTGTGTCGTGTTTCTGGACTGGTCCACGGTGAAGGCTTCAATAGTGCTTGCATACAGTATAACGGAACACACAACAACATGCTGGCAATACTAGACTGAAGTAAAGCACAGGTAGAAACAGCCTGATCTCACGATGAAACGGAACTATTTTACGCTTGTCAGTTTAGTGGCTAATTCAAGTCGTACGAAATTGTACGATTTTAAAAAGGTGGCGTGGCACCAAACCCCAAACCCTCAATGGGAGATGAGCAAATCGAGATTTGAAAAAATTCGTACGAATTAGCCACTAAATCAAAAAGTTACGAATTGGCGCGAGATTGTGTTGGTATAAACGCACATCATGTCTTTAGCTGGATGTGCTTCAATGGTGAATGCTGAAGCATAGCTCACTCAAAAATAAACCCAAACCTGTGATGGAGTTTTCATCATACGCGTGTTTAGCATTCTGTTTTTCATTGGACTGATTATGACAATTTGCAAGTGTGATTTACGTAGTATGGAAAACATCAAACGTCACTATATCTATATAAATACATTAGGAGTTAAGGATTAAGGAGTTTGTTCTTGGAGGGGCAGTTAAAGGCATAAAATCATCATAAATGATATATTCTCAGACATTTTGATGTTTCTCCATACAGTCTATATTCACGCAGTGCAAGTATATCATATTTATAAATTCATGTATACTTCCAGCACATGAAAAAGAGAAAAATCACAGGAGAAATCAAGTCTGATGTGAGGGCTTATTTTGATCGCTGAATGAGCTATCTCCAGAACATCCTGGAATATGTAGGAATTTTGAACAGCATCTAAACGCACACGTCTAGATCTGTGCAATGTGTTTTAAAGGAATGGCTGAAATTGGCTTCTCGATGTAGGAAAATCTGACATAAATACGTGCAGTAGTGCATGTGAATAATTCACAAATGCCAATTAGTGTGTGAAATCGGACAGCCTGACAGCTAAATTGTCGCACCGATGATGAGGTTCAGATGGAGTCGTAATGGCTTGGCTCTTAAATTGAGGTATTCTGAGGTTCAGGGATGTCTGATAAGTCAGATCCTGCGCTTTTAAAACATCACTACAGCAGCTTTACTGTACGCCCTCACTGAATTTGATGACATTACAAATGACCTAATCTCCGGCTGGTCCTCGCGGTCCCTGTTGTGTCATTATGAGCTGCAGGAAGTGGCGTTGAAGGCTTCACCTGATGAGTTTAGTGTCAAACAAACAAGGAAAACTAGTGGTAGAAGTAACACTCTACACGTTCTATTCACATGTACATCTTAGGCAAAGTTTGGTTCTCGTGAGTCGGAAAACAAAACCAACAATGAAAATCAAATAATAATAACAATAATAATAATTACAGAACAAAAAAAGGTCTTTGGAAACAGCATAATAGCTTCGGTAACAGAAGCATGAAGCACAGGCAAGAGTAAGATGAGCAAGGCTGCAGTGACTCTGTTACATTCAGCACAACAGCTTAATTATGTGTACGTGTGGGATTTATTTAGCAGTATACACGTATTAGCACTGGATTTCGCACACGTCGGGACAACATTCATGAAACACAAGCAGACTGCGTTTGTGTAAATCATCCTTAAAGGACATTCTGACGTCAGTTGTTGGTCAATGCTACATTCAGCTCGACATTTTGCACTTCATCTGAATTTGAATTCTGCGTTCAATGCGTCAAACGTTTATATAACAGCGGAGTTTACAAAAATAATGGCGACCTTGTAAATGTTGCAACAATCTATTTCTTTTTGTTTTACTTTGCGTTTGGAATTTCAATTCAGTTTTTTTTTACGTAATAAAGGTTTTATGAGTACTTTCATGGTGATCTTGTGAACGTTTGTTTAACGTGACACTTTATTGTTACACAGTTTGTAGGAGAGCAGTTTTTAGAAACATTTACGAGCATCTTACGAAACAATCGACTACTTTGCGTTTGGAATTTTTTTTAAATATTACATAATGGTTTTATGAGTAATTTCCTGGTGATCTTGTGAACGTTTGTTAAACGTGACACTTCACGCACACATGGTTTTATGATCGACTTCACAATGGAACAAATGTCCATTGTTATGCAGTTTGTATTAGAGCAGACTTTACAAACATTTACGACAATCTTGTAAATCTTGCATATGTTGTGACGATCTGATAGTTTTATCTGCAATTTCATGGTGATTTCTTAAACGTTGTTTAAAGACAATTTATGCACAAAGGCCTTTTTACGAACAATTTCTGGATCCAATTACGATGGAAAACATGTACACTTAATGAGCTTAACAGCCACTTTTATGGCAGACATGTGAATCTTGCATTAAATACAATTTGCGCATGATGTTTTCCTTAGAGCTGTGGTGAAAAATAGTTCGAGACACTGATTCAGAGATTTTGAAGATTCCTCACTATTCTCTCTTAAATCCATTTCTCGCTTAGTTTTCTTTTTTAAACAGTTTTACTTTGCGTTTGTAATTTTAAATTAATTTTTTTACATAATAATGGTATAATGAGTAATTTCATGGTGGTCTTGTGAACGTTTGTTAAACATGACACTTCGCGCACACATGGTTTTATGATTGACTTCACAATGGAAGAAAATGTCCATTGTTTTACCGTTATGCAGTTCATTTTATGCAATTTAACTACGACCTTGTAAATCTTGCATATGCTGTGACGATCTATGCAAGATTTGATTTTATTTGCACAATTGCACTTTGGCTGTTTAAATATTTGATATATCGATTTTATTAGGAATTTCGTAGTGATTTTGTGAAAATTTGTTTAACGACAATTTATGCACAAATGATTTTATGACCAAATTCATGATGGATAAAAACATTCCGATCGAAAACATTTGTTTAACGTGACAGTTTACGCAGAAAACTTACACAAGTACTTCACAATATTTTATTACGACCTTGTAAATCTTGCATATGCTGTGACGATCTATGCAAGATTTTATTAGATTTTTTTTACAATTTTGCTTTGGCTGTTCAAATATTTTATATAAGAGTTTTATTAGAAATTTCGTGGTGATTTCGTGAACGTTTGTTTAACAACAATTCATGCACAACTGGCATCCCGAACAATTTCACAATCCAATTCCGATGGAAAAAATGAACACTTAACGAACTTAACGAACAATTTCACTGCAGACTGGTAAATCTTGCATTCAAGACAATTTGCGCATGATGCTCTTCATTAGAGCTGTGGCGAAAAATAGTTAAGAAATCCATTCTGAGACTTTCACAATTCTTCGCTATTCTCTCTTATATCGATTCTGCGCTTAGTTTTAACAGCAGATGGTGCTCTAGGCTATTGTTTTACCGTGCATTTAAAGAAAGCTGCATGAGAAAGAAAGCTTGTGCGTCATGTAAGTTGACAAAATTAATGTAAACACAGCTCACTATCAACATTCCTGTAATTCGCTTAAACCTTTCCCAACTTAATTAACGATTATTTTAGGTTTAATAGTATGGAAACGGGTGCAAGCAGAGTACGGCTGCTCATAAATCACACAGCGCCATCTGCTGTTAAAAACTAAGCTCTTATTTGTTATATTTAAAAAAAATTCCATCATCACTGTTATGTTACAACATGCATGACTGCAGATTATGTAATTATTGTATTTGACCCTAATTATTGTGTTAATCTGCCTTGGGATGTTCAGGGCTTGGGTTAAAACAAAAATAGAAAGAAGGAAACTGGAATGTTTACTGTTGTTTATTCATTCATTTTCTTTTCACACCTTAGTCCCTTTCTTAATCAGGGGTCGCCACAGCGGAATGAACCGCCAACTTATTCAGCATTTGTTTTACTCAGCAGACGCCCTTCCAGTTGCAATCCATCACTGGGAAACATCCATACACTGTCATTCACACACATACACTACGGACAATTTAGCTTACCTAATTCACCTATAGCATGTCTTTGGACTTGTGGGGGAAACTGGAGCACAAGGAGGAAGCCCATACGAACACGGGGAGAACATGAAAACTCCACACAGAAATGCCAACTGACCCAGCCGAGGCAGTAACCAGCAACCTTCTTGCTGTGAGGCAACAGCGCTAACCACTGCGCCACTGCGCTGCCTGTTTACTGTTGTATTGGATGTAAATTTTCTTTCCCTTTAATAAAAATAAAAACCTAAGCTGTGCGGCACCGTGGCTCAGTGGTTAGCACTGTCGCCTCACAGCAAGAAGGTCTCTGGTTTGAGTCCCGGCTGAGTCAGTTGGCATTTCTGTGTAGAGTCTGCATGCTCTCCCCGTGTTGGTGTGGGTTTCCTCAGGGTGCTCCGGTTTCCCCCACAGTTCAAAAACATGCAGTATAGGTGAATTGAATAAACTAAATTGGCCAAACTGTATGTGTGTATGGATGTTTCCCAGTACTGGGTTGCAGCTGGAAGGGCATTCGCTGTGTAAAACATATGCTGGATAAGTTGTCGGTTCATTCCGCTGTGGCGACCCCTGATGAATAAAGAGAGTAAGCCAAAAGAAATGAATGAATGAATGAATGAAAAACATAAGCTCAGAATCTATTCAAGAGGAATAGCGATGCATTATGAAAATCTCAGAATTGATTTCTTGAACAATTTTGTTTGCCACAGCTCTAGTCTTTAAGAACGACTTCATTCCAAGCTAATGGAAATGTCACATATGATGAAAAAACCTACATAAGAACGCCTTTACGAATGATTTACACACACAAACAAAATCAATATTGTGTTTCACAAATGAGGCCCCACAAGTTTGCGTAGTGTTCCCTTTCCTAATCGTAATCTGAACAATTTCAGTGGAAATAACAAAACAAAAAAAGCATCTTGACAAAGTAATCCTTAAACCGACAATAACCATGCCGCGAAGAAATCAAAAGGAAAGAAGTCTCTCTCTTTTTAAAAAGCCATACTTATTTATCATCAACAGAATAGTGTTTAACGATTCCATAATATATTATACTCTACTAAAACTCTATTTACATTATTGAACTCAGAATCTCTTCTTGACCTCTGAATGTAAAGGTCTGCATGGCACTGGAGGGTAGAGGCTACAGAGTTATACAGTAGTGCCACACACAGGGGGCGCTATATCTTATCAGGGCGCAACTTAATAATAGCGTTTCCATATTACGTTTAAGATCAAAGTTCCCACGATCCTTAACGACTGTTATTCTTTTGTGTTATGCATTTAAAGTAACATTCCCACGGGGTCCATTAAGACTTCTGAATACATACGTAATATCAGGCACACTGATAAACTCACGTTAAAGCTTTATATTTGTCTTTTTTTCCACCCGTAACACATACCTGGTGGATCAGCTACACTCAGTGGTCTGTTTCTCCATCCAGCACAGTCTCAGTGGTGAAGGGATGTAAGGTGCACAGTAATATGCGTGTGTAGCGCAATCACACGAATTATGCATATGCATACGCACGCACACACACACACACACGCGCTCTCTCTCACACACACACACACACACACACACACACCTGGCCCTCAGTGCCTTGTTTGGGAATATGATTGATAAGGAGTCGGCTCTTGGTCTTGGTTAAATGTGTGACTCTGTTGGTAGCAGAGGAGGAGCCAGAAGATGACTGGACATCTTGATTTTGTGGTGATTTTGGGTTTGAGCTGCTCATGTCCCCCAGCCGAGGTGCTCACTGCGCTCCAGAGATTGGGTCTTGCTCTTGTGTGGGGATGAAGGGCTCGGGGGGCTGCTCAGGTTGGAGCTGTTGGAGGCCGTGGAGTGACGCGGAGAGTCTGAATCCTGAAAGCACCACATAAACACAGAGCAGATAAATAAACAGACTCAAGACGCTACATTTCACAAGTGTCAGGTCAGTATTTTTTTAACAACCTAAAAAGATTAATAAAACAATACTGACGTCAATCTCAATTAAAATTGTGATTCGCATTTTTTTATAAATATTTTATGCAGCCCATTAATTTTAAATGAGAAAAAAATATAAATATAATATTGCCAATATTGCAGATAAACAGACTCATTCATTCATATTCTTTTCCGCTTAGTCCCTTTATTAATCTGGGGTCGTCACAACGGAATGAACCGCCAACTTATCCAGCATATGTTTTACGCAGCAGATGCCCTTCCAGCCGCAACCCATCACTGGGAAACATTCATACACACATTCACACACATACACTACGGACAATTTAGCTTACCCAATTCACCTGTACTGCATGTCTTTGGACTTGTGGGATAAACAGACTCAATACACTACATTTCACTAGTGACAGGTGATAATCTTTTTAGATTGTAAAAAATGTATTTAAAACAATATTGACCTCAATCTTAATATAAATTGAGACTGAGGTCAGTAAATATTTTATTGAGCCTATTCATTTGATGAGATAGATGACAGTAAATATTAAAGATAAAAATTTTGCAGATCTTCAGACATTTCTATTACTGAAAGAACTGTTTAAAATATTCTTAAAATCTTTCTTAAGATAAAAAAAATAAGGTTAAAGATTAAAATAACGATTTTCAATAATAAATTAGTTTATAAAATCATATTAGAATGACGTCTTAAGGATCATGTGACAGGCTGGTGTAATGAAACAAATGAAATAAATTACAGACATATATAACATATTATTATATATTACAGAAGAATAGTCACTTTAAGAAGAACTTTAAAAGAACTTTAGTCACTTTTTGTGATGATATTTTATGATATATTATTTCCAGTACTGGGAAATACCCAAACACTCTCATTCACTACGGCCAATTTTGTTTACCCAATTCATTCATTCATTCACTTTCTTTTCGGCTTAGTCCCTTTATTAATCTGGGGTCGCCACAGCGGAATGAACCGCCAACTTATCCAGCACGTTTTACGCAGCGGATGCCCTTCCAGCCGCAACCCAGTACTGGGAAACACCCATACACTCTCATTCACTACGGCCAATTTTGTTTACCCAATTCAGCTATAGCGCAATGAAATACCTGATAAAAAAGTTTTTCTGGGAGTAAAAAAAAAATACTATTTTATTTCAAACTTGCTGAATATAATGCATTGCTCAACATTTATTCAAATTAACTGAAATATCTTAAAACGTTTGTCATCCATTTTACTCTGCTGATTGTGTTTTTGACAAAAATCTACTAATCCACGCTTCTGGTACACTCATTGGTCGATACGTCTAAAAACATCAGCTGATTAAACAGTTTATGATGACTAGCTAAAACAAGCATGTCGATAATCCGCCACTACAAAACCTAAAATAGACAGATAAAGGTACTACATGACGCATAAAAGGGATAGTTCACCAAAAAATACTAATTTACTCCGTATTTACTCACTTGTAAATACTTGTACTTTCTTTTTTCTGTTGAACACAAAAGAAGATATTTTGAAGAATGTTGAAAACCTGTAAGCATTGCCATCCACAGTAGGAAAAACAAATACTATGGAAGCCAATGGTCACAGGTTTCTAACATTTTTCAAAATATCTACTTTTGTGTTGAACAAAATTAATTAACGATGACAAATTTTTTTATTTTGGGGGTGAACTGTCCCTTTAACACCAATACTAACACTGAAGCTAGCAAACGTTACACATTTCCACCACCTAGACAGATCAAACACGCTTTTAGTGTGGAAACTGCTCCGCTAAATCCATCTTTCTCCATCTGAGGGGACATAAAAACACATGACGGAGCTACAGGGTTCAGATCTGGGGGAGTGGGTCATGTATGTTACCTTTAGCTTACTAAGCAGGGTCCTTAAAGCCCTTTTCAGATCAGGGGTCTTCTCTGTGGGTGAAACTCCCGGCCACTAAAGAGTCACACACAGCACCCACACGTCATTATATAGAGTTGATGTGTACACGGTCAAACATGAGGCCGAGGCGAAGAGTGTGTGTAGGTGGAGTGTTAGCAGGTCAACACTATAATCTGTGGATATGGTGCCACTTCACACACTCAACACATGCATAGAGCGTGAGAGAGGATGGAGAACCACAATTTAGTAGGTGAAATGAAACAAATGCGTGTGCACTAGTTTTAGGGATTGCATAACACACTTCTAGTGCTCTCTATTGAGTTTTAGCTGTGGTCACAGTCACAAAGAGCTCCAGGAGAGAAACCTTTACCTGTTCTGAATTGTCTAGAGGTCAAACTGACACATTAAACCAACAATGATACAAATAATACACCATAAAAGAGCAAAGGCGCATACACAATTGAAATCCCATCTGTGCTCTTGTTTAGAAAAGGCGCTATTATTCCGACATTACATTACTTATCTTTATAAAGGACTGCATTTTTAGCAAGAAAAAAATTTAATTCTGATTTTCAAATATTATGGTTTCGAATTAAATTTTGATTCAACTCAGACCTGTGGTCCGTTCTTCGTACCGTAAACGATCTAAGATGATTTGGCAGATCCTGGATCTTTTAATCCTGATAAATGATCACTGGCTAATTTGGTTCTTCAAACAAGTTCGCGAATCAAATTAAAACGTCTGGATGAACTGATCTGAGATTGCTGTGTGTGTTGTGAAGGACAAATCTATCAATCCTCGAAATCATGATCAATAATGCAACGATTGGCCGACGACACAGCATCGCAATAACATCATCTGATTAATATTCAATTATCCATGTGAGCAAAATTACAAAAATAATTGTAGAAAAAAGTTTGTTAAATATGATACGCAATAACTTTCCACATTTGTTGTGGGCTGCAGGCTTTACAATTTCATGTGTCAAGAGTGTTTAGCAATTTATTTAGTTGTACTTTTCTTAATCCTGCAGCGTAAGGAATAACTGGCTTTTTAAATTAATTTTGTATTAAAAAAGCATTTTGATATCGATAAAGGTGTCTGCAACTTTTGCGAAGCATCAAATCACCGGCATATTATACATGTCAAAACATGTGCATGACTCCCATAAATGATTATTCCTTAAAAAGTCTAAGTCCAAGTCTATTATCATACAGAAATTTTACTAAAGCTGGGTCGGTACCTTAAAATAGTACGTGTTTGTATCTAAAAAGTCCATATTAATAAATATTCTCTTTAAACCCCTTGGGGAGGACCCCCACTAAGGCAGTTTTTGTACTTTTATTTCTGTGTGTAGATTAAATAACAGTTTTATTTATTTATTTATTTTTATTTACTTAATCCACGTACAAAGAACAGACCCTTGATAGGTGTTGTTTGTTTTTGGTCTGAAAATAGCAGACAGAGAAAGTTCTAGCACTGACCTCTCTGTCGAACTGGGAGAGGGGGGCATCACCACCGCAGTCCATGCCCCCTCCGGATGACAGAGAGCCATCTGATGGTGATGTCATCTGCCGTTTGGTGGAACCATAGCTGCCGACAGAAAAGTCTCGTCTCAGTGCGCTGCCGTTTTGAGAGGAGGAGCCTGGGATGTGGGATACATTAGCATATCATTTGTAATTTCCAAAAAAAAAAAGAACAGGCAGAACATTCCTTTAGTAGTTTATAATGGGGAGGTCACACCAGACACGGCTTGCGCAAATAAATAGATGCATGAACATTTTGTTTACTCGCTTAATTCGCGCCTGAAATTCACTTCACAATAGACGCGGATTTGCGTCATGGGCGGGCCATCTTCGTTGCTAAATGTCTAACGGATTTTATTGAGAGAGTAGCTGTGCTTTATGTGCTTTAGGAAGGCTAGATCTAGTTCACTAGATCCTTTCAGAGGTGCACCCAGCTCTGTGAGTTCTAGGGGTTGCACGACTACTGGTTTCTGCTAATTGATTTCTTTTCAAAACAATACTCGAGTTACTTGACTACCCATGGTTCGAGCTAGTTAAAAGACACAAAGAAATCCTTCTCAATACACGTTTTATTGATTCATAGCCGAATGCATCCATTTCATAGGCCTAACATCAATTGTCAAAACACTGATATTGCATTATTATTTTTTTTTTTAAGTTACAGAGTAATATAAAAATAAAAAGCTGCACGAAACAAGTAGCTAACCTGATTGGTTAACGTGATACGAATGTCTGCCAAAGTTTAGATTTTCCAAATCGAGCGATTCACACATCAAAATCGCAAAACGCTTCATTTGTACCACGTCATTTGCGCGAATATCACCGCAGGATGTCTATT
>CAIGQW010056782.1:6859130-6881400 GCA_903798125.1 Danio choprae
AATAATGTTTTTCTGCTGGTAAGGTTCATTTGTTCATTTTCCTTCAGCTTAGTCCCTTATTTATCAGGGGTCGCCACAGCAGAATGAACTGCTTACTACTCCGGCATATGTTTTACACAGCGGATGCCCTTCCAGCTGCAACCCAGCACCGTGCTGGGAAACACCCATACACTCTCTCATCCACAAACTCACACACACACTCATACACTAAGGTCAATTTTAGTTCACCCAATTCACCTATTGCTGCTAAGGTGTTTTTCTTAAATATATAAATATTTTTTAATATATATTTTCATGCTGAGTGACGTAGCAACGTTATTTCTTTCTGCATTCAATGTGATGTTTTGAATGACAAAATAAAAGAAACCATGAACTTGAAACTTGACTTTTACATACTAAACTAACTTTACGGACATTAACAAAAAACAAAAACAAATAAAAAAAAAACACAAAAACATCTGTCAAAATAAACTTCAACAAATAAAAGCAAAAATATAAATCAAAACTATTTTAAACTATTAGTTAAATCTACAATAATAATGAAAAGTTCTAATATTTAATATAATATTTGTAACTCTAATAATTTAAACATAATTTTCATCTAGTTGCCAAGGAACATATGTCGCGCACGCACGCACGCACACACACACGCGCACGCACGCACACACACACACACACACGTATGCTTATATTATTCTTTATAAAAAAAAATTCCAAGTGCTGAAAAAAAATTCAACACATTTTTTAACATTATTTTTTTTTATAATAATCACTTATTAATTTATATTTGAATAACTAATAAATACATTTCTTTTGTCTTTGCTCTGATGGCAGTACATAATATTTTACTAGTTATTCTGCAGAATACTAGTATTCAGCTTAAAGTGCAATTTAAAGGATTAACTAGGTTAATAAGGTTAATTAGGCAAGTCATTAGATAAGTCAATTAAATTTACAGTAAATCTTTTTTAACAGACAAATAATATTGACCTTAAAATATATACTTTTTCAAATTAAAAACTATAAAAAATATATATAACAGGAAATATTGTGACAAATTTTCCTTGCTACATTTAAAATCAATATTTTAAAAAAAGAACAAAAACTTCACAGAAGTGCAAATAATTTTGCCTTCAACTGTTGCACACAATGGCAAAACCATTACTTACGACATGCGATTGGTGTCGCGGGCCACATCAGCTCCTGTTGTCGTGACCGTCTGCCTTGATAGTCCACATAAATGCCGATACTGCTAAAACACAAGAGCAGCTCTTTACTGGAGATCTCCACGGCACACAGAGTGTCCAGCCCGAGTTGCTCGATGAAACCCAGCGTGTGATCGTCAGGATGGAGGAGGCTGCTGACGACTCCATCGCCCTGAAGACTGTAGCGCAAAAACCCAGACTGAAAACCAACGCAAAGCTTCTCGCTCTGGAGCCCCATCCACTGCACGGCTCCAGGGACCAGGATTTCCCGCAGCTTCCGATGGCGCGCTTTGCTTTTGTTGAGCTCGTAGACGATTACCCTGTCGGGTTTCTTCATGGCCACAAAGAGGCAGGTGAGAGACCCGTGTCTGATCGTGCCTGAAAGCAGAGTTTGGCAGCCTTTGGTCTCGGCTATCTTGTAGGATTCGGCATCGCGATCATCCAGGGCCGTCATTGGGTACAAGCGCACGTGGCCATTTCGGCCGGATATCACAGCGATCAACTGTTCTGATGGGATCAGTTCGATTTGATGGACCCTTTTGTTATCCCCTACTTTGATAATTTCTGTAAAGACACAGGGTTACACAGGACATTACAGGGTTATTACAATTTAAGCACTTCTCAAACACTTTCCAGATGCATTTTCCACATGTTCTTGACAACTATTCCAGCATTTTACAAGTGTGGCAAATTACATAATCACATACTTAATCACATGATGTCAGATGTTATAGTATTCTGTAGAAGTAAATGTAGAAGTATAGTATAGTATAGTATAGTATAGTATAGCATAGCTTAATATAGCATAGCATACCATAGCATAGTATAGGATATAACAGTATAGAATAATATAGCATAGTTTAGTTTAGTATAGTATAGCATACCATAGCATACCGTAGTTTAGTTTAATATAGCATAGCATACCATACCATAGTATAGTATAGTACAGCATAGCATAGTATAGCATAGCAAAGCATAGTTTAGCATAGCATACAATAGTATAGTACAGTATAGTATAGCATAACTAATTTCTAATAACTGATTTGATGACAGTACATAATATTTTACTAAATATTTTTCAAGACACTAGTATTCGGCTTAAAGTGACATTTAAAGGCTTAACTAGGTTAATTAGGCAAGTCATTGTATAACGATGGTTTGTTCTGTAGACAATCGTAAGAACAATATTGCTTAAGGGCTAATAATATTGACCTTAAAATGTTTTTATAATGTTTATTCTAGCCAAAATAAAACAAATAAGACTTTCTCCAGAAGAAAAAATATTATAGGAAATACTGTGAAAAATACCTTGCTCTGTTAAACATCATTTGGGAAATATTTAAATTAGTATGAAAGCAACACAATTACATTTTCAAGCACTTTATTCAAAATCTAAGCATTTGTCAAACGTTGAAAAGACTAGACTGAAATTCAACCATGTTCAAGGATTTCCAGCACTCATAAGAACTCTGGCATTAGCAACAAAGAGTGTAGTGAGACATCACTTTATAAATGCAATGGATAAATACAGTAAACACAGATTAAGCTTTTGATTAAACTTACCATCTTTGGTAACATGAATAACGTATAACCCCTCCTCGTTTCCCAGAGCAATCCTCTCATGATCTGCGGATAAATATGAGTGAAGTTAATATAAGCAGAAAGCAGAGTTTGATAAAGCTGAGCTGAATTAGTGCAGACCAGTTCTTCAATTGCTATTTTATTAAAGGGGATTTTTCCATTCTAATTTTAAGTAAATTCATCTAATCTAATCTAATCTAATCTAATCTAATATAATATACATTTTAAAATCACACGTCAATATAATATAATAGTCATTTTAAAATCACACATGTCAATATAATATAATAAAATAGTAATTTTAAAATTGCACATATGTCAATATAATATAATATAATATAATATAATATAATATAATATAATATAATATAATATAATATAATAGTAATTTTAAAATACACATATGCCAATATAATATAATAGTAATTTTAAAATCACACATGTCAATATAATGTAATATAATGTAATATAATAGTAATTTTAAAATAACATATGTGACCCTGGACCATAAGATCTTCTGCAAGTCATGTATGTTACATATGGTACATTTTTGGGAATAACCAAAAATACATTGTATATATATATATATATATTGATTTTAGTGTTATGTCAAAAAAGTTTATATTGTGAATTTCTGTCTCTGCCAAATATTGTCATATCCTAACAAATCATACATCAATAGAAAACCTATTTATTCAGATGATGTATAAATCTCAATTTCCTAATATTGACAATTATGACTAGTTTTGTGGTCCAGGGTATGTATGTGTATGTGTGTGTGTGTGTGTGTGTGTGTGTGTGTGTGTGTATATATATATATATATATATAAATAACCCACAGTCACACTTTACAATAAGGTTTCATTAGGTTCATTCAGTTTACATCCATATTCATACTTGTTACCATTAGTTAATGCACTATGAGTTAAAGTGAACTAACAATGAATAACTTCCATTATCTAACATTGACTAACGTGATCAAATACTGGAATAAACATATTGTTCATTGTTTGTTCATGTTAGTAAATGCATTAACTAACATTACCTGATTAGTGATATTGATACTTATCACAGTACTATGAAAACACAGTATACCCAGACCAGTAACAAAACATAAAACAAAGATACAAAAAATGGATACACATATTTATATGATGAGGTTAGTTTATCATAAAATATCATCTACATATGGAGATTGTGGTAATATTTGTATAAGAACTTTATAAGTGTTGGACTGTACCTATAATAGCAGCAGATTGTGTGGTTTTGATGAGAGGCAGTGCACAGTCATACGCTTCTTTAGGGACGTAAACAAAGCGTTCTTTCAGTTTGCTTTTCTTCAAGAGCCGGTGGAGCTCCTTCAAAAGGCCGACCCACTTTGTTTTTTCCTGATCGCTGTCAGCCAGGATCAAAATGGAGCACTTTTTATTGCTGGAGGCGCAGAGCTGTGATGCTGTCACCTGCAGGAGAACAAAAGCAGAGCAATTTCAAAGTCCATCACAAATATGATTTGATTGGCTTAAATTACACCACAAAAACTAATGTTAATAAAGGTATAGTTCACCCAAAGCCAGGGTATCTGCAAGTTTCAAAGAGTTATATTTAATAATTTACATGAAAGACTTTTTTAATACCGCACTGAATTAAATTTAAGAGCAATTTTATAGAGCAAAATATAGATCCTGCTTGTAATCGCTGTAATTCCACCCCAGCCACTCACGCACATATGTTTAGGTCTTGTATAAAGTTTTACTGCTTCTGGGACACTATTTTTTAAAAATATATCTGTTTTTATTTGGGCATATCGATCTCCCCTTGCCCATTGATTGCCACTTTTGGGATTTTTTCCATGTCATATAATCTTACAAAGATACAATCTGATTGCATAGCTTTTATTGTGCTCCTGGCCAAGCGACTAATATTGCTTAGGTGGAAGGATCAGAAACCTCCAACCCTAACACAGTGGATCCATGATGTTCTCTGCTACAGCCATATCACCCTGCAGCCCAAGACCGGTTACTCTCTGAAGCTAATCAGGGCTGAGCCTGGGCAGTACCTGGATGGGTGACCTTGATGAGAAAACCAGGTTGCTGTTGGAAGTGGTGTTAGTAAGGCCAGCAAGGGGCGCTCAACCTGTGCTCTGTGTGAGTCCTAATGCCCCAGTATAGTGATGGAGACGCTATACTGTCAGTGAGCGCCGTCTTTCGGATGAGACGTCACACCGAGGTCCTGACTCTCTGTGGTCATTAAAAATCCCATGGCAATTCTCGTAAAGAGTAGGGGTGCAACCCCTGGCCAAATTCCCTCCATCGGCCCTTACGCATAATGGCCTCCTAATCATCCCCAACCACCGAATTGGCTCTATCACTGTAGTAGGAAAATTAAATACTATCGAAGTCAATGGTTACAGTTTTTCAGTTTTCTTCCTTTGCTTTCAACAGCAGAAAGAAAGTCAAACAGGTTTGAAACAAGTGAAGGGTGAATAAAGGATGATATAATTTTCAGTTTTGGGTGAACTATCACTTTAATATGAATCTATAAGAAAAAATGTATTGCGCTCATGTGCAACTCACTCTGAAGATACAGGGAATGTCCTTCGTGTTTGCATGAATGACATCTGACGCTAAAACAGGGCTAGCAGAAAATTCCTCGTCCCTGAAACCAAAAGAATAGGGAGGATAAGATGTCGCTAACAGTAAAGACAGGCCCAGATGAGTATTTTGAAGGCCTCACTGACCTCATGTCTATGACCTGGTTCACCACAACACCAGGCTGAGCAGCTTTGCCTTCTGGGAGATCATATAGGAAGAGTTTAAAGTCACAGACCACAGCAATGGCCCTCTGCCATCCCTTTTTCACACCTAAAGGTTTGGGCACCTAAAAGATAACAGTTGGACATTTAGAATTACAATTTGTTATTAACTTGTTTGGAAGAGTTATATTTTATATTTCTTTGCGTGACAGACAACTTTTTAAGTGTTAGAATTAAAATTATTATTAAAAGGGATTTTGCATTTTGATTTAAAAGGGAAAGTGCACAAATCAAATGCATTATATTATATTGCAGAATTATAACAATACTACATTTGATGACAGACAATTTTTTAAATTTTAAAGTTAACATTTTTATTAACAGTGAGTCTGAAGTAAACAAACTGAACGCATGTCAGAATATAATATAATATAACAATATATATAACAATATATATATATATATATATATATATATATATAAAAATAGTCATCAAATATATATATATATTTGATGACTATTTTTCATCTTTAAAGTTATTTTGTTTAATTAAAAGTGATTTGTTTTGTACTTCTGAAACACAAAAAAAATTGGATGCATTATATTATATCATATTACATTACATTACATTATTCATTTATTTTCCTTCAGCTTAGTCTCTGATTTATCTGAGGTCGCCACATATATATATAATTTCATACTTTTTTCTACAGATTCCTAATTACATTTTATGAAAATGTATGTATGTGGATGTAAGTCTATGTATATATATTTGTATGTACATATGTTTTAGTGTATGTTTATGCATGTATTTACTTACATATGCATATTTTCTGTGGTTTCCTTTTCTAAATACATTTAATGTTGTATTTTTTGTAAAATATATTATATAATACTTATCATGCTTAACTTTTTTTCTCTCTCTTCCTTTACTGAATTAATAATGACTGTTAAGTTGACTATGTTCGGTATATCATTTTCTGTATTGTTTAGATATTCAATTGAGTTGTGTGACCATAGTGTTTAAATGAACTCCAGACGCACCTGAACTTTGTTACCCTGATGAAGGTAAGTATGCCGAAATGAGTAGGTGCTGTTTTATAGAATAGCCATGTTAATAAAGGCTGTAAAAAAACTTACTTTTCGGGTGCCTTGGACTTATTATTTCATTGTTTACATTTAGGCTATTTTTAATTTTTAAACCTAAAAGTGTAATTATAAGAAATCTTTCTATTAGTTCTTTTGAACTACTATATTAATAAATATAGTCACAAAGCCATTAATGACACACTATAATGAGTAATTGTGCTAATAGTTTATTTTGATTACAAAATGTTCATGGTGATTTAATCTAAAGTGTCTAACCTTTACGTGACCCTCATATGCTGTGCCAATGCCCTTTTGAGGGTCGATGCCCAGCGGTCCTTTGGTTTGATCTGATGGGATCGGGCACACAGCGGGAGCTTTATCCGCACACGTCACATGACAGGAGAAGTTACAGACTGCAGGAGGAGAACAAGGTGAATGCCAATCTAAATGATATTTACCATTTTTATGACACCCTTGACTTCAGCGTAAATGACCCGTCTCACCTTCACACGTGCAGCCCTGACGGATGATGCCCACCATCAGAGACGTACACTGGTTACATTTAGTGGGTGTGTTGAAGGTCTTCACCACAAACTGATGGGCTTTTGGCTAAAAAGAGCAATTCAGAATACTAGTAAATACACAGAAAAAATGCAAAATTATTAGCCCTCCTAAATTATTAGCCTCCCTGCATATTTCTTTCCCAAATTTTTGTTTAACAGAAAGAAGATTTTTTTCTCAACACATTTCTAAACATAATAGTTTTAATAACTAATTTCTTTCATCTTTGCCATGATGACAGTACAGAATATTGTACTAGATATTTTTCAAGATACTAGTATTCCGCTTTAAATGCAATTTAAAGGCGTAACTAGGTTAATTAGGCAAATTAGGGTAATTAGGCAAGTCATTGTATAACAGTGGTTTGCTGTAGACAATCAAAAACACATTGTTTAAGGGGGCTAATAATATTGACCTTAAAATAGGTTTTAAAAAATATATAAACTGCTTTTATTCTAGCCGAAATAAAACAAATAAGACTTTCTGCAGAAGAAAAAATATTATAGGCAATACTGTGAGCAAGTTCCTTGCTCTGTTAAACATCATTTGGGAAATATTTGAAAAAGAAAACAAATTCACATAATTCTGACTTCAACTGTTCAAATTAAGATTAGAAATTGACATTAATAGTTCCAAGAAGTACATTAACATCCAAGGAAACAATTTTTAATTTCACAAAAATAAAAAAGTTCAAAAGATGAGGAAGAAAATAAATGAGTTAAATATTTACTTTAGGTATACTGTGAGTGGAGCTACTGTAACCTGACCGCACAGGAGTTTGTGCACCTCGCTGTGGCTGATCAACCTGCTGGAAAAATAGACAAAACTATTAGTCACAACCTGCCAACATCCTAATAGAGAAACAGTAAAGCAACATCTGCTCCGTTTCTTCTTTTGAAGCAACAAAGCTTTGTTAATAAACCCATGAATGTTTATTTTAGATGCATATTTAGACTGATTTAAGAGGTATCATGGGCACACTGCAAAAATGCTTTTCTTACTTAAGAGTTTTTGTCTTGTTTCTAGTCCAAATATCTATTTTCAATCTTTTATTTGTATGACAAAACAAATTACATACTGAGAGAGGTAAACAGTAATATATTTTCAATTGAACTAACCCCTCGTTCATTAACTCAATTAACAAAACAAGACAAATAAAAAAATCCCAAATTAAGTACATTAGATACATAAGTACATAACATCAGAGAATAACTGCATACAGATGAAAAAAATTTTTAACAAATTAAATAATAACAATTAAAAAAATAAAAACAATTCTAATAAAATGACAAAAGTTACAGGTTGCCAGCACTAGGTGTAATAGGCAGGCCTTTGATATAGTCCAGAAAGGAATCCCAAGTCTTATAAAAGGAATTGAGCAAGCTGGAGAGTAAGCACCTTAGCTTTTTAAGTCTGATACAGTACAAAAAGTCCTGTATCCACTTGTCATGTGTAGGGGGGGGGCTGTGTTTCCATTTTAGAAGTATGGCACATCTGGCTAAAATTGTAGTAAAAGCAACAACCTTTTTAGTCCAAAAACAAAACAATTCTTAAATCAAAGAGCATTTTCTAGACAAGCAAAACAAATGGTCTTGTTTTCAGAAATAATATGCCAAAATTAAGCGATTTTTTCATTCAAACAAGCAAAATAATCTGCCAATGGGGTAAGCAAAATGTTCTTCTTTCAAAGCAAAAACACATTGGCAGATTATTTAACTTATTTTAAGGAAAAAACTCACTTCATTTTGACTTATTACTTTGAAAAACAAGACTAAATATTTAGATTTTTATGAACCGTTTCTTGATTTAAGAATGTTTATATATTTAGACTAGAGACAGACAAAAAATCTAAGTAAGAAAAGCTTTTTTTTGTAGTGTATGCTTTTGGCTACACTATAAGGTGAGATCAAATACATCTATTGTGGAAAAGACAAGCACAGTGTTAAAGAGATAGTTCACCCAAACATTTAGTCATCCAAGATATTTTGAAGAATGTTGGAAACTGTAGCCACTGACACCCACAAATGGGAAAAAAATATTATAGATGTCAATGGCTACCAAATTCAAACATAATTCAATCTTCTTTTGTGTTCAACAGAACAAAGAAACTCAAACATGTTTGAAATAAGTGGAGGGTAAATCAATGAGGGCATTTTTGAGTGAACTATCCCTTTAAAGGGGATCTATTATACCCCTTTTTCAAGTTGTAAAATAAGTTTCTGATGTTCCTGGAGTGTGTATGTGAAGTTTCAGCTCAATATTCATTCATTCATTCATTTTATTTTCGGCTTAGTCCCTTTATTAATCTGGGGTCGCCACAGCGGAATGAACCGCCAACTTATCCAGCATATGTTGTACACAGCGGATGCCCTTCCAGCTGCAACCCATCTCTGGGAAATCAGCATAATATACCCAACAAAAATATTTAATAACTCTTTGAAACTGCTACTTTTAGGCTTAGATCTTAATTGTGCCGTTTTGGTGATTGTCGCTTTAAATTCAACTGAGATTGTGCTCTTTTTCAAAAGAGGGCGGAGCTACAAATGCCTATGTGTCAGCATAGTGGCAGATTCAAAAACAAGACTAATGTCCTATGCTAATGAGGGAGAGATAGTCACTAATAGGCGGGGCTATCCCCCTCTGATGATACATACAAAGGGAGAATGTCAATTTAAGTGTTTCTGCAGACTGTTTTTATCAAGTGTGATTATTAAAAATAAAATTAATAAATTTTTACCATTAGAAGCTGATTATATTCACAGACTGCTACCACACAACTGTGTTTAAACCCCTTATAAAAGTGATTTTCGCATAATAGGTCCCCTTAAAATGGCAAGAAAGTTTTATTGTTGCTTAAAGGAAGCAGAATTGTGAAGTTACCTCGTGAGACTCCATGTCACTAGTGGTAGAGGGCGAGCGAGAGTGAGACGTCACCTGGGATCTTCCATCTTCCTCCCGCGATGGTGTGTTGGAGAGGCTGAAGTTGTCGATGGAGTCAATCTATTAAGAAGATTAGATAAAGAAAATGTTTCAAGCTGTACCATGAGCAGCAGATAGAAAAAATATCTGCTGGAAACATAGGACATGCCTGCGAAATGTAAACAAAAAGGTAGGGCTGGGTGGTATGAAGGTATATATCGTTATCGCGGAATGAAATGTAGACCATAAAATATATTTTTTATTCCGTGTATACTGCAAAATGTAAATAAGTGGGCGTGGCCAACTCACTATTGCTTTATATTTTCAACAAAAAGTGATTACGTAGTTCAGTGGTCAACAACCCCGGGTCCGGGGGTTCGTGGAACAATTAGTACCGGGCCGCACAAGAAATCATTAATTATTTTCGTCTTTTACTTAAAAAAATCTTTCATTTTGAAAAATTACCGTATTCTCTCGGTTGCTTGAGTGCCACAAGCTAGCAAAATGAGTAAAAAAAACAGACGTCTTTGGAAAGTTTCTTTGCATAGAGGGAAAAGGCCCAGTGAAGGACCCACGAACTGCCAAGGAATAAGTCCTCAACCCCTCCGTCAACAAATCAGGTCAATGTCTGTACAAAAAGAAGATCAACTGCTGGAGATTGCAAATGACTGCGGCTGTTCACATATTGCGTCTTTTCTGTGCGCAAGTTTTTTTATTTCCTTCCAGGCGCACTCAGTTGAAAACATCTTAATTTTTCAGAATGCAGCGAGTCAAGACTAACAAGAACTGACAGATCAGCTTCATATTTTGTAAGGAATATACACATTCACTAATTACTTCAGATAAACACAGAACACCCAAACACTGCAGTGCTTTTTAATTTTCTCGGTAAGTAAAATGTGTATCAGAGTTACAGCAATGTTTTGTCAGCTTGTCATCCTCTGAGAAAAAACTTGATGGTCCCCTGCCCCGAATCGGCATTCCAGTATTGTGACAACCCTAATAAGGTCTGTCCACATAAAACTGTGAAACACAGTAGAATTTGTTGTTCATCTAAAGTTTCGTTTACTATATTTATAAGATAAAAAAATTAAATACTAAATAATTAAATAAGATCAAGCACTTTTCTCTTTTTAAATATTCAAGCTTATGTATTATATCAAGCCCTTTGTACATTCACTGGAATTACTACTTTTATATATATAAAAAAAATTATATTGTAAAAGATATCGTTACTGTATATCGTAACTTTCTCATACTGTGAAATAAAATTTTGGTCATACCGCCCAGCCCTACCAACAGGCCCTTTAGAAACACATCATGCACATTAGCCATATTCTGCCAAGAATACATTTCCAAAGACCCAAACACCATGTAAGTGACACCTGACAGAAACGAGACGCAGCATAAATATTCAAAAAAGAAGCACAGATGAACACAGATGCCGTGTGTCTGTTTCACAATGGTTTTAGAAACAGCAAATGAAAGCAAACGTATGTTAGAAGGGAAGTGACAAAACAAACTGTACAAAAGTCACAGTACAAAATGATGCAGATGTATTAGCGTCAATTCAGACCTTTTTTGCAGGTAAAATTGACCCTAGGCCTGTCACAATAATCAATATATCGATAATACAGCACATGGACATTACCTCAATCATTTTTGGTGATGCAATATATATCGCCCATACATAAAAAACAATTCTAGCAACACTTTAGCTGATTGTGCAACATCTCTATCTCTATTGGAGTTGTCAGTGTCAGTATGGTTAAAAAACACTTAAGTATTTACTATTAATTACTATAGTATATTTTTATGTGGGTGTCTGACAACTGAAAATAGATCTGGTAGCAAATATCGCAGCCTTTGTTACTTTTTACCTTGCACTTTTTGTTAACATTTATTATTATCTATTTAAGATCTGCGTTTTCACATTCTGATTCCAATGCCTAATTATTAAATTGTTAAAATGACTATAATTAAGTGAAATATTCTTAAGAATAAAATATGATGTGCTATTTGAGAGAGTGTACTTGCATTATAATGCTATTATATTGTCATTCTGGCATTATATCATAGTGGCATCAAATGACAATAATATTATCGCGATATATTCTGTTGAAATATATTGTACAAAAATCAGATATCGTGACAGGCCTAATTGACCCCTTAAACTTGATAAGAGTATTGCACTTGAAAGACCCTTCGGGAAGTGTATATATATGTCACTTTTGCCATGCAGTAATGAACCACACATGCATAAAAGTCACACACTTGAGGTAGAGATGAACCACAGCACCAGAACACAACAAAATGAGCTTACACGTCTGCCTTTACCAGCCGGCCCACTGGCAGTGGAGCGCTTCATCACAGACAAAAAAAAACACAGAAAAAGAAATAAAAGAGAGCAAACAATACATGAATACAGAGAAAAGGATTCAAAATCTCTCTCGTTTTTAAAATTACACTCTCAAAAGCCCCAAAGTAATAATGGAGGACATGTTAATTAATACACACTTTAAAAGCATTTAAAGAGAATAGAGGAAGTAGAAACATCAATTACGTCTGAATAACAAATGAAAAAGCAGACAGAATGAATTCATGTGAAAATGATGATGACTTCTACTGTGATTTCTTCTTAAAGTCATATTTTTAAATACTTACATCAAACTGATCCAGAGCGGAGGTCGGAGCATTGAGGAATGCCAGGAAGGAATTCTGGGAGTCTTGGTGCTTGACCCCTGAAAAAAAAAAACATTATACGAAATGCATGTCACATATGACCATACATAACATCTACATAACATCCATTCATTAATTTTCCTTCGGCTCAGTCCCTTATTCATCTGGGGTCACCACAGTGGAGTGGACAACTATTCCAGTTCTAAGCAGTGGATGACCTTCCAGCCACAACCCAATACTGGGAAACACCCATACACTCTGGCATTCTCACACATACACCACGCCCAATTTAAATCATCCAATTCACCTATAGCGCATGTCTTTGGACTGTGGGGGAAACTGAAGCATGCGGAGGAAACCCACGCCAACACGGGGAGAACATGTAAACTCCATACAGAAATGCCAACTGGCCCAGCCGGGACTCAAACCAGCGACCTTCTTGCTCTGAGGCAACAATGCTAACCACTGAGCCCTACATAACATTCTTTTTATAACTTATTTCCAATGTTTGGGTTTTTACCTTTAGACAAGCGCAGATTGTCCGTTTCTTGTTTCAGCCTCTGGATCTCTGCCTGCAGGTCTTGGTTTTGCTTATCGGACTCCTCCAGTTTGCTGTGCAGAAGAAAAAACAAAACAAAAAAAACCCCAATATGATGACAAAACCTGATTAACATGTCAAAATATGACTAAAACAAAGGTATAGAAAATTTTCAATAATTTGACCCCATCCAATGTTTTTTTTTTGTTTTTTTATTTTGAGATGAAGATGTACTCAAAAATGTATGCAAGACTAATGCAATCATGCATGAATGGGAAAAGATCATTCTATATATATATATATATATATATATATCATAATGAATTTAATGATTAAAAAAACTAACATTTCTAAGTGCATATTTTTATTCAAAACCTTTTAAATATATATAAATTTAATTTAGGCTTTGGAAATTGAGATTTATACATCATCTGAAATTCTGATGGTTCAAAAAAAAAATCTAAATCTTGAGAAAATAACCTTAAAGGTTGTCTAAATTAAGCTCTTAGCAATACATATAACTAATGAAAAATTTTGTTTTGATAAATTTACAGTGGTACATTTACAAAATGTCTTTATTAAACATAATCTTTACTAATGTTTACTAATGGAAGTACTTCTGAAACGTATTTAATACTTTACATAAAAGGCTGTTTTGGTGGTGGCAGCTTAGAGACACCTCTCATATGGATAATGAAGTCACATGCATTGAGTGAGTTCTTCACAGACTTCAACAGTGTGTCAAAATCTTGATGGTTCTGTGGGTCTCGTCTATCAAATCTGATCGTTAATTTGTATTTTCTATTGGATTCTAATCAGGTGATTGGCTGGGCCATTCTACAGCTTGATTTTCTTTCTCTGAAAGCATTTGAGAGTTTCCTTGGCCGTGTTTTGGATCATTGTCTTGCTAAAATGTCTACGCTGGTTTCATCCTGCTAATGCAGATGTTGGACTGAAGCAGCTAATATCCATTTACACTGAGAAAGAGCAGAGGGTTGCTGAAGAACTACTGAGAGATTTCAGCTGCTGTCTGGGCTTTCGCTGCCTTTCTACACCTCCCTTTCTTCATGTGTTCAATTCTTTTTCCCTTTGTTATTTCATTGTATTAGACATAACTTCATTTGTAAACTAATTAAATTAGTTTTCTTTGCATATATAAATTTGTTTCGTTGTTACCAACATCCGGTCATCAGCACCTTTAGACATATGTTTTCTGAGAAAAATGGTGACGTGTCCAATAATTATTTTTTCCGCTGTATAGCGTAAAATAAATGTATTGTTATTATATTTTGTGCATAAACAGATTATATTTTCTGCATAAAACTAGGCCTATCAAATCAAACCCATATCTGCGGACCACCATTTGGGATACTAGGCAATTGCTTCTGGAACATTGAACAGTAAATTACTATCAACTAATTTCCTGATCTACCCCCAGGTACAAGGTTTTAAAGGAGAGCTGTGTGTTTTACCACTCAGTAGCCATATGGGATGCCTTGACTTTGTTGAGCTCATCCTGGATGGTCTGTTTGGCTCTAATCTCAGCATCCAGTGCAGACTGCAGCTCCAGACGGGCAGACATGTCCAGCTTAGCCAGACGTCTCATCTTCCACGGCATGTCCTGGAAAACCAGAAGAAAAAAAAAAAAAGTAAACATCAGCTGGGTCACAATGTACTGTAAGATGTGTTGACATAAATGCCATTGAGAGTTTGAAAAGATTGTTTTTGATATTAAAGTGGTGATTTAGAAACATAAATGAAATTTACCTCATCATTTATTTGACCTCGTGTGAGCTTTAAACCTTTATGAGTTTCTTTCTTCTATTGAACACAAAAGAAGATAGCTTGAAGAATATTGGTTGCTGGCACCCATTGACATCCATAGTTTTTTTTGTCCTACTATGGAAGTCAATGGGTGCCAGCAACCAATATTCTTCAAAATATCTTCTTTTGTGTCCAACAGATGAAAGAAAAGTTTAAACATCAGCTGGGTCACAGTGTATGGTAAGATGTGTTGACATAAATGCCATTGAAAGTCTGAAAAGATTGTTTTTAATATAAAAGTGGTAGTACAGAAACATACATGAAAATTACGATAACATTTATTTTACCTCATGCGAGTTTTAAACCTTTATGAGTTTCTTTCTTCTACTGAACACAAAAGAAGATAGTTTGAAGAATATTGGTTGCTGGCACCCATTGACTTACATAGTAGGACAAAAAAAAAGATAATCTATGGAAGTCAATGGGTGCCAGGTACCAGCATTCTTCAAAATATCTTCTTTTGTGTCCAACAGATGAAAGAAAAGTTTAAACATGGGTTGGGTCACAGTGTATGGTAATATGTGTTGACATAAACACCATTGAAAATCTGAAAAGATTGTTTTTGATATTAAAGTGATAATATAGAAACAAATGAAAATTACAACATCATTTATTTTACCTCATATGAGTTTTACACCTTTATGAGTTTCTTTCTTCTACTGAACACAGAAGATAGTTTGAAGAATGCTGGCTGTTGGCACCCATTGACTTCCATAGTAGGACAAAAAAAAAAAACTATGGAAGTCAATGAGTGCCAGGTAGCAGCATTCTTCAAAATATCCTCTTTTGTGTTCAACAGATGAATGAAACTAAAAAGGTTTTAAACAAGCGAAAGGTGAGTAAATTAGTAAATAAAATGATTTTTAATTTTGGGGTGAACTTACCCTTCAAACTGCATTTTTCACTAATAAGCTCTATTAAGCTTATTTCATTAACAGTCAAGATCAAATTTTAATTATAAAAGGATTCTCACAGTGGCACGTGCACCCAAACTGGCATTCTTCAGGCCTTCCAGTTCCTCTGTCATCTTAGTGGCCAAAGCCTGCAGATATCCTCGAGCATCTTTCTCATCACTGACCCTGGTAAAAGAAACGCAGATGCAAAAAATTGCACTAACCAAACATCACCACTAGATGGAACTATAAATACACAAACATTAAGGGTTCAGTACAAAAAGTGCATTCACATAATACAAGTGATTTGCCTAACTTTTAGAGACATATATTCAGTCCATTATAGGATTTCCAGCCAACGCACTCTAATCTAAAATTGCAGAAGCTCCTCCTAGACAGTAGTTTGAAGCAGCAGACTGAACAACTATTCAATGCCTACTTATCTGTTATGTCAGCTGAATAACATACACAAGTCAAGCTTAAAAGACTCATAATGTGTTCCCTCCCCACTCTTAAGATCATTCATACACCTGTGCACTTATATCTCTTAGGTTTGAAGATATGTGCATTCTGCTAATTGAATTCATGCATTAAGGTGATGGCATTCATTTTTTATTTAAAATCTCTGAGAGCTCAGGTCGACATGTGTGCACATATTGATTGTTTAAGGTTGAAATGCCTCTGCTTTTGAGAATAAAATGCCTGACAAATAGTTAAATCTACAAGGGAAAACAACTTGGCAACAAGCAAATTTGTTTTTGTTTTAAAAATGCCTCTAAGAAAATTTGATGGGTTTATAAGGACTGAGTTTTTTTTTTTGCTCTCACTTTGACTTTCGTATATCGAAGGTATTAATTGTATTAAATTATAGACAAGTTGTGACTGCAATGCCTTAGTTGGGGACTGGTTTGTTTGGGTTTGTTACAGGGTAAAAAGTTTGATTCTGTACAGAGACTCTGTATTCTATTCTGTATTTTGCTTAAGGGTATACTCACATTAGGCTATCCGAACCATGCCCAGGCACGTTTGACCATGATTTTTGACAAGTGTGAGTGCTCGGAATCAGGCCCAGGCGGTTCAGTTGGCCGGACATGGCCCGGTTGGAAGAGGTGTGCCAGAGCAGGGTTCGGTTGGTCTTTGGTGTGGTACGCTTGTAGTGTGAGCGCAAAGCGCGTCTGAGCTCGAAACTGAAGACGCGACATCACTTTTAAGGGACTGTTTCATATGGATTTATTAATCATCCTTACTTTTCAATGAACACGAACTGTCATAGTTTATTAAAGATACAAACCCCTCGCTGTAGCTGCACCTTCAGCAAAACGCCTAATACGTGCTGCACGATGACTTTCATGAACATTTATGAGCGTCAAAAGTGGTGGATCTGTTCAGCAAAAGATTTGACTGTGCATCCCAAACGACTAAAAATAATACAAAACAATATAACTAAAGCAATTTCCATTGTATGGAGTTAGAGAGCTTCTCTTCTGTTAAACTGAACAGTCAAATCATTGATGACGTAAGCGTGCTCCGGCTCGGAAAGTAAAATGCAGTGTAAGTGCAGGCCGAGGAGGAGAGGGGAGGGGTGGACAATCGCGCCACGACACAGTTCATGACAACTGTGCCTAGTGTAAGTATGCCCTAAGAATCAATAAAACTGTTAATCACTAAAACTCCTTTAAGAGCTCAGGTTGACAAGGTACGTACATATCAATTGTGTATGGTTGAAATGGTTCTACTTTTGAGGACAAAATGCCTGATAAATAGTTAATCTACAAGAAAAAACAACTTTTTTTTTTAAACAAAATGTGTGTATGGGTATATTTAATATTTTCAGGGTTTTGGTCAGCTAACAAAGGGTTTTAAGGAAAAAAGAAAAGAAAAGGCAAAGGCTTTCCTAGTTCCTGTGCAAAAAGCAGGTATTTCCACCAATAGATCTAGGAGCTATGAAACGGATATTTAGGTTAAAAAAAAGGCCCTACAGTGATCTGCAATCAACTGCAAAGGCAGTAGCTACAATGTAAAAACATATCCAAAGGCATGCGCTCTAGGTGAATTGAATGAACTAAATTGGCGGTAGTGTATGTGTGTGAATGAGTGTGTACGGATGTTTCCCAGTGATGGGTTGCAGCTGGAAGGGCATCCGCTATGTAAAACATATTGGATAAGCTGGCGGTTCATTCCGCTGTGGCGACCCCTGATGAATAAAGGGACTAAGCCGAAGGAAAATGATTGAAGTGATATATTTTCTCGTTTGGTATTGTAAATTACGACACAAAAACCTGGTAATAAACTGGCAGTACTTTTTCTGTCATTTTACATTCTCTATTTATTATTACTTACAGTGTACACTAACAACGGAACTGACAAAAAAAGTCTTGTTGATTGAACTTCTGATTTCAGATTTCACAATGTTTTCTCTGAATATAACCGTAGTTAAACCCAATCCATCTGTGACGGGACAGATGTACAGTTAAAGTCAGAATTATTAGCCCTCCTGAAATATTAGTCACCATGTATATTTTTTTCCCAGTTTCTGTTTTACGAAGAGATTTCCAAACATAATAGTTTTAATAACTAATTTCTAATAACTCATATCTTTGCCATGATGACAGTACATCATATTTTACTAGATTTCTTTCAAATTAATAGTATTCTGCTTAAAGTGACATTTAAAGGCGTATTTAGGGTTTTTTTTAGGTTATTTAAAGGTTAATTAGGGTCATTAAAGTTATTGTAAAACAGTGATTTGTTCTGTAGGCAATCGGAAAAATTTTTTGCTTAATAATACTGACCTAAAATAGCTTTTATTATAGCCAAAATAAAACAAATAAGACTTTCTCCAAAAGAAAAAAATATTATAGGAAATACTGTGAAAATTTCCTTGCTCTGTTAAACATCATTTGGGAAATATTTGAAGAAGGAAAAAAATTCACAGGAGGGCTAATGATTCTGACTTCAACTGGATGTGGTATAATGTGTCTTTGATACTCACCACTGAATGATTTCTGTGATCTGGGCCTCCCAGTGAGCCACGCTCTCTTTCTTATCAGCCAGTTCTCTCATCTCCTCCTTCAGCTGTTTGTTACTGCAGTTCAACTTCTCAAATGAAGACATCATCTACACACACACAAATTACAGATTACATATGCTACCAATCAAAATAATATTTTAAAAGTCAGTAAAACTTTCATTCAGCATATAAAAGTGAGGATATTTATGTTAAATTTCTATTTTCATATCTTGTTCTTTCACTGGGCGACATGGTGGCTCAGTGGTTAGCACTGTCGTCACACAGCAAGAAGGTCGCTGGTTTGAGTCCTGGCTGGACCAGTTGGCATTTCTGTGTGGAGTTTGCATGCTCTCCCTGTGTTGGAGTGGGTTTCCTCCGGGTGCTCCGGTTTCCCCCACACTCCAAAGACATGCGCTATAGGTGAATTGGGTAAGCAAAATAAGCCGCAGTGTATGAGTGTGTGTGAATGACAGTGTGTATGGGTGTTTCCCAGTACTGGGTTGCGGCTGGAAGAGCATCCGATGCGTAAAACATATGCCGGAATAGTGACCCCTGATCAATAAGGGACTAAGCTGAAGGAAAATGAATGAATGTTGTTCTTTCCATCGCACATCCTGTGACACCCAACTACCGAAACCTACAGCAACAAAGCTGAAAAAACTGTTTTACCATCACAGAAATAAACTACATGCTAAAATTTTGAATTGTAGCAATACTTTACAAATAAAAAAATTGTAGCAATATTTTACAATTTTTTTAAATCAATATATTTATTATTTTCATATCTGGAATTTACAGAATCAAATCAATGCACAAGTAAACATTATTTTCTAGCCAACTATCCCACATCCTCTCCTTTCTGGACCGATCATTTTCAGTAAATAGACCTTATTGTGATGCATTGAGATATAACATTTAATAATTGAAGAAAAAAACACCCCAAAACAAATACAATAAATAAATAAAGAACAGGGTTTCTGCAGGTTTCATCAAGTCAAATTTAAGGCTTTTTAAAGACCTTTTTAACTCCATTATGAAGGAAATTTCAGACTTAAACAAGGCTAAACGCTAGGGATTTTTCTGATGTCCCGGTTGAGTGAGTAGAAAAATTCCTTTACGTCCCACATAAAAAAAAAATTTAAAAAATTAGATATAGTTTAAAACAGGCAGTTTTTCAACAGATTTTCTTTTTTTTTTAAATTACAAGCTTTAAAAAATATTCATTCATTCGATTTGAAATTTAAGGCATTTTAAGACTTTTTAAGGCCCTGAAGACACCCTGAAAGTATAATAAACAAATGCATATTATTTTACAATATTACTGTTTTTGATCAAATTAATTTTACCTTGGTGAGCGTCAGCATGAACAAAAAAGACCTAACCCCAAACAATGGACCATTTTCACATTTCCGGGGTTTCTCAGCAGCAGAAGTCGCCATAGTTGGGTAAACTTAAAGCGCAGTGAATGGCAGAGTACAACAAATCATTTTCACAATCCTATTTGCTGAAATAATAAAAGGAAAACTCCACGATGATGTTATAAAGACTTTCAGAAAAAGGAAAAAAAGTGTGAGACTGATAACGGCAAGCAGAAGAGAGAGCAACGTCAAATTTACTGTCCTGTACCCAAAAACGCTGCATTAGAAACACCTCGCACAAGCGGTAATTCGTTTTTTGTAATTTGGTGCAAAGATGATATAATACATACGTAAATACATAAAAATATACATACAATTAAGAAGAAAAAAAATAGTCGAAATATTAAAATCTTTCAAGGATATAAGGTGCCAGTGACATGTCATAACAGTCTTGTGAAAAGGGTCCATTGAGCAATTTAGTTTTTTTTCACTAACATCCCACAGAGTTGATTTAGAAAATGCAGTTTAGCACATCTCTAACTGAGCAACACACTTTATATTCCAGCGAACAGAAAATAATCATCATTAAAGAGTTTCACTCCTGCACAAGCTTGAAAACATACCCATTATCACGCCAGAAAATCACAAACCAATACGACAATTTGAGGGTCCAAGATGCAATTATATGAGCCAGACAGTGACTGGCTCTCATCAGCGCCTGCAAGACCACCATGCAAAAACCACCCATATCTCTCTAATGCCCTCCACATTTCCACCCTAAACCACCATGAACAGCACAGCGCTCATGAATAAACATGACACCCTAATAGCTGACTCCGCAGTAAACACTTCTGTTAGTACACGCGTCTAGTCAACTCTGATTTAGCTACGCTCTCTATCTTAAGCAAGAGCTGATGAGGTTGACCACCCTATAATTACACTTGCATTATGCGCCGTTTTCATTTAACACGGTTCTCTGACCGAAGCACTGAACCCTTGCTAGTGGTCCAAAGGAAAACCATTCCAGATTCCTGTCTGTTGATCAGCATATTTCCCTGTGCTTAAAAAGGGGGGGGGGGGGCGGGCGCTGACTGGCTTCCCAGTAAAACACTGGCATGGTGGACCACATCTTCAGCTTAACGTACTCATGGAAAGAGTCGGTCCGCAAATGACAAATGCATGTTTTCTTTCTTTCACAACAAAGCATTGCCCTCAACCCAAGGGTTCTTCTCTAAATATCACTGTATCACTATATTATGCCCCTTTTTAAAATATGCAAAATATGTTTCTGATGCCCCTGGAGTGTGTATGTAAAGTCTCAGCTTAAAATACCCCACAAATAATGATTTTTAACTCTTTGAAACTGCCTGTTTTAGGCTTTGATCCTAATTGTGCCATTTTGGTGACTGTCGCTTTAAATTCAAATGAGATTGTGCTCTTTTCAAAAGACGGCAGAGCTACAAATGCCTGTGTGTCAGCATAGTGGCAGATTCAAAAACAAGACTAAGGTCCTATGCTAATGAGGGACTAATGGGCGGGGCTTTCCCCCTTTGATGAAACATAGAAAGGGAGAATATCAATCAAAGTGTTTCTGTAGACTGTTTTTATCAAGTGTGATTATAAAAAACAACATTAATAAATGTTTTAACCATTAGAAGCTGGTTATACTAACTGACTGTTGCCATATGACTAACCCTAACCCCTTATTAAAGTGATTTTTGCATAACAGGTCCCCTTTAACATGTACTAACGAAAATAAAAGTGCATATATATATATATATATATGTGTGTGTGTATTTATGTGTATATATTATATACAATACCTTTATATTGTATGTGTATTTATTTATATACATAT
>CAIGQW010056782.1:6887328-6906143 GCA_903798125.1 Danio choprae
ACACACACACACACACACACACACACACACACACACACACACACACACACACACACACACACACACACACACACACACACACACACACACACACACACACACAGTTTACACGTGTTTAATGTATAGTTAAAGTCATTATTAGCCCTCCTGTATATTTTCCCCCAATTTCTGTTTAACGGAAAGAAGATTTTTAAAAAGTAGCCCATTTAAAAGTACTCAAGAATAGTGAGTATTACAATATGAAAGGTTGATGTGTTTACATGTGTGTGTGTGTGAAAATGTAACATTCTGTAGGGAATTTAGTGATTGTTTAAGGCTAGTTGGTGATTTCAGTCCTCATCTTCAGTCCAGACATCTTAACCTTAAATCATCGTCTCTCGGTCATTGCGTGTAATGATTTTGCATCTTTTTGGACAGTTTTAATGCTTTCACACTGTACATGTTTGCTGCATTTATAGAGCACCTGCGTCTTGAGCAGGGGTCTCAAACTGCCAGCCCACGGGCCATTTGCGGCCCACCCTCCTCCTCCCTCCGGGACGCAACTGACGTCAAAAATATAACGAGATGCGGCACGCAAAAAAAATATATTTTTTTAATCCACTGTCATTGTTGTGAAATCACATCTAGCCACTTGTGGTTTTGACCCGCCACCAAGTGGACATTTAAAGTACTGCATTCGGATTAGTTTTACTTTACTTTTCTCAATTTTCTCAATTCCAGTGTACGGTTGAGAGAAACACGCATGCATTTTATTTCTGCGCTTGATTTAAACGTTAAATTACATGTCCGTAAGTGCTCTATTTTTACTAAAGCTCTATTTTTGTAAATATTCAAGGGTCATTTGATTATTGTCAGTTTTATACCACCTGTATTTTGTTGTACAAACACTTCTTCATGACTTGCACGTTATGCATGGCTTAGAAATTATGCTAATTTTGCAAATATTCAAATATTCAAATGGTAACATTTAATAGATTTTCCTCATATGCTTATTAAGATTTGCATAAAAACTATGTACATTAGTAAAATTGTACTGCTGGTTGAATTGAACATGTTAAAGTTAATGTGAATATGTACATACTTCCCCCTCATTGTTGTAGTTTTACAAAAAAGAAAGATATTGAGAAGAACAATTGCCAGTAAAGTCACGTAAGTTACCCAAACTATTTTCTGCTGTTCTAACGCTATTGGGACAATACAATTGGTTGGGACAGAATAATAATTATGATTATTATGCCTTTTATTTGTAGTATTTTCATAGCAATTTAAACTACCCCTTCAATATGTGCAACAAGAAACAAAAAGCTAGAGTTTTTACTGCATATACTCTGTAGTAGAGTAACTGAGCTTGTGTCTAATGCACGGCCGTACACACAACAACCACAGATATATTTCAGCAGCTGATGTGTGGCAAGATAAACGTGTTGATTTACATTATAACTGGTGACAGGTAATGCTTAAAATATAAACGTCATGTCTGTTGCCCTAAGATGCATCAATTACGTCAGGTTTCCACTTTTTTCTTGTGCTTGAATGTTAAAATGGCCCTCCTATGAACTGTCCAGTCACTGAAACGGCCCCCCGCCAATTTGAATTTGAGACCCCTGGTTTTGAGGTTCTTATGTATGATGCATGTGCGATTTCATTGGATGGGAATCACAGGACTAACTTTTCTTAGCCAATCAAAGATAAAACAATATAAGTAAAAAATAAAGTAGTGACTGCATGTTGAAGGAAAATAGTGGAGTAAAAGTACCGATACAGCACTAAAAATCTACTCAAGTGAAAGTAATAGTACACATTTTTAAAACTACCTAGTAAAGTACAATTGCTGAGAAGAAAACTACTCAGTTACAGTAGTTTGAGTATTTGTAGTTTGTTATTTTACACCACTGGGTATCGTAACAACCCTACTTCACAAACCTCTTTCTTGGCTTTCTCAGCTTTGCGCACATCCAGTCGAAGCGCCTCCACCTTCTGATTGAGTGAATCTAGCTCCTCCTCTTTGTCCCGCAGCTGTCGGGTTAGACGCTGTTTGAGTGACTGCAGCTCCGTTACTTTTTCGCTCACCTCCGCAAACTCCTGCATGGCCATTTTCCTCTGGCTGTCGGCCTCCTTCAGCTCCTTTCCTTGAGCTTTCTGCTTCTCTGAGGACTCCTGCAGACACTGGTGAAAAGAAAAACATGATACAAAAGTTGAGACAAATGATGAATAAAACTGTATGTTTATAGTAATTGAGACAAATATGTTCATTTAAAAATTACAACTATTTTAATTGTACTTAATTTTCTTCCCTTATATTTATATTCATTTAACTATTCCAATGGTTTAAATAATTCCATTTCAATGTAAAATAATTGTAAAAAAATGCTTAATTAAAAAATAAACGCATTGCATAAATAAAATTAAATAGTTAAAATATACAGATACCAAAGTTGAGACAAAAGAAGAATAAAAATGTATATTTATATTAATTTAGACATATGTTGTTGTTTTTTATTATTATTAATTTAATTATTATTATTTATAATTAATACTATTTTAACTGCACTTCATTTCCTCCATATATATTTATATTAATGTAACTATTATTAAAACAGTTAAAATAATTACATTTCAATTATTAAATATAAAATAATTTTTAAAAATGCATAACTAATAAAAACAAAGCATTGCATGATTAAAATTAAATCATTAATTCCAATATATTCATTCTAATAAATAGTTACCGTTTATGGTTAATTATTATAATTGATATTTTAATAATATTTGTATTCATTTTAATACATTATTTTATTTTATTATTTCAAAGTTGAGTAAATAAAACTGTATTATTAATAACAATTAATACAATATATTAGTTAAAATTTTATTTTATTTTATCATAATTTAGAAAAAAAATATTTTTATAATTTTTATTAATTATTTGGATTTAAGTTCATTTTAACTGAATAAAACAGTTTAAATAATTACATTAAAATTAAAATTAAAATAAAGTAGTGAAAATGATGAACAACAACTTGTATATTACATACAACTAATAATTCATTCAAATACATTCATTCAAATATATGCTACTGTTTGTGTATATTTACAAATGTGAAGTGTATTAGTAGTTACTTATTATTTTAATGAATTGTTTTTTTATTATTTAATTTTAAAATGTTACATTTATTATTTAAAATGAATTTTACATCCTTTCATATTCAATTTGATTTATTTTGTTTTACAATAAATCAACTTTCTATAATTTACAGCCAAAATTCTACAAATGTTGCATGTTTCAGGTGAATTTTGTGCATCTTCCAAATAATTCAAACCAATGCAAATTAAGCTGTGTCAGAGTAACCACAAAATACATCATTACACAGCTCAAAAGATATAATGCAGCACTTTCAAATAAACCTATACAGGCACTTCACTTTTGAGCAGTGCTGCGTATGTGAAGTTGCAATTGAATGAGTACCTTCTGCAGGTCATCTTTCTCCTGCTTCATGCTCTTGAACTGTTTCTCCAAAGACCGGATCTGTTTGGAGGAGTCCTCCATATCCCTGCGTGCAGAACTGGCTTGTTCCAACTGCTGCTCCACCTGTCCTGTGTCTTAACACAGAGGAGAGACAAAAACATGAGCAGATGCAAACAACATGAGAGTGTAAAATAACATGTATTTACAGTTGAAAGCAAATGTATTAACCCTTCTGTGAACATTTTCAAATAAGTGATGTTTAACAGAGCAAGGACATTTTCACAGTATTTACTATAATATTTTTTCGTCTTGCCTGGAATAAAAGTTATTAAATTAATAATAATTTAATAAAGTTAATTTAAAAAAATGTCAACATTATTACTCCCTTAAGAAAAAATATATTTATTTGCTACAGAACAAACCACTGTTGTCCAATGACTTGTCTGATTAACTTTATTTGCCTGGTTAACCTAATTAATCTAGTTATGTCTTTAAATTACAATTTAAGCTGAATACTAGTACCTTACAAAATAACAAAAATAACAACAAAATAACAACACTGTCATCATGGCAAAGGCAAAAGTTTGTTCAGTGCTTCCCATTGGTTTAAAATATATTTGGGGTGGTAGCCGGATTGAAACACACCATTTACCCACATCACATAAATAGTTAACTATATGCGACAAACAAAACAATTTAATTTTTAACAATTATTTTATTTATTATGACACTGTTATTCACTGTTTCCTTTCAATGGGTTAAAATAAAAAAAATTAAAATTTTGGAATAAAAAAACTTTTACTCTTACTTTTATGCTATTCAGGAGCCATGTGCACCCACTGACAGGACACATCTGCTTCTCTCTCGCTTTCAAGTTCAAAGCAAACTTGAATGCCAAAGCATTTTAGATATGTATATAAAATAGTATAGCCTAATGACATCATCAAATTAATAAAATATACAGCAAATGAAATAAAGAAATAAATGACAGAAAAGGGAATACAAATATCAATATCTCCAAAAAATTATCATAATTACAAGATTAAAATGTGTAGATTATTTAAATAAGGCAAATGCATTGATTAACCATTACTAATGGTGTATATATATTTTGCAGCCAGTTTAGACCAGTCATTTCATCCTCTCAGACTACAAAGTTTTTCTGAGTGGTTTAGAGTCAAGAATGAATTATTCACAACTGTACGCGTGCTGTCAGCTGCAAAGTCAAGAGAAAGTAGGCTTAAGTAAAAAGGTAACGCAAAAACGCACATGATTAAAGAACGACAACTTTAGAAAGCAAAAGCCAAATCCCGGACATGTTAGGAAATTTAGAAACCCTGTCGAACAAATTTTTTAAGTGCCAAGAGGTGAAGTATTCGACGAATCTCTGTGGGTCTGCAGAGCACATGAGACTGTCTGTAAGAGTGTTGAATGTTCACACGTGCACAGAACGAAACGGGTAAACGAGAGAGGATTTTCCACTACTTAATCGATCGCGCATGTTTGGTTATATTAGGCGGAAACAAAATAGTGTAAAAGGATCATAATAATAGTAAATAAAAACGTGTCACAAAATATACTTGGTCGGCTGTTAATACATCTGGGCAGCCCGCCCAAGTAAAGTCTGTGTGGGAAGCATTGTAGTTATTTAAACTATTATGATGTGTTGAAAAATGTCTTGAAAAATGTCAAATGTGTTGAAAAAAAATCTTCTCTACATTAAAAACAGCACTTAGGGAATATTTAAAAACTAATTAAAATTTCACAGAAGGACTAATAATTTTGACTTCGACTGTATCTGTTACATTTTAGATACAATAATAAACATCATAGAATAAATCAAACACAGTTTCAGTCTGATTACATGATACTTACTCTGTTTTTATGCATGTCTGTATGCAGCAAGTGAGATTACCTGCAATCTGTTTTCTCAGCATTTCTATCTCCTCCTTTAGTCCGCGGATCTCAAACTCTCTGTTGGAGGAAACAGGCCTGTCCGAGCTGGAATACTGCAGAGCCTGTACCGCTTTTGTGGACTCTGAGAACCAGGAGACATTGCAATTGTAAGCCAGGCAGATCAACACCTTTGCGAGATTATTTAATTGGAAATGTTTGTCCTATCGCCCAGCCCTATAAAGGAGAAAGTAGACACCTTGTAGTTTGCGACTGAGCTCCAGTTTCTCCTGCTCCAGACGGCGGATCCTCCTCTCGTATGCCTCAGTAGCCAGACTGTCCTCCAGGCCACGCTGAATACAAACATCCATCTGTGCTGGAGCTGCAGACTCACGCAGACAACCCCGATCAGAGAGCGTACTGGAGGAGAAAAGAAGTAGTGGAGACCAGTGCAAGACAAGATGTGATCAGTTTTAAATAGACAGTTCACCAACGAATAGAAATTCTGCTATCATTTACTCACGTTTGATTTGTTTCAAAGATTTAGGAGTTTCCGTTTAACATAAAAGAAGATATTTTGAAGAATGCTCAAAACCTGTACTACTATTGACTTCCATGGTATTTGTTTTTAACCATTGACTTTCATAGTAGAAAAAGCAAATACTATGGAAGTCAATGGTTACAGGTTTCAGCATTCAAAATATCTTCTTTTGTGTCCAGACAGGATTTAAACAAGTAAAGGTTGAGTAAATGGTGACAGGTCTTTCAGTTTTGGGTAAACTATGCCTTTAAGCCATCATTACTGTTGGAATCATGTATACAATTGCTGTAGAATTTTCTGAGAGGCGATCTCTTTGCAATTGTTTCAAATTTAGGATTAATCTACCAGTAAACATTTTTTATAAATCCGCGAGGCCACGTGTGTTCCGAACCGTGGGTTGTGATCCGTACGAATAATGGATCAACTTGAATCCGTTACACCCCTAGGACCAACTGAGGGCTTGGGATTTTCACTGACATCGTGGTGAGTGCATTGTTCATATGTTTTGTTAAAACTTTAGATTTGCATGCAAGAAATGCTGGTTATTTCCTACTTTTGAGAATGAAATATTCAAAAAATATTTAACTTCTCTTTTACTTTAAAACTGAAATGTGACTTTTTTTGCAAGATGACTTTAGTTGCAAAAAAAAAACCAAAAACAGTTTGTTTCCTTCGATTATTTAAATATCTTAAAGAATACAAATGTGCTATTTTATTAGAAAAATATGTTTAATAGTTGAGTATATTTACAGTACAAATGATAACCATGAAATATGAAAGGGAAAAAATAATAAGTACATAAATATTTACGTTGAAAATAAATTAATCATTCAATAATCAAAAAAAAGGTAAAGTTTTAGAGGTTTTGATTTTAGGTCATGTCGTCTAGCCCTAAAGTATATTATAAAAAAACGTAAGCTTTTTTCTTTAAATGTAAACCAATGGTAGAAGACATAAGCATAATAATAATGCATATTGGAGAAAAAGAAATTAGATTGGAACAACATACAGGCTTGATTTGAACCTGTATGATCACCTCAGGTGAGTTTCACATTGATATCTTACCAGTTGCTGGTGTAGGTGAATCCGACAAATGGGAGATGGTGTCCTGAGAATGCGGTGTGGGAAGGAGGTGGCATCGTCTCCTAAAATAGGGCACAGGTTATAAGCTGCTGCATCTCAGTAAAAAGCTTAATGTAATATAACCTAAAGTGGGTTTTGAAGGGATAGTTCACCCAAAAATGAAAATTTCCTTATTATTCGCTCACACTCAAGTGGTTGTAAACATTTATACTGTTGAACACTGTTGAACATTTCTTCTGTTGAACACAAAACAAGATATTCAGAAGAATGCTGGAAAATAGCACCCATTGACATCCATAGTAGAAAAAAAATACTATGGAAGTCAATGGATGTTTTTTCCAACATACTTCAGAATATCTTCATTATTGTTCAACAGAAGAAAGAAAATCAAACAGTGGTGGATGTAAGTGGAGTAAATGATGACAGAATTGTAATTTTTTGGGTGAACTACCCCTTTAAACTGAGAAATATCTGATTCATTACATTTAATTGAAAACAAAAGTCCAATATTTTTTACCGTGTTCTTGAGGCAGTCGTCGTCCACATCAAAGTTTGATGTGTCAGACGGGCTGCTGACTTCGGGGATGTAGGGGGCGTCACAGTTGCGGATGTTCTGCCAGTCGATGCCGGAGAAGAAGGAGTGTTGTTTGAAGTCCTCAATGCCGTTCTGCCCCAGCCTGTGCTCTCTGCAGCAGATGAGTCTGCGGATCAGATCTTTGGCATTTTCAGACACGTCCGTCATTTGAGCAGGAAACTGGAACCGTTCCTGTGGGAACACAGAGCACAAACACAAAACCACAACATTGGAAGGTTTTTATGTGATTCTTTTCATAAAATGTAATGTAACGTAATGTAATATAATTTAAACTAATTTAAAATAATATGTGACCCTAGACCACAAAACTAGTCTATACAAACAAACCACATAAAATAAAATAAAATTTAAATTAAATTTAAATTATTATTAAAATTAAATAAATTAAATAGAATAAAATAAAATTAATTACAGTTCAATTAAAATTATAATTAAAACTAAATAAATTTAATTAAATAGAATAAAATAAAATAAACTGAAAATTGAAAATTTAAATTTAAATAAAATAAATTAATTAATTTGATTAAATAAATTTATTTATTAATTAAAATTTAATTAAATATAAAATATTAAAATAAATTAAATTAAAATTTAACTACAATTTAAATTATGTTTTTATTTTGTTATAATTCATTTGTAAGTCACTTTGGAATAAAGTAGCTGCTGAATTAATGAATAAGTAATGTAATTAAAGTAATGTAATAAAAAATGTATGTAATACAGATGAATATAATCAAAGAATCTTGCTGCCAAAAAAATGTAAAACTTAAATGCTCATAGGACTGATATATATATATATATATACCTTGTGGTTCATAATCTTGCCATAGGTTTCCACCAGGGACTCTGCATAGAAAGGTGTTTCCCCATACAGCATTTCGTACATGCAAACGCCCAGTGACCACCAGTCACATTCAGGGCCATATTTCCCTTTCCCATCCTCCATGGCCTGCAGGATCTCAGGAGAGATGTAGTCTGGAGTGCCCACAGCAACTGACGACTGCACCTGTGACCACAGAAAATCAGTTGGAGGACAAGCTGGAAGGTTTCAGGAGGAAAGGCTACATATCATACATGCATGTTAGACTCTGTATAGTGAGCTCTAACTGGATTGGTTCAACTTACATTTTCAGCATTAAGGGCATATGTTCATAATTAAAGGGATAGTTCACCCAAAAATGAAAATGTACAAACTACTTACTCTCCCTCATGTGGGTGCAATCCTTTAAGTGTTTCTTGCTTCTGTCGAACACAAAATAAAATATTTTGAAGAAAGCTGAAGACATGTAACCATTGACTTCACTTTTATTTGTTTTTCAATAGAAGTCAATGGTTATAGGTTTTCAGCTTTAATCTATAATATCTTATTTCGTTCAAAAGTTCATAAAAGTTTGGATCCACATGAGGGCGAGTACATTTTCATTTTTTTAGGTGAACTTTTGAATGACACTTTTGAGCCAAGTTTTAAGCTAACAGAAGTGGTTCCCATGATGCACTTTTTTAGTAATTTTTCATGTATATATTTTTTACTTTTCAGATCAAAAGTTTTTAAATGATATCAAATTCAACCTGATGCCAATTTCTGATATTATATCAGGTTTTACCAAATGGTTGATGAAGGCTTTTTTTTATTTGACAAAAAACTAAATTAAAATTATTTTATAAAAAACTAAATATTAAAAAAGTCACAATGCACCAAAATGTCTATTTGTTTATATTTCACATAGATATGTCTAAAATAAGAGAATATTAAGATTTAAACAATAAATATTTTCATTAGAATATATTATTTCTTTTCAGTTTTCTTTTTTTTAATCTGTAAATGAGCAATATCACACGAGCAGCAGTGCGATATGGCTGTATATCGGCTACGAGTGTGATATTGTATTTATACAACAGTTTGCAGGCAGGGTTTCAAAAAAATCCTTTTGTACATGAAACTACTTTCTTCCGCCATTCATTCACATCTGCAGCTGACGGTCAGCACAGCAGAAACCGTTGCTAATTCACCAACGTCACTTTAGAACTAGTATTTGAAAGATTCTCTAGTGTAATATAATATAATATAGTATAAAGTGATGACAAAACATGATTTTGCTCACATTTTAATATTATAAGGCTGTACGGCATGAAATGCCATCAGTCTAGAGGCATTTCCCAGTATTTCTCTCAATCGGGATCTCACAATAATTAACCCCAAAAAAGCCAAAGCAATGTAAACACTAGCAGATTACGATGTTATAAATACAGCACTACAACATAAAAAGAGAGAGAGAGAGATCGACTTAGAACGTCACTTACCAGTTTAATAATGATTTGATCAGCTGTAGTTTGAAATACGAAAAGAAAACGCTGAGTTTTTCTCCCCTAAAGACTTACTATACGATCTCTGTCGCCATCTCATGGTCAACCATCAATTTTTTTATAAATATTTAAAATAGGCACTATCCTTATGAATAAACTGCATAGTGGCAATCTAAACAACTACATTCTTGCCTAAAAAGCCTCAAAAGTACATTATGTTGTATAACAGCTGCGATATTTGTCAAACTGCAGCGATTTAGTTTAGATCAGCTTGTAACTATGTGAGCGGAGTAATACACAAGGGTGAAGAGGCTGTACGAGTGCTGTTATTGCAGAATATTGCACTATAAGCCAATCAGATTCGAGAACCAGACAGAACTGTTGTATAAATAAATTTAGCACATTTGCCACAAGGAAATTATAAACCAGTGCAATTGTAGTTTTGTGAAAACATTTGATATTAAGATTTCTTGAAAAACACTATTTTCATTTCATCATTAAATACAGTCTAATATCTTCCAGATAGTTGCCATGAGACTCATCATATTACTGTGTAACATTTCTAATTACGACTGCAGGAGAATTCAGGACAAGGCATGTTGAGAACAGAAACAGAGAGGGATTCAGTGTTTAAGCTGATCAGATCACTTCACATCCTGTCAGTGAGCGAGCTTGCAAAACAAAGTAATCCCTGAAAACGCATGTTTTTTTGGCATTACATTCATCATCATAAAATGCAAATGAACTCAAGCCATCACATTGGTTGCAGCCAGCAGGGAGGGCGTGGCCTAGAAGAACATGACAACGCTCAGAGTAGAAGGCACAGAGAGAAAAAAAGAGAGACAGAGATATCACTAGAGACCACTAATGAACCGGGGGGATGATTGCAGCTTCCTGGCCCAGGTTCAATGCGGCAGAGTGGGCCGGAAACCGTCTGTAATGCAGCCTGTGGCAGATGTGTGCAGCTGGAAGAATTTGTGGAAGTGAGGCAGTAAATTAGCTGCTCTCTCTGGCAGTGACACACACTTGAAAACACACGGACATGTGAAGAGAGTTAGGCACACACGTGTGAACACGCACAGACCACACTCACTCTGCTCTTGTCAGAAGTCGGGGGGAAATCCTGCCGGGCTGTCTGCGACGTGCCAGAAAACAGCAGCACAGATCAGATCCAGTCAAATACTCACCCCTGCTTTCATAGACGCTTGACTGAAATACAACTCTAATCATAAACTGCCTTTCAAACCCGGGGTGTCCTCCGGGTCTCCCATTATTTTAGATTAAAACAGTGTGCCTACAGGATACAGCTGAAGCCCGATTTCTTTTTCTAAGTGCAAATTTCCATTAATGTTCGAGCACTAGGTGAAAGAGCATGTGTAAGGAGACTTAAAGGGCACCTATCATGCAAAATCAACTTTTGAAAGCTGCCTAGACAGAAATGTGTGTAGGTATGGTCATATTGGAGTGATATAAACACAAGTCTCTTTTTTTTTATTTCCTGATGTTAAAATAGAATACAAATACCAGCGATTTTGAGGCCCACCGCAACTGTTTTCCCCACCCACCAATATTGATTGACAGCTGCATATTATCATGTCTCAGTATTAATGCATATACACGTCCACAAGACAGGATTTGCAAAGAAACTGATAAAAAGATCGGTTCCAACTCTCCGTGATCCAACTGCACTTCAAGAAGCATTAAGTGCTACTCTTTGTATTTTTTATAGCATTTTGAAATATACTTTGAGCTACACAATCCATAACCGCTGAAATCAGCTCAGCTGCAAAGTATAAATATGCACACACATAAAGTGCTATGGCAAACAGGAAAATGCAAGTGTTCGGCATAGCGCCATGTATGTGCATTGATTACACTGAAATAAAAATGTAATTATTTGTGCAATACATGCCAAAAAAAATGTTTATTACAAAAATGACAATGTGTTATCAACCACTAACGAGTAATATGCAATAAGTATTCATACATTTTTGTTAATATTAGTTGTTGTGGAATCTAAATGGGTATCAAATATTGTTATTTGTCAAGGTATAGTATCGAAGTTGAAAAATCCAGCATCGTGACAACACTAGTGTAGAGTAGAGTACAACACTAGTGCTGAGATTAAACATACATTTTTTTTAAATATCAGCATCATTAATCCAGCCTTCAGTTAAAGCTTTCTATTAATCCGATACTGCTGCTCAAAAACATTTGTATTTTTATCAATTCTGAAAAGTTCTGCTGCTTCATTTCGGAAAATGACATTTGTTTCAGGGGTTTTTTATGACTAGAACAGCATTTGCTTGAAATGAAAAACTTTTGCAACATAATAATATCATAGCCCTCACTTGTGATTAAATTTAATGCATCTTTTCTTAATAAAATGATAAATTTCTTAAGATAACAGTGAAAAATAAATAAATAAATCAATTGCTAACTTGCTGCCAAAGTTTTAAACAGCAGTAAACCAGAGCCGAAGATTGTTTGGACAGGAAGCTAACTAAAATATGGCATCAACCAGATCTTAAAGTGTGCCCAAAAAAGACCTGGACACTTACATCACACTTAAGAAAATACCTAAATGTCACGGCATAGTATAGTTTTGATTCCAAATGCTTTTTATCATCAGTTTTCTCCATGGTGAATTAAAAATAAATAAAAATACAACAAATAAAGAACAAATATTACTTCATTAACTGAACTCTTCCGCTGCCTTTGAAGCAGAACATATTTTTAATACATAAACAAAAATTATTCACGTTCATAAATATGGCTGGTGTTTTTGATTTTGAATTTACAACTTTCAAGCCAAGCTGCAAGATTTGTCATAACAGCATTGATGAGGACACCCAGTTAACACTAAACCACGCTAAAACTCATTATGAGCTCTAAATAACAATCTAGATGACTGTGCATAAGTTTTGTCAAATATGAATGTCTGCAAAATCACTTATATTTAAAAATACTAACCGTTCCATCCTCTGTGAGTTTCAGACAGGAGCCGAAATCTGCGAGTCGAATGTGTCCGTTCATGTCTATGAGGATGTTATCTGGCTTAATGTCTCTGTCAGAGAGAAAACAGAAAGAAAACATCATTACAACAACAATAAAAGATGTCATGTTGTCACGCTCGTTGTGACCACAAAAGTACGAAACAAGGGGATTATCAAAATATACACGTATTTATTTACAAACTCATGGGAACAGCGACATACAGGAATCTTGGGGTGAAGACAACATGGGAGGACGATCGGGATGACGTGCTGATAATACAATACCGGACAACAAAGGACACAAACTAAGGGGTATAAATACAAGGGGGACATGATGAACTGATAAAACACAGGGGATGAACACAGGTGAAACTAATGAACATTGAAAATGGCGGGAAAAAGAACAAAGAAATCACATGGCATGGAACAGATACCTGACACATGTTATATGATGAGCAGCGATGAATGCCATTATGAATGCATTACAACATTGTTTGTTGTAAACATTCTTAATAATGCCAAAATACTTAAATTTGTGCATCTCCTGACTCACGCATGCAGCCATGTTGCCGTTGTAGTAATTTTTACTACTTCATAACTTCAATTTGCACTATAAAGTAAATAAACTTTAATTTATATGCATGTGAATGCGTCAGACATGAAACACAAGCGTGAGTGATGATATTTCACATTTGCTGATAGCAAAGTTCAAGTTTGGTGTACTCAGACATGCGAATTTGCGTCACATCAACGCGCAAGACCAATGGAAAATCTAAATCCAGTAAAAAATGTGGCCAAGGATGACGACCCACACTCTGGCCTGCATTTAAACACATTTGATTGTGCATAACTATAGTAAATCAAGCCAGCTAGTATGCATAGGAATCAAAGTGTTGGCAAAAAAGGAAACTTAGTGAATTGGAGGGAATAATCATGTTTTACTTTCAATGTATGAAGTACAGCTATCAGGGACGTGATACAGAGTGTGCAAAAGTAATCATTACAAGAAGTCATTTATACCAGAGTCCATTAGCATTTTTAAATGATAAATTACCTTGAAGGTCTTTTAAATCTCATTGGAGTTGGTAAATGTTACATGTTGCCTTTTTTTGTGCATGTGTGCTGGGTCTAAGACAAATGTGCTGTTTGAGTCCAAGTTAAATCTCCTGAAAAGGACAATAAAGTACAACTCATCTCAATAAGGAATGATTTGCAGAAAGATTCTTGCACAAAATAAAAAAGCAGTTTTAAGGACCTGTATCAATATATATTTACTTTCAAAAACTTTTCAGGGCCTTGAATTTTTTCCACAAGCTTTCAAGGATTTTAGGGATTTCAACCGGGCTGAAGCGCACTCACACTGCATGTTTACCTACCGAGCCGGAGCACGCTTACGTCATCGATGATGCGACTGTTTAGTTTAACAGGAAGAGAAGCGCTCTTGCTTAGCACAGTGGAGATTTCTTTAATTATATCGTTTTAGTCGTTTGGGATGCAGTGACACGCAGTTAAATATTCTGCTGAACAGATCCACAACTTTTGACGCTTATAAATTATCATAAAATTATCATGCTGCACGTATTGGGAGGTTTGCTGAAGGTGCAGCTGACGTGCAGTGAGGGGTTTTGCATCTTTAATAAACTATGAAAGTTTGTGTTCATTGAAAAGTAAGCATAATTAATAAATTCATATGAAACAGTCCCTTAAAAGCAGTGTCGCCTCTTCAGTTTCAGGATCAGGTGCGCTGTGCACTCACACTACAAGTGTACCACGCCAAAGCCCAACCGAACCGCGTTTTGGCACACCTCTTCCAACCTGGCCATGGCCGGCCAACTGAACCGCGCTTGGGCCTGATTCGGAGCACTCACACTTGTCAAACGAACCGAAAAATGTGCCTGGGCACAGTTCGGATAGCATAGTGTGGTGAGTGCACCCTCAAGCACCCATGGGAAACCTGATACATTCATCCCCCACCTTCAAAAGCTTTGAATATTCAACAGGGTTTCTGCAGTTTTTTTAGCAAGTCAAATTGAAGACTTTTTAAGATCTTTTTAAGACCTTATGAATGGAATGTCAGACTTATACTTTTAAATATTTTGACCTGCCATAAAAAAATCTAATTTATGTATTTCTTATCGACATATTTAAAACAATGTCAAAACAAGCATAAATAGTATAAAAAGAAATCAAAAGTGATAAGTTTTAAAAACTAAAATAAACTACATTTACAATTTTTTTGACAAGTTTTTATAATTTTTTTAGATTTATTTTTGGCATTTTGCCTTTATTTGACAGGACAGTAGGATGACAGGAAGTGAAGTGGGAGAGAGAGGGGGATTGGATCGGGAAAGGTCCACGAGCCGGGATTCGAACTCGGGACGCCCGGAGCGCTGCTGCGCTATATGTCATTGCACCAACCATTGGGCTATCGCGCTGACAAAGTTTTAAAAGCTATAATAAACATTGTATTACAAGTCAATGTCCTCATCAGGTAGTTATAAATACATGGAGAACGTTTAAACAAATGTTATTCTAAGGAAGATAATTAAACCATATGAATAAACAGAGCTAGGCCTCACAGTGGCGCAGTGGGTAGCACGTTCGCCTCACAGCAAGAAGGTCGCTGGTCGCTGGTTCGAGCCTCGCCAGTTGGCGTTTCTGTGTGGAGTTTGCATGTTCTCCCTGTGTTGGCGTGGGTTTCCTCCGGGTGCTCCGGTTTCCCCCACAAGTCCAAAGACATGCGGTATAGGTGAATTGGGTAAGCTAAATTGTCCGTAGTGTATGAGTGTGAATGGGTGTGTATGGATGTTTCCCAGAGATGGGTTGCAGCTGGAAGGGCATCCGCTGCGTAAAACATATGCTGGATAAGTTGGCGGTTCATTCCGCTGTGGCGACCCCAGATTAATAAAGGGACTAAGCCGAAATGAAAATGAATGAATGAATGAATAAACAGAGCTAATAAATAAAACTTTTTTTTTTTTTTAATTGTATTAAGAGTTGGTGCCAATAGACTAGTGGTTAGTGTGTCGAGACACGGCGACCTGAGTTCGATTCCCGGCTCGAGGTCCTTTGCCGATCCATCCCCTATCTGTACTCCCCACACTTTCCTGTCCTGTAAATTTCCTATTAATAAATAAAAGGTGAAAACCCCTAAAAAAATAATTATCTTTATTAAGATATATTGTTTAATTAATTGTTCTTGGAAATAATAGTGATTGGATGGGTGTTGGGAAGCCTTACATGGACATTAGAAAAATAATACTGGTTTAAAATGTACAATATTTCAGTGGATTTAAGACTTTAAGGCATTATTGAAATTTAAGACATTTAAAGACCCTGTTCGATGTTAATTACTAGCGAAGCGTCGAAGCTCAAAAAATGGTATTCAGGACTAGCCCTATACAAAGCAGTTCATACTTTGCTTCCGTCTCTAGTATACTGGGCCCTTTACTGCTTTATTTTACAATCTTAGAGCCACCTTCACTTAAGAGAGCTTCCTAATGAGACAGAGCAGTAATTCACTACGGGCTTCACAGCAGAGACTTGTGTTCGCCCCGTAAATCACCTTTACTCCTGAGAGAGCCACATAGGAAACCATCCACTCCACTTATCCCGTTTCTCATGAGAGGAAGTCTAAACAAACAGAGGTCAGAGATGTGAACCTGCGAGGATTAGTCTTAATAGGGTACGAGACAGGGGCTGCACAATATATCGTTTCAGCATCGAAATGTGGAGTCAGGAGTATATTTGACCAGGAGCCACAGTTGGAAAAAAAAAAAATCTTGTGATTCATTGTTACACTTTGAAGTAACTCCAAAAATTTACCAAACATGTGATCATTTGCATAATTATTTTTAAGGTCTGTGAGTGTGTGTAAGCATTCCAAGCACGTTTTAAGCATTCGGGCACAACAATTTATGACGTTTGTAACTTAAAGAAAGTTTAATAAAGTTTACTTTCATTCATTCATTTTCCTTTGGCTTAGTCCCTTTATTCATCAGGGGTCACCACGGTGGAATGAACCGCCAACTATTCCAGCATATGTTTTGCACACCGAATGCCCTTCCAGCCGCAACTCAATACAGGGAAACACCCAGACACTCTCACATTCACACACAATCATACACTATGGACAATTTAGTTGATTCACTTATTAAATTGAGTTAATGTAACAAAAACATTTGTTGTCATTTCAGTTTTTTAACAGTGTACAATGTTTTTCTGTGTGCCTTGGAAATTGTGCATGCAAAATCATAATTTAAACCACTTTTCTTAAACCATTAGGGATCAGTAAGGTTTTTTTTTTATGGACGAATGCTCTTATGCTCACTAACATTTATTTAAACTAAACAGTTATACTTAATCTGAAATATTGTTATCATTATTAAAACTGTTTGTGAATATATTCATTCATTCATTTTCTTTTCGGCTTAGTCTCTTTTTTAATCTGGGGTCGCCACAACAGAATGAACCGCCAACTTATCAAGCATATGTTTTACGCAGGGGATGCACTTCCAGCTGCAACCCATCTCTGGGAAACATCCATACACACTCATTCACACTCATACACTACGGACAATTTAGCTTACCCAATTTACCTGTACCGCATGTCTTTGGACAGTGGGGGAAACCGGAGCACCCGAAGGAAACCCACGCAAACTCAGGGAGAACATGCAAACTCCACACAGAAACGCCAACTGGCCCAGCCGGGACTTGAACCAGCGACCTGCTTGCTGTGAGGCGACAGTGCTAACCACTGAGCCACCCATAATGCAATAAGTAGGGCAGAGAAATAAAATATCGCAATGTCCGTTTTTTATAGTACGAGAGGTGTTCTCTGCCCCATCTCTGACCTGCCCGCGGGCCACTAGAAGCACAAACAAACAGGTATCAAAGTGTGGCGAGTTCACGTCTCCATTACAGCTTATCTAAACCTGTGTGTCGGAGAACACGCTCCAGGCCAGAGCGAAACACAAACTGTTCCTATTTTTTCCACCATGCTCTCGCTCTTGTTCGCCCCTCGTAAATATGATCCAGGAGGTTGACGTAGAGCTGTAATAAAGACGGATTGAATGCTTGCATGCGCCTTGTATAGACATGAGTTACGACAGCTCTCGTGAGGTGGCTTTTTCTTCAATATCTCACCCAAACAGCTCTCAGAGTCCTATAGAAATATTCTATTACCTGCCAGCTTTTTAAATTGCTTTATAATGGATTTTGTTTTATATAATAGAAACACAACTGCACTAAGAGCTGAATGGAAACTGATATGAAGGCATGGGGGACATTTAAGAATAAAGAGGTCAAATTCTGTTTGTTTCATGTTTTTTTCTGTTCCTGAAGTTTAATAAGTCACATTGGATGCAAACTGAAATATGAACCAAACGGTGAACAATAACATTTAACATAAAAAGCACTAGGTTAAGACAACATAAATACAACTATGCTTTGAGATTTACTATTAAACGGGATGCTTTCTGGACAGTCTCTAACACAATGTTATGATATGCAAATGACATACACCACCATCGGTAGCTTTAAATGAGTGATATATATATATATTTTTATTAATCTTCTTTTTTTAATCACACTTTGAACATTTACATTTATTTTTACATAAAATTTAGATTAAATTGATCAAACGTATAGATTTCAGTTTTATACAAGCTAAACGCGTTATAGCTTCGGTATGGAAAAATGCCCAAAGACCTGCTTTTGCACAACTGATAAAGCAAATGTCTGATAATCTTGCTCTTGAAAAATTAACAAATGTAATCAGAGGTAAAGCAGAGACTTAAAAAAAAAAGTCCTTTCAGTCGCTTTATAAATCTTATAAGTCATCTTTGGTAAGATGACTGTAATTTAAAATTCAATGTAATAATGTGGGGGATTTTATACAAACATTGGGCAATTTAAATGTTTTATATATATATATAT
>CAIGQW010056782.1:6911143-6926146 GCA_903798125.1 Danio choprae
GGGGAAAAAACATAAAAATTTAAATAAGAAAACAATAAAATAAAAATAGTAAAAATAAAATACAAAATAAAAAGTTATAAATTTAATTAAATCTTAAATTAAAAAATTTAATTATATAGTAAATAAAAAATAAAACAACATTTAAATAACTATAAAAACATTGTAAAAATAAAATTTTATTTATTTAAATTCTAAAATAAAAAACAATTTAAGTAAAAAAAAATTTACAAAAAAATGACATGAGAAATTTTTTAATAAAAAAAATATTTTATTAAATATATTAATAAAAAACGTAATAAAAAAGTAAAAAATGTGGTTGCCACTATTCAAGCTTAGTGTGAATTAGCTCATAATTAGACCAGCTCTCACTGTCTAGTGTATAATTGGCTTTAAATCTAGCTAGGATAACCTCACCCTTTGTTAAGAAAATCCCAAACTAAGAGCACATGCATTCATTCATTCAATTTCCTTTAGGGATATTTCTGAGATGAAAGAAGGCTGTTTTTCTGACATGATGGGAGATATGGTTTTCAAAAGTGAAGTTGCTGTCTAATCACGCATCACATATTCTTTCAGTATCGTGCAGCCTAAATTTAGTTTTTGCACAATTTTTTAGAGCATTCCTTTGGTTTACTTTTCCTTACTTGAAACAGTGGAATGAACCACCAACTACTCTGCATATGTTTTACTGCTCTGCTGGCCCTTTCAGCCACAATCCAGTGCTAGAAAACCCCTGTACACTCTCACTTTCACACACATTTAATCACTACGGCCAATTTAGTTCATTCAAATAACTAAGCGCACATTTCCTAGACATTTCGCACAAGCCATTTTACAAAAAAAGAGTTAAATAAAGCCCTCATAAAACACATGAAACACACAGAGAGGACAAGTGGTCAGTGTAAAGGAGGTAATCCTGCTTTAAAAATGCATGGTTGATCTGTGTCCACCATCTGCCCTGACATCAGACTGGCATGACTTACTGACCACTAACATCTCACGGTCAGCTGTCCAGCAATACTATCAGAAAGCCTCATCTCCGTCACAATGAGAATCTCACAAAGAAAGAACCACGTCTCATTTCCTGGAAATGAGACATCACTTCCTATGAGGAGAGGAACAACTAGCAGCGGTGAACCACTTCCTCCAGGGTTTACACCACATCCTTTTTAGTGGTTTACAACAGGCCTCGACTTCCTTAACAGGTGCTGTTTTTCTTAAATGCACCTAAAATGACTTAAAAAGGCCAGAAAATACAACAAGAACGTGAACAGCACACAGACGGAGATACTGCTTCCTAGAACAACAGGATATGGAGTCTCCAGTGGATCTAGGTGCTTTAACTACAACAAATAAATATTAGCTGAATGTATATATTTATTTAAAATATATTTAAAAAAATTATGTAAACATTTGTTGTTATGGTCAATTGTCATTTTCTGAAAAAAAAGCTCTAAATGACAATTTTTGGAAGAAATATTATTCATCTTTATAGAATAAGACAAAGATTTACTTCAACATTTACTCAAATCCATAACTAATAAATCCAGTAAATACTTAAACATATTCCACAGAGACAGAAATATTTGGGGAAATGCATATGATTATTGCTTGTTCATGTTTAATACTGTGCAAAAATAAAATAAAATTTAATTTAATAAAATAAAAATAAATAAAAAAATTAATTACATTAAATAAAACATTTAATAAAAATGTAACCAAAAATATATATATTAATTATGAAAACATTTCCTATTATGACCAATTAGTCATTTTCCAAAAGAATAGTTCCCAGAGACTCAGCATAAGGAAAAATAATGCCAAAGGGAAAACAGTTGACTGTTTATCCTTAAGGACGCTGACTAAGACAGTTCCAATCATTATCTGATGATAGTTATTGGCAGTCGACTTTCACAGACCCCAAGGACCTGGTCAGAATAGGACCATATCTGTTCAACCCATTAGGTTATCGTCTCCAGAGAATGAGGAAAAAGGGTGGACCTTCAGAAATCCTGATCAATATCTGCACATGGTCCAGAGGAAGGTCAATAGCTGGATTTATCCCGACTAAACCACTAGTGTGAAGATCTCAGAATGACTGAGCGAATGCTTACAATCAGAATGAGCTCCAGGCGAGATTTTCTCTGCCAGCGACTCATTGGAGCAGAAAACATGCACACCTGAATCAATATTAACCCAGATTACACAATAGCTTGGAGCAGAGCTGTGATGGAGAGGTTAATTCCCCATCCAAAACACCCCATTTTTATTCAAAAAGACCAAACCTCACATAGGGGCCATATATAAGTGCTTTCATGTATTCATACTTTTTTTTTATTGCCAATGTTTTAACAGCTTGTAATGAAACCTGAATGAATTGTAATGAAAAAGAGACCTTCCCAGACCTCCTAGGTCGTCCATGAAAGCCTGAAGGCTGATTTTTATGTGAAGAACTCATCAAATTGATGTGATGTGTACAAGAGATTCTCTTAATTTATGACACATTAAACAAATACTTACAGTCTTCAGAATGCTGATCAAGAGATCAATTTGTCATGCAAAAAAAATTGAATTCAAACAATAGTCAAACATTTCAAGGTCTATTTAGTCTACAGTAGTCAACGTTTGGATCAAAATAGTTTTTTTAATTGTCCTAAGACAAGAATGGGGGGTTTTGGATGCTTTTGGGACAAATTGGATGAAAGGTTTTAATCTACTTCAAATGTTGACTATTGTATAGTCTCAAGGTGCTTTTAAACATAGACGTTTATTTAGGAACCTGGTGCATTTGCACCCTTATTTAGGGTCGTTTGGGCATATGTGAACTGCGAAATCACAGTCGGATCCATGCCAAAACAATCGCTCTGAGACCGCCTGAACGAGGTGGTCTCGGCTTGTTTGAAACGAACTCTAGAGTAGTTTGGTTGTAGTGAGAAAAAACAAGGCTATATCACAGTGCATTATGGTTATATAATAGGCATATATATGGCTGAGTAGGGCGGGATGTCTTTCCTACAAGAAAATGTGCATTTCCTGTCAAATACGAAAGTGAAAGCATGCCGTCTAACTGAACTATTAAAAATATATATATACTACCAACGTGATTTCTGATATAGAGTAGATATACTGATACAGAATGGATGTGTTTGGACTTTCAGCAGTGAAAATTAAACCACACTGAACTGAACTAAACTAATTCTGAAAACTGGACTGACACAGTTTCAGTTTCAATTTACTAGAACTTCTATGTTAAGCTACTTTAACACAATCTACATTGTTAAAGCACTATAGAAATAAAGATTAATTGTAAAAGGATGAATTAAATGGACATTTTATAACCCTTCACAATTGAAATGAGGCTATGTATGAGAAAGTCTTACCTCTGATTTGCCTCTGATATTTTTGACAATTACTGTGATAATGGTACTAAACACTGCTTTGTTTACACTTTGCATGCACAAGTCGGAAGTTCTGTTTTTGTCTTTCTGAACGAGAAAACCGATATTGCTCTCTGCATGTGGAAAGACATGTCCTCTTATGCAGAAGCAGAACGTGCACTCTTGAATCAATTGACCTTCGTCCGTTTGGTGTGTTCACATGCAGCTTTTTGGTCCAGACGAAACAAGATACGAGTTAACTCAAGGCAGCAACACAGTTGGGTTTCGTCAGCACTAGATGTTTGGCTTCAGCTTGCTGTGGTAATGGCCCTTAAAGTATACATGAAATCTAAACTAACCATATTGATTTTGTTAGCTCACATTGCTAGTTTTGTGCTGAAGAACTCATCGGTGCATGTCATTAAGAAAAAATTTAATTGTTTGCCCTTGTAATCTTTAATTGAAATTTGAAAATGCACTTCCTGTTTGTTTACAGTTAAATTCTCAGATTAGGTCTGTCTGAGGTGTAGGGCGGGGCTAACACACTTAACCACGCCCCTCCACTGTCAGTTTTGACAACAAACAGAAATGATGCAGAGTAGGAGTCTGTTAGGTTGTAATAACTCTCCCCAAATCCTTTTCCCGATCTTTCTGAATGAAATGCCTACGTTACTACATCCAATCAGCTTGCAGTAGAAAAAAAACAAACCACGCCCACTGTTTACTCATTTAATATACAGTTTCTCTAGGAATATGAATATGAAATAAAAAAACGGTCGCAGCTTCCGGTTCATGTTGACTTTAAGCAGATGATGTGTGTTCTTTATCAGCAAATCACTGCAAAGCTTTTTTGTTTTGTTTTTTTTACTTCACCTCACGTTCAGACTCTTTTACAAGCAGACCCAAAAAATTGCTGACTGCTGTTCACTAAAAGGCCACAAGGGTTTCTAAAATCTACATACAGCCACTCTAAATCACCATGACCTACAGTAAGTGGTAGCTTCCTTCAGCTGGACACTCACTGTACTTCATAAATTTGAGCCTTACTGTTGCTGCGCTGTAAGAACAGGAAGCCGTGAACTACCATGCGAAGGTCACGGTAGTTTACTGCTGACTTCAGTGTCAGCTTCCTGCTAAAAGAGACCACAGGAATGCGAGGGGGCTTTCTCCTGCAGCCTGCACGGCTCTGCAGATGGGGATCAGTGATGTGGTGTAGGATCTGGGCTTGAGATCTCGCATCAGAAGCTGCAGTGCTCTTCATTCCTATGGGAGCTCCTGGAATTCCAGGCAAAGATGGATGATCGTTGCCATCCCAAGAGGCTGTGCAGCTGTGCCACACCACACCCTCAATCTGAAAGCCTTCAAGGGCCATCAGGATCTCACTGAACACTTTGGTTGTGTCCAGAATGGAAAACAAGCATTCGGTGGAGGATGATATTTTTAAACAGATTGCAGTATGTAATGATAGGGGCGTCTTGTGTTTCATAATTTAAATGAATGGTGTTCGTTATTTGTGTTTACGTGTAATCTCAGAAATGGTAATTCTGCATGGTAATTCAACTTTGAGACAAATAAAACACAAATGAAATCAGAATTGTGGTTGCTTTATCCACTACTTTGGAAATGGCAGGTCAAGTTCAGGAAAACCGCAGAAATAGATTTTTTTTCCAAACCAGCAGAGATGCAGAAAACATCTGGAGATATTGCCTTGGCCTAAGTGTGGCAATCTGAAAATAACCATAGGTGATTTTTTTAGATTTCTGCATTTCATAAAACTAATCTGGCAATCTGTTCAAGCAATAATTAACTTAAAAACATTTAAAAGGAACATATTTTACAAAATGATGCCTATTAAATGAACCATTCAGATGTTTTGCATCCAGACATCCCTTGCCATATTTTTTCCACTAATGGCGAATAAATTAAATTCTCATTACAGATATACACTAACCTGCCACTTTATTAGGTACACCTTACTAGTATTTTGCCTTCAGAACTGCCTTAATACTTTGTGGCATAGATTCAACAAAGAAATTTAGCGTTCAGAGATGCTCTTATTCTTATTTGTGTTACTGTTGCCTTTCTATCAGCTGGAACCAGTCTGGCCATTCTCCTCTGACCTCTGGCATAAACAAGGCATTTGCGCCCACAGAACTGCCGCTCACTGGATATTTTCTCTTTTTCGGACCATTCTCTGTAAACCCTAGAGATGGTTGAGCGTGAAAATCCCAGTAGATCAGCACTTTCTGAAGTACTCAGACCAGCCTGTCTGGCACCAACAACCTTGCCACGTTTAAAGTCACTTAAATAACGTTTTTTTCCCCATTCTGATGCTCAGTTTGAACTGCAGCATATAGTCTTGACCATGTCTACATGCCTAAATGCATTGAGTTGCTGCCATGTGATTGGCTGATTAGAAATTTGCTTTAACGAGCAGTTGGACAGGTGTACCTAATAAAGTGGCCGGTGAGTGTATTTAATTGTCATAAAAATTTTATTATGAAAAAAACTGTCCTAAAATTAGGGTTGATGGCTTTACAAAATAAATCAGCTGCCTCGTAATTGGGTAACATGACAGCAATCTGCTATGTGTGTATATGTGTGTGTATAAAGAGGAGTTCACAATGACAAACACTTAACAAGTAGCGGCTTTATAAGTAAGCGACCTGAAGTCAAGCGACATGAGTGAAAATTGCTGACATAATAAAAACTTTACAAAATCAATGCATCAATCGTCAAAGTGGAGCCAGAGAGGAGACAGACTGCAAATGGCAGTGGTGTGGCTGTCAAAGCTTCAGAAGTGACAACGAGGTGTCAAAATCCCAGACACGCCACTATGCTCTCGGAGGAATATGAGTGTTGGATGTCAGACGCTGAGCAGACTCGCTCATAGCCAGACACTGGGGAGGAGGAGGAGGTGCTGAAAATAACCTGCATTCAGGAGATTATTGCTGCTGGTCTGTTGGTGTTTAGAGGGTTGGTCCTGGGTGTGTCACATACCTGTCTGCATGCAGAATGACAGCAATGCAGGACAAAAACTGCTGACCCCTCGTGAACAGGTCAGTACAGTGTTAAAAGCTCCTCAATGCGCTCAGTTTATAGATAAGGAGTGCACTCGACTGAAGCCAAATACATGTTTTACTGTCACTATACAAAGTACAGTGAAATTAAAACATAACTATTCAGAGACGTCCTCTTTAAAGTCAAGGATGGAGACCGTTTTGGATCCTATTCATTGTGTTGCTTCAAAACAACAACACCAGGGTTTCTGCAGTTTTCAGCAAGCCAAATTTAAGACTTTTTAAGACCACTATGAATGACATATCAGACTTATACTTTTCAATATTTTTAATTGATTTCTTATCCACATATTTAAAATAATGTCAAAACAAGCATACATTGTTTAAAAGGAAATAAGAAAATAAGAAATAATTAAGTTTTAAAAACTAAAATAAACTACATTTTCCATTTTTTGACAAGTTTTAAAAACTATAACGAACTAAATGTATGCACCCGTCAGTCCATGTCAAAAGTCATTGATGTTAAAGTCGTCATCATCAGGTAGTTGTAAATACATGGAGAACTTTTACACAAATGCTATTCTAAGGAAGATAACTAAGAATAACCATCTTAAAATCATCTAAGACCTTCAACATGAAATTTCAGTGGATGTAGGACTTTTAAGGCTTAAAATGTTGTTACTGAAATAGAAGACATTAAGACTTTTTAAGACCCTGCAGACACCCTGATTACACTAAACTGCGATTAAATTAGTAAAGAAAGGACATCTAGTCTAGTGTGAAAACTGCAGTTTAAGACAACTACTAAAGAGTGAATCCCACAGAAAATATTGTCCTTCATGTTCTAAATGTACATTGTACATGAACATTTTGAGTTTACTCGCTTCGTTTACGCGCGAATAGCGCAATTTATTTGCGCGTGCCATGTCTGCCGTGAACACAGCCTTACAGTTTGAAAACACTCCTCACAATAAAGTCAAATTACTATGCTAATAGCTTATGAAACCTTGGTATTCATTATATATGGACTTAAAGATATTTTAGGAATATATGGAAGGACCTAACTTTATTTATATGAAGATGATGTGGCTTAAATTCCTTTATAATAATAAGTTTATCCAACAATTTTCATGTACTCACTATTTGCTCACCCTTATGTGGTTCCAAACATGCCAGTTTCTTTTTTCTGCTGAACACTTTTTGTAGAAGGATGAAAGCCTATAATTGACAATCATAGTCAGTGGTTACAGGTTTGCAACAATCTTCAAAATATATTCTTTTGTGTTCAACAGAGAAGAAATCAAACACGTTTGAAACGAGTCAAGGGTGAGTAAATGATGACAGAATTTACAGTTTTGGTATAAATTATAACTTTAAGAAAGAAACCTTTAAGTGCAAAAGGAAGTAATGACATTTATCAAAAAGCGCAACAATTTCAGAGGTAAATCAATGAAGTCTAAAAATATGCAAAACGAAAAGCTTTTTTTTTTTTTTTTTTGAAAATGTGCACAGATGACTATGCCAGAAAGGTCCATTAAAGGGGACGTATTATGTCTCTTTTTACAAGATGTAAATTAAGTTCCTGACGTCACTACAGTGTGTATATGAAGTTTCAGCTCAAAATACCACACAAATATTTTTTTAGAACTCTTTAAAAACTGCCTCTTTTATAGGCTTTGATCCAAATTGTGCCATTTTGGTGACTGTCACTTTAAATTCAAATGAGATTGTGCTCTCACCCCTTTTTCAAAAGCGACTTCTGTATGTGCTTCTGTAACATACGGTTCTGGACAACGGGGTTGAGGACCCAATTGCAGAGTCTTTATTTAGACAGAGAATAGTCAGGCAAGCAAGGGTCAGTCACAGGAGCAAACATAATCATAAAGGGCAATCCATAAGAGTAGTCAAAAGCAGGCAAGAGATCAGTTCAGGCGGCTAACATCAAAAATCAATAAACAATGCAAACAATCGAAACACGACAAGGCAAGGAGAAAACGCGATGACAAGCTTCAGCGCTGCGTGTATGTGTTTGTGTGTGTGTGTGTGTGTGTGTGTGTGTGTAATCAGGGAAAACCGGAACAGGTGTGTGTGAGGTGCATGACAGTATTTGTAGTCCATTTGGTGGCAAATGTGTAGTTCTCCAGCGATCCACAGCAGCTAGATCGCTGGGGATTGTAACAGCTTCTCACTTAGGACTGTTTATGCTAATGAGGGAAAAATCCTCACTAATAGGCAGGGCTTTCCCTCTCTGATGACAAATACGTAGGGAGAATGTCAATCAAAGTGTTTCTGCAGACTGTTTTTATCAAGTGTGATTATTAAAAAAAGAAATACTTTTTTACGCTATATTCACACACTGTTGCCACACAACTGCATTTAACACCACTCTACAAAGGTGATTTTTGCATAACTGGTCCCCTTTAAGAAAGTGCATGAGGTCAATTGTGTGTTGACATTCAGTCTTTCATTCAGCTGATAAATATAAATGCTACATATTTAACACAACACTCCAAAAAAAAAACAAGCGAAAACACTGAAATTCTTGCTAATCACAGCAAGAAGCCATCAGGCCAGTCATGCAAGAGTATCAACATAAGATAGCTGTAAGATAAGAGGAACAGCTGTCTTGGCCAAAACATGTCAAGGTTTATCACTGAACATATGGTGCGAGCTGTGACTAGTGCTCAAATGCAAACAGCTTTAACTGGAGGAAAGTAGATGGAGCATAAGCAGCAACATAAGCACACTGCTGTAGGGGGAAAACATGCACTCATATTCTAATAGTAAATAAGCGCCTGAGAGAGTAAAAACACTGATGCCAAAGAAACTTGTACGATATTTAACAGACTTGAAAATCCTCCACAGGGTTCTTACACCTTTTACAACGTCAAATTTACAAAGTACACATGAAATCAAAAGTAACCATATTGATTTTTTTAGCTCACTTTGCTAGTTTTGTGCTGAAGAATTCATCTGTGCACGTCATTAAGAAAAAAAATATTGTTTGACCTTTAAATCTTTCATTGAAATCTGATAATGCACTTGGTTTTGTTTTCAGTTAAATTCTCAGATTACGTCTGTCTGAGGTATTGGGCGGGGCTAACATACTTAACCATGCCCCTTCCAACTGAAAGTTTTGACAACAAACAGAAATGAGGAGGAGGAGTCTGTGATGCTGTGTTCACACCAGATGTGGATGAAGTGTCAAGTGTAAGTGATTTATATGTTAAGTCAATGCAAAGATGCGAATAGACATCCTGCAGCGCGATTCGCACGAATGAAGCAGCGCAAGTTTAGCGTTTTGCGCGTTTGACGCGCGTATCGAGCGGATCGCTCAAGTTAGAAAATCTGAACTTCAGCGGACATTCGCGCAGCAGTAACCAATCAGGAGCTTGCTCTTGTATGACGTAGTGCCTGTTGTTGGTGTCCCGAGAGGAAATCCTCTTGCCGACTCCGGACAACAGTTCATCAAACTGGGCTTGGCCCAGTCTGAAGCACTGCTGAAAGCCTCCACCATCCAGGTATAGTCTCTGGAGAAGTTGATGAACTCACAGAGCTGGGTGCACCTCTGAAAGGATTTAGTGGACTCAGACACGGCGCTGAACAAATATACGCTGTTTTTCAGTCTTCATAAAGCACATAATGCACAGCTATTATTTCAATAAAATCTATGTTAGCCATTTAGCATCAAAGCTAGAGTCACCGGGCAGACAGAAGCCCTGCCCATGATGCAAATTCGCGTCTATTGTGGAGTGAATTTGATGTGCGAATGAAGCGAATTTGACGTGCGAATGAAGCGAGTAAACTCAAAATGTTCATGCGCCTATTTACGCGTAAATATCGTGATTTATTCGCGCGTGCCGCATCTCGTGTGAACACAGCATTAGGCTGTAAAAACTCTCCCCAAACCCTTTTCTGATCTTTCTGAATTAAATGCCTACTTTACTACAACCAATCAGCTCGCAATAGAAAAAACAAGCCACGCCCACTGTTTTCTCATTTATGAACTGTCACAATACGAAAAAGAAAATGGTCGCCGGTTCATGTGGACTTTAAGCACTTTTCAAGCACTTTCCAGATTTTTTTACAATTTGTGTGTGGCAAATTACATATTTACACACACACACACACACACACACACACACACACACACATATATATATTTGATCACATGCTAGGGCTGGGTGATTAATCAAATTAAAATCACAAATGCCATTCATCAAAAGCTGTGATTATCATGCACGTCTTATCAGGGGAACACAGCTCTGTGAGCCAGTGTAAATGTCCTGTTTTAGAGCTTTATGAGTTTCTTTTGAATACAAAATAAGATATTATGAAGACAGCTGAAAATGTTAGTTTTCAACATTTTGCTAAATATCTTTTTTGTGTTCAACAGATGAAAGAAACTCATAAAGAGTTGAAAGACATAAAGGGTGAGTAAATTAATGATGACAGGATTTAAAGTTTGAACTACATAAAGGTTTGGAACACCTTGAGGGTGAGAATTTTCAGTTTTTTGGATGAATTATGTCTTTAATCATTATTATTACCTATTTAGTAAGATAAATTATTATGTAAGCAACACAATTACATAAGCAGTTTCAGACACTTAATAAAAAACCTAAGCCTTGAGTCATAAATAAAAGAAAAATCAAGCAGGATTTCCAGCACCAGTACGAACCCTGCCTCCAGCATGTAGGGTCAAACAGGAAATTCACAGACTGGCACACAAATAGGCAACTTCCTGCACTGCGTTCCTGCATAAATGAAAACAATGCAAGCCCCGCCCCTTCGTCAGGCCAAGCTACACACAGCACCTAAAATGTGGGTTTTACTATGGATGAAGTTATGTAACCTTTCATTTCAAGCTCGAGTAAATCTGTCCAAAATTGGACGATGCACTTTAACGTGGGTAAAAGCTGAACCTCATTTATTTTCCTTTCTTGGAAGGGAGTTGCCCGCAGTATCGTACCCCTTCTAAATTGTCCAAAACAAATCTCTCACGGTCGGGGTGGCTAAACCTGTAATTACAGTCCTTCCCAGAGTTCCCAAAGCGCAAAACTGTACGCACGGACCTCAAGCAGCAGCCTGCAATTAGCAAGACCAGAATAAATCAATTCCACTGGAGCCACATCTGAGAGGCCGGCGCCTCCGAGCGTTACCCCTAAAAGTGTGTACGTCATATATGAAGTGCAACACACTGTAAAAATGCACGTTCCACACAATTCATTCATGTTGTCCCAACACAAATCGATTGGATTGGTCCCACTTTATATTAAGTGTCCTTAACTACTATGTACTTGCGTCAAAAAATAAATACAATGTACTTAATGTGTTCATAATGTATTGAACACTTCTGGTGCTCTTGAGGTGGGATATGGGTAGGTTTACATGCAGGTATGTAATCAAGCATAAATACAATGTAAAAACATGTATTTACACAATAAGTACATTGCAATGAATTATTAATTTCAGTCTAAGTACATAGTAGTTAAGGGCACTTAATATAAAGTGGGACCAACAAATTTAAGTGGATTGAACATAAAACAATTAAGTTGTCCCCAAAAAATCTCATGAATTGTGTTGTTTCAGCTCATTTTAAATACGCAGTTTGAACAAGCAGCAGGAACTGGGCAGGTATAAGCCAATACTGAAATGTCCACTGTGACTGCTGAAATCAGAACAATTTGGTCACTTCCTGTGTTCCCAAAAAGAATTCGCATTCCCACAGACCGACACATGCAAATTATTTCCTTGCAATTTATTCCAAATGTCACAGCAGCAGAGAAAGAGAAAGAAAAGCAGGGCAGTTTGTGTGCTGAATGCTCTCACCTGTGGACATAATGGAGCTGATGCACAGAATCGATGGCCAGAACCATCTCTGCCAGGTAGAATCGGGCCATGTCCTCTGGTAAACGGTCCTCAAACTTGCTGAGGAGAGTCAAGAGGTCACCGCCCACATAGTAATCCATCACCAGGTACTGCAGAGGACAGACAGACATGTCAGAACTAAGCAGAGGGTAAAAAGACAGACACCAGATACAACAGAAATACACAAATATTTCCCAAGTGATGTTTAATGAAGATTTTTTTTAAATAGTTTTCATAACTCATTTCTTTTGGCTCATAAAATGAAAAAAACTATTTAGGTGCTTTTTAAAATCAACTTGTAATGAATGTTATTTTACTTCTATTTTAATTCTATGCAGTAAAGGACATGCAAACACTGCTTAATATTTAGCTGTAAAATCTACTGACTGTCTTCTCCCCTGTACAATTTCACATGAAAAATCTACCTACTTTCCACAAATAAACTTTTTAACGTGTGTTCGGCGGTGATGATGATGAAGACGATGGGTGTGTGTGTCTCCAGGAGTGTGTGTGCGCACTCAGAGATGTGTGTGTCTGTGGTCCTTTACTAATAATAATAATTATGAAGCCAATTATGATATGGGGATGGTTAGGAGGCCATGATGGACGGAGGCCAGTGGGCAAATTTTGGCCAGGATGCCAGGGTTAAACCCTTACTCTTTTTCGAAGGACATCCTGGGATTATTAACGACCACAGAGAGTCAGGACCTAGGTTTAACGTCTCATCTGAAAGACGGAATACTTACTCGATAGGTGCAGTGAATAGTGTCAAACAGCTGTGTGTGTGTATGCCTTTTCGCAAAATGCGGCTAAAAGTTGTACACGGCGGTAATAGTTTGATTAAGGTGTTTACATGTTTGTACTGCACTTGACTTTAATAATTCGGCTAAAATAGGAATACTCCACAGGTCTTGATTCCATTTGTGTTTACAATGATTATGACATTCAGCATATCTAAAGTGCTATTCCATCGCATGGTTATGAGTCATGGTTCATTTGTGTAGCAGCAGTTGTAGCAGCCTCTGCTTTTGGATGCGGCAACCTTTGAACTCTGGTGAAAAAAGCTGTTACGTCACACCCGCCCAAGCAAACCAGTGACGCGCAACACCGAGGCAGCTCGGGTTGCTAGGTGTGTGCAAAGCACTAGATGTGCCGTTTAAATCCAATCCTGCATCCAATTTCAGTGCTAAATTCACCTTCATGCTCCATCACAACATCAGATCACAACTCACGAGACACCTTTTTCTTGTAGCCCGAGATCTCGTCACATCCTTGCTAGTTATGTTTCAAGGTACTAGTATTCAGCTTAAAATGCAATTTAAATGCTTAACTAGGTTAATTAGGTTAAATAGGTAAGTCATTGCACAACAATGGATTGCTCTGTAGCCAATCAAGGGATAATAATAATGACAAATATAAATGAGTACAGCCAAAAAATTATTTTTATTTTTATTTAATTATTTTATATGAGAAAATTTAATCAAAATTTACTGTTAAACATCCCTTGGGAAATATTTGAGAATGTACTAATTAAACAATTTAAATTAAAATAAATTAATGGAATGACATGTAGCAGTCTAAAATAATAATTAATAATATAATGAGAGAACAACCGAATGAAAGAACAACAAATAAATAACAATGAACTTTAGAATGACAGAGAGACTTTCTACATTAACATTCTGAATTTAACTTAATTATGAAGATAAAATCAAGCCTTCATAAATGTTATTCATTCATATTAACATCGAGTGAACTCCAGTTGAGTCATATCCCTTGCCATGTATCCTTTTAAAGAATGTTGTAATGGAATTGCTTTAAAAGTTTAAGCCTACTTTTTAGCCTCAAAATTTTACCAATGCCAAGCTCCCAAACATTGGGTTTTTACAAATGGTCTTTACACAATAAACCAATTCAATTGAAAGTACAAGAAAACAATCCATTAATCATTCATTCATTCATTTTCCTTCGACTTAGTCCCTTATTTATCAGGGTTCGCCACAGTGGAACGAACCGCCAACTTATCCAGCATATTTTTTACGCAGCGGATGCCCTTCCAGCCACAACCCAGTCCTGGGAAACACCCATACACACTCACATTCACACACACACTCATAGACTACGGCCAACTTAGTTCGTCCAATTCACCTATAGCGCATGTCTTTGGACTGTGGGGGAAACCGGAGCACCCGGAGGAAAGCCACGTCAACACGGGGAGAACATGCAAACTCCACACAGCAACACAAACTGGCCCAGCCGGGACTCGAACCACCGACCTTCTTGCTGTGAGGCGACTGTGCTAACCACTGAGCCACCGTGCCGCCCTATCCATTAATCAGACAATTATATTTTTTATGCTGACAAATGTATGATCATTTGAGGTTTTATACTATTATGATTTCTGTGGTCCAGATAATAACCTGCAGGGACAACAATCACACCATTCAGACCTCTAAAACAAGCTCTTTGCTTGCTGAGAAAAACCATTGAAAGGACCCCATTATTTAGCTGACAGATCTGGCTTGACTGAATGTGATTTTCACAGTAATTCCCCACAGGGGAACCGGCCAGAGGTTTGGTTCTCTGAGTCCAGCATCTCTGAGGTCTGTCTGCGCTCACACAACAGACTGAGAGAGTTTTCAGGGTGTTCACTGCAACTAAATAATTAAGGCTGCATCTACACTAACACAGATAAATTTGAATTTCGTCTAAAAACGCTCCATGGCCACACTATT
>CAIGQW010056782.1:6936146-6953963 GCA_903798125.1 Danio choprae
CCTGCGAGACATGACATTTCGTTCCTCTGTATGTCCACACATGTAGCGGAATGACAATAAAGCTTGACTTGACTTGATGTAACGTTAACATCTTGTTAAATAGTAATTCCGGCATTCCGAGTTCATAATAGTCCAAAAGGAAATGATAATTAAACATGGCAGTTTGTTCATCTTTTAGGTTGCTGAAAGAATCATTTGCTCCCTTGTTTTTAGGGCTTCTTCTTTGTGTTTTGAGCTTTCCTCTTGCATTTGTCCATTTCAGAAGCACTTCAATAATCACAAACACGTTATTATCATTAGCTCAAGTTCATTAGCTCAAGTTCTTTGTAAACCAATAGCGTTCAGCTGCGTGTCTCGCTCTGCCTTTTGGCATCCTTTTGTTGTGCTAGGTACCCTTTGGAAAGGGTACGCAAAAAGTGGTACAATACGGTTCCACCTTTTTACAGTGGAAACAGACATAAAAGCGTACCGAACTGTACCATGCCACTTAGTGGAAACAGGCCAATAGTACCTAAAAATTTCAAAAGGTAAACCTTAGTGCTTTTTAGGTATTAACATGTACCCTTGAGGTATTAATATGGACCCTTTTGGTACAAATTTGTACCTCTTGAAAAGGTACTACCCCAGTGACGGCTCTTGTACCTCTTTTTTTTTGAGAGTAAGACAGAGGCGTTTGTATCTAATAATTGTGTAAATCGTAATTGTGCATAATGACAAGGCATCAGTAACATGTATGGGGATACCACAAGAACACTAGACTCAACGGTTTTCATTTTCAGTGTCTTTTCATCTCATGCATTGAGAATCAATTATTACTTTTGTGCCATTTAGTGAAGCACGCGAGAGGATGTGCAAAGGGTTCCGATTAAAAGATGAAGAGGATACACACTCATCTCAAGGCTGCGTGTGATTCCAATCCACATGGCCAATGGCAATTGACACTTCTTAACTGGAATTTGACATTTAGGCTTAATTTGCAATAATATAAAATGTGTTACATAAACCGATTCTCCTTAATTTCATTGTTTTTCTTAACACAAAGCAGTCTTTTTAAACAGAAAGTATCAGAAAGATTTGGGAGTGGGGTTTATTTTCTACTTTTTAGTAGTAAATAAACACTGAAAACATCCCAAAACATCCTAGAAGCCATCTTGGATGTTCTAAAACACCCTAGCAACTAGGGCTGTATGATGCTAGGAAAATGTACGATATTGTTGTTGAGCGTTGAGATAACATTATTAGTTATGATGTAACTAGAAAAATGCTATTTTATCTGTATTGTTTTTAGAAGATCATTTATTTATGTAATGAATCATACTAAAACAAATGGGTATTAGATTTTTTCTGAGCTAATTAAATAAATAAAACAAAAATTCAAGGTGCAAACATTTAGACTTTAAAACACCACGAATGACTGACAACCTCAGCAGAAATTCTGATTGCTATTGGCTTTTTTCATCTATCTCTCATCTCCCAGTATTCGTATTTATTTTCAGCTCTATGTCCACGTAACAGCACCTACTGGAGAGGTGGGATGAAGATAGTAAAAGCACCATCTGATTGGTCAGATTGGATAAACAGCCTATGCATGCAGCACACAAATGGCTGGCACATAAAATGAACTGAATTTTTTGCACTTCTCTGTGATATGGATATTGCATATACTATTATCGTGATAACGATAATTTTTCGATATATTGTGCAGCCCTACTAGCAACCATCCAAAACACCTATGCATTACTGCAGGAAAAACGACTTACTGTCTTCCAATATTAAGAAATCAATTTGAGTCTATATGTGACAGATAAACTATAAAACGCTGTGTGATAATCGTATGAAAATCTACTACATTTTTACTGAAGTAATACCATGCACTACGCTGTGTGCTGCTTATGAATGAACTCTGTCACATTGAGCTCAAGACTGCCAGTATTGGAGATCAGACACAAAGACAGATCTCTTTTCACTTGGACTGCATTAAATCCAGTCTCTTAAACAGACAATGAGCCTTGTGCTTTTCAGTTACCCATGCAAAATGAAAAAAACCGAAGTAGTTAGCTGAAACCAAAGCAGGCTCCATAAAACTGTAAGGCTGCTGGTAAAGCACAATTGGTTTTAAAGGACCAGTTCTACCTAAATGGAAAAATTGTGCTTGTTCTCGTTTAAAATAACCGAACAATATTACATAAATTAAACTGTCCCCTCAGGCATACATTGAACATTCATGGTAGTGATTAGGGCTGCATGATACTAAGATAATATGCGATACTGCAATATATGCTCTATTACGATGACGATATTTTGATAACATGTTCCTAGAGAAATGCCATTTTTATTTATAAACATATTGGCAGTTCATTCCACTGTGGTGACCCCTGATATATGAGGGACTAAGCCAAAGGAAAATGAATGAATGAAATTTAATAATAATAATAATAATAATAATATAAGCAAGTAATATAGTTTTTTGATCTAATTAAATCTAATTCAGGCTAATAAAAACTGTCAAGGTGCAAACATTTAGACAACACAATAGCATAACAGTGCTAACTGAGGCAGGTATGAATTATTCTTGTCAAGATACTGAAATTCAATACCAATCGGTACTGAAATTAAAAAAATGTCCATTTCTGTTGAGCAGCGCTTAAACAGCGCTGATTTGCCATTGTGTTCACATGCTTAACAGAAATGACTAATTGGCCGTGAAAGTCATCAGTTCACCTAAATATAGGGACACTGGAGCATTTTAAAGCTGCGAAGATCATCTGGTCTGTTTAAGCTGACATACGAGTGATCCGCTGATGAATTGACTGATCTTCGCAGCTTTAAAAAGCTCCAGTGTCCCTGTGTCTGTGGTTACACTCAGTAAACAGCGGTGAGTTCAGTGAACCTTCACAGCCAATCAGTCATTTCTGTTGAGCACATGAACACAATGGCAAATCAGCGCTGTTTAAGAATGCGCTCAACAGCGCTCAAATGTTAGTAGGAAATAGACATTTTTAAAATTTCAGTACCGATTTGTATCGAAATCCAGTATCGTGACAACACTAGTACAAATAGAGTAAGGTCCCATTTGATTGGTCAATTTTGGATAAATAACCTATAACAGCACATATGCTTAAAAAAACGTATTTAATTTATCGCACCACCCTGCGATATGGATATTGCATATACTATTATCGCGATAACGATACTTTTTCAATATATTGTGCAGCCCTAGAAAATAACATTAAACTGCATATCAAATTAAAAGGTTCTAGAATCATAACAGTGGATGTTATATAGAAGTTTGAAAATGGATGAGTAACTTTCATTCAAAGGAATTTGTTTATATTTCTCTAATTCAGAAATCCTTCAATAATGATGCGGGCCTCACTTCTATGAAAACAATGAGAAAAGAAAATGTGTGAAATACAGTAAATCTGACGTCTCTCGTCAAACAAGCAACTCCAGATTCCACGTCCCTCTTGAAATCGTCTGACTAGAATGTGTATTTACTGTCATTGCTTGGCAACAGTGTGCAGTTTCTGTACTAACAAATAGCATGAGGTTCTAAACACATAACTAACACACTGTAAATGACAGAGTGCAGCAATAGTTTAAGGTCGGTGGTGCACCAGCATTGTGGTAAAAATCTGGGTTGGATGTTGGTACTAACCTCACAATGGCTGATCAATGAATTATTCTCATCATGCATTTCAGCAACTCATTTAAAACCCACATCCAAATTGCAATCCAACAATCTTCTAGTAACAAACAATCCATGATTACAGACAAAATGCTCTACAATAAAACAAAAGTACAGTTTCGACAGCACATTTCTTGCATTTAATCTGGAACTGGATCAATGAGGATTCTCTGGTAATACAGCAGCGACAGATTGTAATAGAAACAGAAACCAAGTGACAATCAAAATGAATTCACAGGTTTTCTTCAGACTTTCAAACATGTACCCACGATTTCCAGAAAACACCAAATAAAATAGCTTTCAGCGTAACAATATAATTAATCTTTGCAGGCACATTTAAAACAAGAATCATTTGAATCAGAATTAGAAAGAGCTTATTTCTAGGTATGTTTAAGTTTCCATGTTAGTGACCAAGTTTCCACAGTGCAACAGAATGACAGTGTCAGGACAAAAACAGACAATAATCAAATAAATAATAATTTGACAAATGTATGTAGAGTGTATAACTATATACAATACTGTATGTAATGTATAGTTATATTATGTGCAAATTGAAATGTTAATGTGTGTTGTTAAATAAATAAGTGTGTGTGTTTGTCCTACTATATATATATGTATAACTATGTATAACTACTATAGAATGCATTTATCAGCCTATAAACACAAAAATAAGAGGTAGGAGATTTACCTCTAAAAGTGTAATAGCCAACCTAATATGTAGCAAAAGCAACATTTCAAACTGCAAAGGATGAGCTTCATTAGACAAAAATGCCTGGTGACTGCTGACATGAAATCTACATGCATAGTAGTGCTGCATGATATTGGAAAAAAACAGGCCTGGCAGGACCATTATAGCTTAGCTTAGCATAAATAATTGAATCAAATTAGACCATTAGCATCACACTCTAAAGCCTGGTTTCTACTTCTGTGTTGAGTGATCACTGTGACCCGCCGCGCCTGCCTTGCGTGTAGTCGTGGATTTATACTTCTGCACACTGTTTGTGTTGCTCTGCAATAACACTTCAGAAATGCTAGCTGGCAGTAGGTTATGTTTCTCTGTGTCAAGTTTCTTTCTGGGTGTTTTGTTTTTTCTGAACGCTACCTTAATGTACAAGTAGCTAAAACTCGCTCATTCAGAGGCAGGAACTGGTGGACGTGCAACAACTTTAATCATAAGGTAAACACAAAACAAAAGTTTCCAACTGGAGCTCCTTCACGGGACTCGACACTTGTAAACACTCGCTCCATCGGGCTTGCAGCTCTCAGCACCGCTCACACTTGTCAGAGCTACCAAGCTGACCAATCACAGAGCTTGTGCTACGCGTCGTTGCAACATGTAGTTACATTTTTTGAGAGGTGTGCGTCGGCGTCAGCCACGGCGAGGGATCTGCGACAGCGCGAAGGCTGCACCAGAGCATACGCGTGCGCATGACACAGAAGTATAAGTCAGCCTTAAGAGTACAGTTGGTATTGACCTAGAAAAAAATAACAACTTTTCATATTCCATCAGTCTTAGCACACAATGATACTACAGCTTTAAATAGGTACATTTGCGATTTTTTCAACGAGATGCTAATGGTCTAATCCGATTCAATAATCTATGTTCTGTCGCCAGACCTAAAAATCAGCTGAAGGGATTTAAAAACAGTTCAACTGTTTAACTCTAGTTCAGGGGTCCCCAAACTCGCTCCTGGAGGGCCAGTGTCCTGCATATTTAAAGTCACGGTCACACTGCACTTTTCGCCCCATATACTTCCACTCATACTCATCCGAATGGGACAGACCGGAAACGCAAGCTCATGAGACGGAAGGTTACGTTGGAAAGTTCAAGCTGACCTGCGAAATCGCATAAAGTGAGACCAATCGAAGATCAAAACGTGACACCAATCGAAGATCGACTTCTCTGTACAGAAATTTAACATATGGACCAATCGCACACTTTTTTTATATGTCTAATCATCTTGTTTAATCTCGCCCCTTTTCACAGCGCCGTACAACAGAATTTCGCAACCTCAATCTCTAATGTGACAACGGAATTTGTTCCAACCCCAATTAAACAATTTTGAACCAGCTAATCAAGCTCTTTTTAGGTATACTAGAAACTTCCAGGCAGGTGTGTTGAAGGAAGTTGGAGATAAACTATGCAGGGCATGAGCCCTCCAGGACTGAGTTTGGACACCCCTGCTTTAGATGACTTGCAAAATAAGTTATTCATTTTATTTCCAAAAAAAAAGACAAACTTTTACTCCATTATGGTTAAACTCTGCAGTGACTCCACAAAACTCACATGTTCTGAACTGTGGCTCCTGGTCAACTATAATCCAGACTCAACATTGAACATCCTGCGACTTGCAGATGTGCACATTGCAATTGTTTTTTTGGAATATACGCGAGATTCCGTGTAAACAATGCTGTGAATATCAAATGTTACCACCGTGTCAGGCATCCTTTTACAGGGCATTAGAAACAGATGGAAAACAGACCACCTGGAACTGCCATCACGGCCTCCAATACATCAAACAGGGAAAGTGTATAAAGTCTATTTATAAAGCACAGTTTAAAGGTCAAAAAGAACCTTCATGGTTTCCAAAGTGTCCAAAACAACTGCGGCACACACACGGGTTCAGTGTTCGTTAAAGATCTGAATGCGGAAACCTCATTGTGTATATATCACTGTCACAGTCTGGAGCGCAAGGGGACACAGAGCTGCAAATCAAATGAACCACACCATCTATCTCCAGCCATACCCAAGAGACCCGCATTCGGAGACCATATAAAGGCAAAGACACTGGCAGGATCATTAAAACACCATTTCCATAGAGGGAAAGAAGCGCTTTAAAGCCAGACTGCAGAAAGAGCTCAGATATACTTGTGAGCGCGTGCCGTGCACTGCTCAACTCCAACATCAAGAGCATTTTCACTGTCAAATGTCCGCATAATACAAACACTGGGTGGAAAATAAATAGTCAAGACTTCTTCAGCTTTCGTTTAATGTCAGTGGGTTTTTTCATATACTTAAATGGAGATATATACAGACAGTTGAAGACAAAATATTAGGCCTCCTGTGAATTTAAGTTGTTTTTCAAATGTTTCCCAAGTGCCGTTTAAGAGGGAAGACTTTAACACAATTTTAAACATTAGTAGTAATTCATTATTAAAACTAATATAACTAATTTATTTTGTCTGGCTAACAGTACATTATATTTTTAGTAGCTATTTTGCTAAATATTGGTATTCAGATAAAAGTGCAATTTAAAGGGGACCCTTTTTACAAGATGTTACATAAGTCCCTAGAGTGTGTATGCGAAGTTTCAGATCAAAATACTCAATAAACAATGTTTAATAACTTTGTCCCTTTTAGGTTTTGATCTAAATTGTGCCGTTTTGGTGACTGTTGCTTTAAATTCAAATAAGATCGTGCTTCCAGACCATTTTTGAAAAGAGGGTGGAGCTAAAAATGCCTAGGTCTAGGCTGCTTCTCACTCAGAGCTGTTTATGCTAATGAGAGTAAGATTGTTTCTAATGGGCGAGGGTTTCCCCCTCCAATGACATGCACAAAGGGAGAATGTCAATAAAAGTGTTTCTGCAGTCTGTTTTTATAAAGCGTGATCATAAAAAAATGGAATAAATACATTTTTACCATTAGAGGCTGGCTATATTCACACATTTTTGCTACACAACTGTGTTTAAACCCCTTATAAAAGTGATTATTGCATAATAGGTCCCTTTAAAAATGCTTAATTAGGTTAACTACACAAGTTAGGTTAAACAGGCAAGTCATTGAACACAGCAGTGGTTTGTTCTGTAGCCAACCAAAAAAAAACACTGCTAAACGCCACTTCTGCCAAAAATGAGCTAATGACATTGAGCAAATGCTTTAGGCACGTAGTACGTTCAACAAATATTTTTGCTTCAAATCATCTAAATCCCAGCATCAGCCCATTCAGAAAAAACAGTTTGATGGCAAAAGCCTCTAAACGCCACTTGCCTTTGACAGCAAAAGCCGCTATGTCCCGAGAACCAATCAGAAGGCACGAATCAGATCGCTCTGATACGCCAGCTTTTATGAGGAGACTGTTTTATTCCGCTTTCGATTTCGATTTTAAAATATGGAGTTCGATGAATTGGATGAGCCTGTCTGATTGTCACTGAATGGCAAATTAAAATGTCCCTTACCTCAAAACTGTGCATTATAAGAAAAAGAAAACGCGCTGTACAGTCAGAAGTGTAGCAGGCATCCATAACGTTTTTTTGTGCAGGGACGCTTCTTTGAATGAGTCTGATTTACTATACATTAAACGGCAACACCGTTTCAGGAAAGACGAAGTTAAGGTGGCGTTCTTTTATCCCACATGAATGCCATGAGGATAAACAAGAGATGAAAAAGAGCTTGAGTTTGGTGAGAATGAATGAATGACAGCTTCTAAAAGTGTCTGAGAGACATCCCCTTTTTGCCCAGTAAGCCTACCTTATGTTTTACTTGCTAATGCAAGCTATTTATTTAAAAGATAAATATAATGTATAAAACTATACATTATTTATATTACTTCATATTACCTATACGTCTGATAAGCTTTTTTTATTAATGGACAATGCACAGATACTGATGTTTCACAATGTTTTTAAACTACATTATTTGAATCTAACAAGCTAATGTTTGCAATGTTTACATTGCTCTACTTACATTAAATCTAAATCCCAAACACCAGAAATGACAACAGATTGTTCAGATTAAATTCATGTCTATTAAAGTTATGTTATTGATTACTGCACTTACTTGACAGATTTCATTCATTTATTTTCCTTCTGCTTAGTCCCTGGTTTATGAGGGGTTACCACAGCGGAATGAACCACCACTTACTTGACAGATTTATGTATTTTTAATTTTAGGTGGTTTGTGTATGTCTTTTATTTTTGGTAAAATCATTTCTAATTGCATCTTTAGAGATTTTTCAACTAATTATGCTGTCTTGTCCCAATAGGTGGCTTTAGAGGTTTTTGCAAAAAAAAACAAACCAGGTGGATTTTAGCTGGTTTTGATGCAAAAGAAAATCTTCCTTGTAAAAAAACAAAACAAAGAATTGTCTAAAGTGACATTTTTGAAAAAAAGTTATTTTATATACTAGCTAATAACCTTTTCATTATCTATAAAATGAAACTTCTGAACCAAATTATAGGAGCCTGATAGAAAATGCTCATTTACAAAAACAGAGGTCTGATGGATTTAGAGGGTTTTGCATCTGAACTCTTCATATATAAATTTTTATTCCAGTAAAACTACGAAGGAAAAAAAGAAACAAGACTTAAAAATATAATAAACAATTCTGTGAAAAATCACAAAACAAAACTATAAAAGATAAAAGATTTTCAACTGTATACAACCAAGACAAAATAATTATGGTACAAAAAAATTTTAAACTACAAAACGCAAATTAAAAACTGTGGAAGAAAAATCTATAAATAAACATAAAAACAAGGCTAAATAAAACATAATGTGCAATGCTTGTTAATATAATCTCTGCTGCCCAAAATCATAGCATGAATATGTTAAAAACATTAAGCGTGTGAATTATTGGGATAAAGTTTTCAGGTTTTTATCTCAAGTAGGAACAAACATAATATTAGGTTACGTTAAAGAAGACAAACACAACATGATCTGCAAACGTAAGCTACTAATCAGATTTTCTGAAATCAGGCAACAGATTTTAACACCGTAAACAACTGATAGCTTTTACACTTTGGCCATCGTGTTCATCTGTGAAAGAGCAAATAACAATGGAGGAACAAGTCTGGTCCAAAACCCAATCCTTTCAGGACAAAAACAAGATTCATTTCATCCCTAAAATCATATTGGTCTTGCCAATCACAGAGCATGACACTCCTAAACATGCGCTGACTTGCTGAAATTCAGATACAAATAAGGGCCTAATATAAAGGAAAAGCTTATGATGAGAAGGATTTAACCTTTCAATACGAGAAACCTCCCAAAGTTAATGCAAAGCTAATCCCAAAATATGAGACCGGTTTTACCTGACAGCAAACCCAAACTGCATAAATAAACATTCGAAAGGCCGAATACTAGAAGAGCAGATGATGTTGGGTAGTGACAGGACAGTCACATAAAACCACCCTGCTTGTCAATTTAAACCAGCTGTCCAGAGAAACTCACTATACAGGGGACATCTTCAAATAACAGCGGGTAGTTGTTAGTCACCGGTCACCGAATCAGCCTTTCCTTTCAAACAGTTGGGCCTGGATGACATCTGTGACTTACACATTCCTACATTTGCCTTAAAATAAAAAGTCTTCAGGCCTCTTTTAGATCATCAGGAAAAGTGGAAAGAGGGACACTGGGTGCTAATTACAATGCATTTAAAAGTACAATAAAATGATGGACAAAAAATTGCTAATTCTTTTTGGAATATTTGTGTTCAATAAAACTTATTTCACAAAAAAGTACAATGAAATGCTGAATTAAAGTCCAGGTAAAGAGAATTTGGACTTCTAAGCACATTATAAATGTTGGAAATGTATTGCTGTAACATTATACAAACTCTGTAGTAGTGTTGTCACGATACTGGAATTCGACACCAATCGGTACTGGAATTTTAAAAACGTCAATTTCCCGCTAACATTTGAGCGCTGTTGAGCGCGTTCTTAAACAGCGCTGATTTGCCATTGTGTTCACGTGCTCAACAGAAATGACTGTGATTGGCTATGAAGGTCATCAGTTCACCGAACTCACCGCTGTTTACCGAGTGTAACCACAGATACAGGGACACTGGAGCATTTCAAAGCAGCGAAGGTCAGCTGGTCTGTTTTATAAGCTGACATACGAGCGATCCGCTGATGAATCGACTAATCTTCACGGCTTTAAAACGCTCCAGCGTCCCTGTATCTGTGGTTACACTCAGTAAACGGCGGTGAGTTTGGTGAACTGATGACCTTCACAGCCAATCAGTCATTTCTGTTGAGCATTTGAACACAATGCCAAATCCGCACTGTTTAAGAACGCGCTCAAAAGCGCTCAAATGTTAAATGGAAGTTTTTTTAAATTTCAGTACCGATTGGTATCGAATTTGAGTATTGTGACAACACTACTCTGAAAAATATACTGAATTGTGGAGTTAAGCTGTTAAACAGTTTGTCACCAATCTTGTGTTCAAGATTATGTGGACGGCTGGATGGCACAATTCAGCTGTAGAGCATGACCCCGCCCCCAACACAATAAAATCTACTGCGCATTAGCATTATTGATTCAATCTTGAGTTACTGTGACCATTCGTTACTAATCTACTATTTGCCAGCTATCAGAATACATACAATTTCAAATCATGGAGCTAAAAACACATGCTAATGCAAGTTATAACACACTATTTTCAAAAGCACACGGGTAGGGTTGTCAAAAGTACCAATTGGTACTGAAGTTATAAAAACTTCTATTTCCTGCTAACATTGAGTACTGTCGAGCGTGTTGTTAAACGCAGCTGATTGGCCATTGTGTTTATGTGCTCAACAGATATGACTGTGATTGGCCGTGAAGGTCATCGGTTTATCATTCTTTACCAAGTGCAAACATGGTTATTCATGTCAGCTCATAAGACAGATCAGCTGATCAACACAGATTTAAAACACTCCAGTGTCAATGTATCTGTGTTTGAACTTGGTGAACAGCGGTGAATCAATGACCTTCTTGGCCAATCACAGTCATGTCTGATGAGCACGTGAACACAATGCCCAATCCGCGCTCAAATGTTAGTGGGAATTTGACATATTTTTAAATTTAAGTACAGATTGGAACCAAAGTCATTAATTTTGGTAACCTTACACACCAGTGTCTGCACTTTTGTGGTGTCTGCCATTGCTAAGCAACCATAAGGCGCGCTCACCCAGAAGACGAGAACCCACAACCTGATGTGCACTGTTGTCCATTTGAGCATGCTCAAACAGTATAAAGCTGTATGAAGCCAATTAAGCTAACATTATTAGAGGTAGCATCAGTAGCATCTATTCAGGTTGTAGTGCTATTTGATAGCTGAGAGATGGATGCTTTGTGAATAAATGAATGAATAAAGGAAAAAGAGAATAATACATTTTGTGTTTTGTTTTTCCTCTCTGCTGTACTAAAAGCATACCGAATTGGGACTTCAAAACTAAAGCGCCAAACCATATTTCTGTATAACTAAACAGCACAGAATAGACTTTGAAAAGCCCAACAGTAGCATTACAACAATTCTCATTGAACCTTCATAAATCAAACCATGACATCCGATATGAAGAATGTAACAGGTACCATCTCTAAAACTGTCAACTGTCAACTGTCAGAGACACTAAATTAAAGCATCCCATCTGAAACATGTGGTCGTCCCAGGACCCTGACAGAGATAACACAAATCTGGCTGATGATCTGAGCACAAGTTCAAGCTTGTCCTGGCATCATCTCCAACCAACCTGTGGCTGAAAGGTCTGAAACGATCATATTAGCTTAATGCAATGGATAGTGGTTCACAGTTTTTCAGAATGGTGAATTTCACAACTACAGAATAAAACAATTATCTGAAGAAACTACTAATGTCTTTCATTACATCAACATTTTACCTGAAGAATTAATAAAAAAACAAATCTGGAAAGTAACTAAGCGTGATTTTAAGATGGGCTGACAAAAAAATAAAAGGATCAAATTGAGTCTGATTCCAAACCTGCAGCCTAAAGTCCTGGACAAAACGTCAAAGAACTAGAGATGGTGAAAACTGTCTGGACCCGTCTGGACCAAGGAACTATGGCATGAACAAACAGACAACAGTCGACTGAAACAAGAATGTATGTTAGGTCCTGTTCATGCCTGGTATTAAGATGCGATTTCGTTTCTGCCTGGTATCAGGATGCGTTTCAATCACCATTTGAAAGCAGACACATTAGCGTTCACACCCGTCATTTAAATGTGTCCACTTCCTGTCCTGATTTCATCAAGGGGATGGGTTCTATTGGTGGGTCTCGATGCTTTCGTCAGAGGGGAGGGTGAATTGCACAGGTAGACGTTGGTGCGCACTAACATTACATCAGAGCCCAGCTTTTAGTGTTGTTGGTGTTGTTGCTAAATTTGAAGATGCTGCACAACGCGCTGTGCATGTTTATGTATAGGCTTTTTTAGTTATTTTGAATTCCCTGCAACTAATATATCATCGAAAAACAAGATGATGGAGAAATACGAGGAGAGCAGCCAGTTTCATTTCTGCAATGATAGCCTCAAGACCCCACCAAATTATAAGGACTCGTGCCAGAAGTCAAGACTGATGGAACAATCTTTTGCTCTGTATGTTTACTGATTTCCAGCAACACGTCACACTAGGATACTGGAATTCGGTACCAAAAAGGTACTTTCGATACTGAAAGCTGCGATTCGTCAGCAAATCCCTTGTATGTCAGCTTATTGATAAACCAGCTGATTGACGTGACTTTGAAATGCTCCAGTGTCCCTGTATCTGTGTTTACACTCAGTAAACAGCGGTGAGTTTGGTGAATTGATGACCTTCATGGCCAATTACAGTAATTTCTGTTGAGCACAATGGCAAATCAGTGCTGTTTAAGAACGTGCTCAACAGCGCTCAAATGTTAGCGGGAAATGGACATTTTTAAAATATCAGTATCGATTAGTAATGAATTCCAGTATCGTGACAACCCTACGTCACACAATGATGATGTGTCTGGTCAGTGAACGGACAGAGGGTGGTATTTAGAGTCTGTTCGACCACATTCAACCACATGTGCATTCGCACTATTAGAGCAATCCGATCGAATGTGTTTTTCGACCACCTCTGTAAAGTGGATGAAAGTGGACAAATTCAAAACGTTTCAGAACACGTTCACACCTGTACTTAGCGTTGTCCACTAGTGATTGGATTGATGAAAATGCAGATGTGAACAGGGCCTATGAGAGGAAGTGTCTCTTCATTCATACCTGCAGGTGGCAGTATCTGTATCATCATACCACAAAGAGAAACCAGAAGTAGTGCTGCACACATACAAGCTGTAAACAAATGCAGCGTTAATGTACCATTTACACAGTTCTTCACCACAGAGGGATTCGCTTGTGCAAATTTGTCTGATAATCTATATCGTTAGCGAATATTTAAGAAATGTGACAAAACGACAGCCAGTTCCGTTGTGCTCTCTCTGGACTTTTTGGAATTTGGCTTAGTTTCGTCACTTCCGTTTTCATTCAAATGCTCTGATTTGTAGCTAAACAGCTCATCAGAGTGCTCTTACAACAACAATCAACTGCGATTCTACATGCTAGATTGAGTAAAGTCCTTTTTACATGAGCCTGATGAGAGACTGACAGATGCTTGGTGATTTCCAAAAATCAAATCAAATTTAAAATTTCTACTAGAATTACCATATTTTATTCATAACTAACAAAAGATAGTAGTCAATAGTTACAAAAAAAACTGCATGCAAATAAGCCATTAGCCTTTTGACTTTTTTTTTTTATTGGATTGTGACCCCTGGGGAGATTACGATAAATTAATGACAAAGCATGTTAGACTTTTCCAGAAAAAGGAATAAAAACAGACAATATCTCTAAAAATTATAATAATAACAAGAATAAAAAGTGTAGATTAATTAAATAAGGCAAATGAGTTGATTAACCATTTCTAATTGTGAAAAATATTTTGCAGCAAGTTTAGATTAGTATATAGTAACGCTTTTCTTAGTCGTTTAGATTAAAGAATTAATTATTTTAATGTTTCTCTCGCTCTTGCGGCTGTGCACGCGCAGTCAGCTGCGAAGCCAAGTGAAAGTAGACTTAAATAAGTAGGTAATGCAAAAACACATACAATTAACAACAACTTTAGAAAGTGAAAGGCAAAAGCAGAATCCAGGACATTTTAGAAGATTTAAAAACACCGGCCGGACAAATTTTTTAAGTCTCAAAAAAAAGACACGTCTCTCTGAGTCTGCAGAGCACGGGAGATCTGTCTGTGGGAGTGCTGACAGTTCTCGTGAACACACAACAAGCAGTAGCCATGACACATGTAGGGAGAGAGAAGATTTTCCAATGGTTAATCAATCGCGAATGTTTGGTTATCAAGGGCGGATAAAAATTAAAAATAAAAAACGTGTAAAAGGATGATAATAATTGTTTTAAAAAAATGTATCATACCTAAGTGGCCCGCCCAAGTAAAGTCTATGTGTGGGAAGCCCTGACAGACCACAACTGACCATGGAGGATATTCTCCAAGAGGCAGTCTCCAAGGTTAAACATGAATGTTCTCTCTCTCACACACAAAACTCCATATAGAAGGCAGAAACTAATCCTTTTTTGCACTGCAACTGATGTACAACAGCATTTTCCCATCAAATTTGTAACTAAAAATCATTCCATTTGCTGAAACACAGAGAACGTTGTGGCCAAATTAAGACTCAAAATCACCCCAGAGTGGATGAAAACAGCACACAAGGGTTAAACAAATGAATAAATTACTCTTAAAAAAATCAAATGGTTTTTAGACTTGCATTTTTTGTGTTGTCAACATGCTGTTGTTTATACCAGCCTATTGGTGTGTGCATGCCGTTCCAGGAAATATTTGTATATTTATAACCACCTTCAAGAATAATGGGGGTCGCAAGTTACTGGCATTATTATTTTGGGGGTCATAGGCATGTAAAATGTTTGGGAACCCTTGTTGTAGAGTGTTTATTATTCTCAAGCTGGTCCACACTTGCTCAGTCTATACTGTGTGCATGATGACTTCTGTTTCCAGGGAAGGAATGTTTACAATTCAGATCATTCAGGGTAGCTGCAAGTCACGCCACAAAATAAACAAACAAACGGCACACTATGTTCATTCACGGTAGAATGTGAAGTAGCGCTCCATTCACTTCCTGCTTAACTTAGAAACGTAACAAGTTTAAAGTCATTTTCATTAGTTAAGCTGGGTCAGGAGGCCCGTGACTAAACCCATTCTGACAATTCAGCACTGTTTTACCCACTACACTGTATATGTTTAGACACACTTAACTCACATGACTGCACCCTCACAATACTTCCCAAGAGTTATTATTAAAGCATTTACAACTTTAACCCCCACAAACATCCACCTCATGTTGTAGAAATGCTTTGTATAACACAAAAAGAGGAGAATTCATATTTCATACGATCAGCAGTGTTATTCGTATAGAAAAATGACACCATATGGCCCAAAGGTCTTTTTTCCTGCCTTATTCATGCACTATAGTCTTTTCTATAGGGAACCGGTTTGATCAATTACCAAGACTGAATAATGCAATCTTCATTGTCAGAACACACTGCCATAGGGATGAGCTGATTTCTTTTCAACAAACACTTTAAGACATCCAACACACCCATCTCTAGTTTTAAATTAAAATCATTTGACACTAAACAAGTAAAAGTCCAATAAAGTATTGTACACTTCAATTTAGTGCCTTATGATATACTGCTCAGCATGCCGGTATGATGGCTCAGAATTTATCAGCATGTTGCTACTTGACTTTTCCAGGGCTGTACACACACACACCTATGATTCAGGCTTGCCAAATGTGGCTTAAACATATTTGCTGCATGAACTTTAGGGAAACATCCTAATTTATAGTGGCTTCAATATCCAAATAACTACACTAGAGTATATTTAATATATGATTGCGATGTCTTAGGATGCTTCAAACATAAATAACATGCATTTAATATGAATTACAAGTGAAATGCCTTGGTATAATATAGGTTTAACATGAAATGCATTGCTTTAAAATAGTCTGTGCTTCAATTTGTGTTATGGTTAATATAAGACATGCATTGATTTTAAGATATATGCACATTTAAAACACCATACTCACCCCATTCCAAAAACTCCGCAACATTTTTCTCTCTTCTGAGTGGAGAGTTGGTGCACTCATCATAAAGGCAGATGAGAACATCCAGAAGACTTTCCACACTAAAACACTGTCCATTAGACTGAACAGGACCATCCAGGATCAGTTTTTCCAGCTTTTTCAAACGCACTTCCCCAGACATGGTTTAAAACTAGTGTCAGTCCCAAAATGTAGTGTAATATTCTTAAAAATAGATGTGAATACTCTTTGAAGGGGTCTGTAAAGGGCTATAAACATAACCCACCCATCGTCACAGTAGAATGCAGTCTCAAAACTGCAGTAAAGTAACTACATGTAATTTCATACCCAAATAAAACCTCTCACTAACATTAACGTTACATCTTTTAATGTACTCCAACAAACCAGCAAATAAAATGCCAAAGCGGCAAACTAAGTCATTTATCCTATAAAGTTCTCGCACTTTTGGGTAAAACTGTAATGAATATCTTGCGTTTCACAAATATTAATTTACAGATATTTAAGTGCCTTTATCTAGCTACTCGAGCTAACGCGCTAACAACATTCTCGCGACACAATGCATCTGAAGTGTTTTTCTCAAATATAAATACACAAAACGTGTATTTATAATAACATATATGAGCCTCAAACCATGTCAAGTATTTCAACTTTGAATTACCCTCAGTTTGTTCAACTTTAAATGGTTAAAATAACTGGTGCTAATGATCCAGCTAATAAAGACGTTCGGCTAGCAGGCTAACGATTTTAGCTCGTCCTCAAAGAGAATTCACATCAAAACCAACAGCAATAACATGACACGCATCCAAATGTGATGTTTGTGGGATACTTGTATGGAAGAAATGGATAAGATGCGTTAATATCCTCGAAAAGTGAGTTTATCGAAGTTCTCCAAAGGCACCGATTGAGTGCCGCTTAGTTTTCCACAGTCTTTTTCCCATTAATTATTCCTCAAAAAGTAAGTCCTGCCCACGGGATGAAGTCCGTCAGAGGATGAAGATGATGGGGTGAAGATGAAGAGGAGGATGAAGGTGTGGATGCGGGGTGACGGGGTGATTCCCTCTCATCTGCCCGCCGCAACTGAGTGTGTTTCAGCTTTCAGGAATGACGAGGAGAAACATGGCGACTGGACCGACACACACACGCACGCACGCACACACACACACACACACACACACACACACACACACACACACACACACACACACAACACGGACACGCACGCACACACACACACACACACACACACACACACACACACA
>CAIGQW010056782.1:7008308-7019764 GCA_903798125.1 Danio choprae
GTTCAGGAGGGTTTGATTCTCTTCTAGTTTGATTCCCTCAAATAATCCCTCACACTTGTTTTTCATGCTGGTTTTGTGTTGGTCTTTGACATTTTGTCTGATGAGGGTTTGATTGTCACATTTAGTGCAAGTCAAATGGTTGATCATTTCCTCATTCTTCACTCTGCAAAAAAAGTAAGATAAGAGAGAATCAGTAATAGATATTCAAATAGAGTTCCAACCTCCAACACACAAAACGATGAGCTCTAATCTGAAGTGATGTTACTTTCAGACATTAGTGTCAGTTTAGTTGCTTATCTTACTAACTGTCAATTTATTAAATCACATTCATACTCACTCAGACTGAGAGGTCTTTGCTCTATCACTAAAATTAGGACGGTCTTTGATTGAGCGGTCACTTCCCATAGACACACAGCTGGGTTCTGGAGATGCTTCTTTATTTGTCTGATAATCATCCTTCTCTCTTTCTTCGTTGAGGCTCATTTTACAGTCAGTGCTTCAGAAGTCAAAGAAAGAATAAAAGAGGAAAACATTTTAATCATCAGATAATCCCTCATAGAGCTTTTCTAATGTTGTAAATTTATTATGAGTTTTGTTAAAATAGTCTTGGTAATTCTATGCAAAGCTGCGTAAATGTATTTCTAGTCAAGTTTATGCTCTCTGTTTAGTAGATAACTAGGAAATGCAGTTTATCTCTGTCATGCATCAGCATTAAAAACAATAGAAATAAGCATAGGAACTGAGAGTTTTTAAATCTAAATATTATGCATTTGGGCAGCACGGTGGCGCAGTGGGTAGCACAATCGCTTCACAGCAAGAAGGTCGCTGGTTCGAGCCCCGGCTGGGTCAGTTGGCGTTTCTGTGTGGAGTTTGCATGTTCTCCCCGTGTTGGCGTGGGTTTCCTCCGGGTGCTCAGGTTTCCCCCACAAATCCAAAGACATGTGCTATAGGTGAATTGGGTAAGCTAAAAAATTGTCCGTAGTGTATGTGTGTGAATGGGTGTGTATGGATGTTTCTCAGTGATGGGTTGCAGCTGGAAGGGCATCCGATGCGTAAAACATATGCTGGATAAGTTGGCGGTTCATTCCGCTGTGGTGACCCCAGATTAATAAAGGGACTAAGCCGAAAAGAAAATGAATGAATGTATTATGCATTTGTTCACTCATTTAGCATCGTAGCCCTACTGTATTTCAATGTGCAAGAAATGACAGCACCATCATCATAAAGCTAAGCACCTAAGCACATAAATGTCATCTTACCAAAACCAGATTTCAGTCAGGTCCTCTTAAAAGTCAAAAAGAAACAATATACAAGTTTCAGCTTACATCAAATTTATTGGCATAATTAAAAATTTCATTTGGTGGTATGGCTCTAAATGGTTCTAAATTCCCTGTCCAGCAGTTTCAGGGGTAACCCTTCCATTTTAGGAATAGGAGAGTAGCTGCTTTGGCACTGGTCGACACCCGCATCCAGCTTGTCTACAATTTTGGGTTTGGCCTTTGGGTCTATACCTCTTTTGACTGACTGTGAGTCTGCAGTTGTTCATACCACAGGTAGTGCTGGAGCAGTGCATTGGTTTTTTTTCTGTGCTGTGAGTATTTCAGAATTTCCAAATTTACCAGACTTTGTGTGCCACCATATGAACCTTTATAGTCAGCTGACGTTAGATGGATGTCTTTGAGTAAGTCGCATCCAATATCTGTTAGTGAGTTATGCATGAGTTGATGGCTAGATGATTCTGTAGTCATGGTTTGACTCAATCCAACTGAATACATGTTGAAACTTGGAGTGAAGCTTACCTCGCTGTCACAACAATTGCAGAACATGTACATACTTGCTCTTAGTAGTCTGTTCATAATATATTTGAGAAGGGACATTTAAATAAAGCTTTAAAAGCAAGCAACCGACCTAGATATTACACAGGATTATAAGTGTAACGGCACTGATATCCTAACATCTCTAAAATCAAACCATTGTCTTGAAAATTAAAAGTCCAAAATGAAATCTGCTTTAAAAACAATGTATATTTAAAAATGGGCCCTATATTTAAGGGCCCTACAGCCAGAAATGCCCCTGTGCTCTCTAAATCTGTTGAAAGGGGTCTATGATTTACCAGTTTTCACCCCACCAGTGATAATACACAACCATATCGTACTGCTACTCATGTGATTTTGCATTTATACAACAGTTCGACGGCATAATTGTGTTTATAAAAAAAAGTCAAACACGGAGAGTCTCAAAAACCTTTTGTATGAGGAACTACTTTCTTCCGCCACTCAACATTTGCAGCTGACGTTAGAACAGCACAATCCGTCGCTACATACATGTCACTTTAGAGCTAGTATTTGAATGATTCTCTAGCATAATGTCTAAAGTGATGACAAAACAGGTCATTTTTGCTCACATTTTAAGATTATAAGGCTGACCGGCATGAAGTACCATCAGTCTAGAGGCATTTCCCAGTATTTCTTTCTTGCAATCGGGATTTCACAATAATTAACCCAGAAAAAGCCAGAGCAAAGCAAACACTACCAGTTTCTGTCGTATAAATACAGCACTACAAAATACAAAAGAGAGAGATCGACTTAGAATGTCACTTACCTGATTTCTAATGATTTGATCAGCTGTACTTTGAAATTTACGCTGAGAAAATGCTGTTTTTCTCCTCTAAGGACTTATTATGTGTCTCTGTCGCCATCTTGTGGGCTTTCTTTGGTCTGCATAGAAAGGCTGATGGCGGCCAATGCACTGAATCCGATGCTCCGAAATTATAAATATTTAAAATAGGCACTATCCTTATAAATAAACTATATATTTGCAATCTAAACAACTACATTCTTGACTAAAAAAACCTCAAAAGTATATTATGTTGTCCAACAGCAGCAATATTTGTCAAACTGTAGCGTCCTCTGCTTGTATGTGGGCGGAGTTATACACAAGGGTGAAGGGTACCAGTGCTGTTATTTGCAGAATGTCGCACGGCTATCAGCCAATCAGATTCAAGAACAAGACAGAACTGTTGTATATAATATAATATAATATAATATAATATAATATTCATACTCATTCAGGCTCAGAGGACTTCAATCACTGAAATTAGGTCAGCCTTTAATAGAATTTTCACTTCTGAAAGACACGCTGCTGGGTTCTGGAGATGCTCCTTTATTTGTCTGAATATCACACTTATCCTCTGTCTTCTTATTGTGACTCATTTTAGAGACAGTGCACTAGATATAGAAAAATACATAACTAAATTATAGTACAATTATGTGTAAACAAACATAGTCACTGAATCCATGCACGGCTGTCTGGATTGTTGTGCTTTGATTCACTTTCTGATTTATCACATCCTTCTATTTACAGCTGACTTCACGGTGAATAAAGCTGCAGCCACCCTAATTGGATCATTTCATTAAAGTTACTTGGCTTATGAATGCTTTATGGCTATACTAAATCATAAATGCAGAAACAGAATAACTGAATTTCAGTAATTGCAAAAGAAATCCTTTTAAAATCCTTGTCTAAATAACGAAAGCATCACAAAATGCTCTTACATTACAGCAGATATAGAAATATAAGTATTTACCCAACAGATTAACACTGGGTTTGCCTATGCATGAGAATGTAGCCAGAAAGGTGTCTCTATACCTACCTCTGTCTCAAAAATGATCATCAAACACAAACTTCGTTCAGTTTATAAATCCGTACCGTCTCTAGACAGCAGCATTAAACAGATCTACTTTTCTCTCAATGTTGTTTACGTTCTTCCTTCACAATAGGAAGTGTTGAAATGGTTTCACTTGTACTGAAAACTGGTTCAACCGGTTAAATACTGTATTTGGTTCCCTTTTAGTGAGGAAACCCATATTAGGCATTGTCACTTCACTCTGAAATTACAATTTAAACTACAAATGTCGTTGATGCTTGCTTACTATTCACTTTTTGATGAGATCAAGTCCCACATTGGGGAATAAAGAGCATTTTATTATTTTGAAGCTTTTTAAGATTGACTTGAAGTTAAAGATTGAGATTTGTAGACTTCTGTTGTCAACAGGCTCATAAATTCATAAATTATGACATTTTCAGAGGTCAAATGAAAAGGGTCAGTTTGTACATTTGTATACAGCTGATCTTGTTTATTTTTAGGCATTTTTTAAGGAGGATAATATTTTAAAAAATGAATGTAATTATATTGAAGAAATTCAGCATATGACAGTGCTGGCTGTTAGAAAACTGAATTTTATTGGTCATTGATTTAAACTCACATCAGCTATAAAGTTCTATAAAGCATATATAAATAAAACAATTTTAGGAAAATATTGGCTTAAACGGTTGAGATCAGTACATAACCTTTACAACTTAATTTTGCAGCATAATTCAAGAGTTCACACTTAGATATTGCTTGATAATAGTAGCAGGTTTGGCATGCTGTCCCGGGAGAGAACCCTGAGCTCGGAGATAATTGAGCCCAGGGTTCCCGCCTGGTCAATAAGCAAATAAGGGGGTACGAGATCAGATAAATTCCTGGTAAAGGGGGAGATGGGGTGGATGGGGGGGTTTCTTCGAAAACGAAGACAAGAGAGTAGTTTTTGACAGGCTACTTATAGGGAGTTTGTATTAATCTGATTGGCTTACTAGTGATTACAGATGAGAGACCGGCTGCGATCAATCCTATCACGTGCTCCTCTCGAAATTAGTTTGTGAAACTTCACAAAGTAAACAGTTGAGTGTTTGTTAATGAATGTATTAATTAACATTTTAGTTTTAGCTAAATGTAACTAACAAACCCATGAGCTGTTAATGTACGTTTATCTCATGACTTTACTTGGAGGGGCGAGTTATCATCAACTTATTCTTAACCACTCATGATGAACTCCTGTGTTTGAACTGTTAATTTTGATGTAGGCAGAAAACTTTTCGATTGTTTGATTGACGTAAACAGACACTAGACGGACCAGCATAATGGCTACATTTAAACAGAAGTTCATGAGTAACTCATCATTATTAATGTACTGTTATTGTACATAAGTGCTACCAAAAAACATAATTAGTTTAAGACTGAAGAAGGAAAGCAAGCAAGCAAGAAAGAAATCAACATTTTAAAGCAGCTAAGATATATTCCCCAACTCTACTGAGCAACTCTGAAATAAGTAGCTATGATCCAAATCTTTGAACAATCAGTTTGACTCTGACTCTAAGACACAGTTGAGAATGAGTGACGAATAAGAGAAATCAACTTTTCACTCCTAATGAAGTCTGTTTATATGATGAACTGACAGGTGATCAGTTATCACAGTAAAAGCTCAATATGAACCTGAGAGACACAAATTCGTCCTCCAGATGGTGCTGCAGAGAACATAAGGCAACGTTTACAGGACAATGAGATTTGTCCTTGCTGTTTGAAAATGTTTCATGTCTACAAGACATTTTTATAACTATCCGCATTTACACATATCTGCAAAAATGTGCAAAGATACTGTATTATGTATGCCAGACCAGTATTTGCCACTGTCACCTTGTTAGTTAACAGTACCTGCAAGATTTTTGCTGCTTGTTCAAATTGCTTATTTAAAATGAGCTGAAAGGACACAATTCTTGAGATTTCTGGGGATAACTGAACTGTTTTATGTTCAATCCACTTAATCGTTAATAGTTACCTTCATTTGTGTTGTGTGTTACTTCTCATGAACAGTAACTGTAACTCAGTTACTGTTCATGAGACTGAATAACTGAATTACTTCATTATAAAAGTAACTAATTACTAGGAAAAGTAACTACTGTGTTATGTGAATGTCAAAAAACCCTCACTGGGTTTAATAAAAAAAAAAATTGAATTAATATTTTTTTAGCATTAGAGGCTGACTATATTCACACACGGCTGCCACACAAAAACCCTTGGAAAAAGTGACTTTTGCATAATAGGTCCCTTTAAAAAAAAACAAACGCACCAGTATAAATGACAACTTAGAAAAATAAAACTCTTTAGTTTAAAGTATCTCTTAAGCTGCACTGAAATGTCTATAAAAAGAAAGCAGAGTCCTGTTTAGTCCAAAGTCAATGGGTGTGTTTCTGTTTCCACTCTCATATAAGATCAGATGAGATAAAGAGTTTACAGCTGTGTGTGTTAAAGGCAGAGATCATGTGTTGCTTTCATGCGTGTCTTGATTGTTTTTCACACAGCTCTTTAATCTCATATAGAGACACTGAACTGTCAGAATAAAGCCCAAATCCTGCATAGAGAGGTTCGGTGAATGTGGTTTTGAATGTGTGTAAGTGTGCGAGTGTGTGTGTGTCAAAAATGCTGTAAAAGGACAAAGTCCCGGCAGACCAGTCCAGATACACTCCTACTCTTTTAGAGCATGATGGGGCAGGTATGATTGTGCTGTCATTTTTGTGTCTGGCAATGAATCTGTTATTAAACCAAACTAGACTCCAGGACTTTCCATTAAATCCAAATCTACAGTCATTACGGATTCCTTTATATGCCACTGATACGTAAAGCTCTTCACCGCTCCATTCGGCCTCCCAGTAACAGCGTCCAGTCAGACTCTCTTTACACAGAACTTGAGGAAGAAAGCCATCAAATCTCTCTGGATGATCAGGATACGACTGCTCCTCTGTCACATGTGTCACTTTCCTGCTGTTCTCAGACAGAGCGAGATGAGTGTGTGCTGTGTTTACATCCAATGTGAGATCACAGACATCTGAACACAACAAGAGAGATTACGAAACATTTATAACTATGTATAAATATACACACTTTATTTTAAGGTACAATTCTCGCTATTAATAAACCATTAACTAATACTATTAGCTTAATAAAGTCCTAGTTCGTTATTAAGGTAGTAATTGGGTTTAGGTATTGGGTAGGATTAGAGATGTAGAAGAAGAATATGTACTTTAAAAGCACACATAAACTGCAAATATCTTAATAATAGGCAGGCAATAAGCCAGTAGTTAATATTGAGAGTTGGTTCTTAAATTAAAGAGATACCATAACTATATATGCACTATATGTACACTATCTGATAAAAGTCTTGTCGTCAATGCCAGTTGTAAAAGCAACAAATAATAACTTGACATCTAGTTGATCGTTTGGAAATGTGGTTTCAGATTAATCATCTGTTGAACTGCATCCCAATCATCACAAATACTGCGGAAGACTTACTGGATTCTCACAGAAATCAGTCAAGTTTGGTGATGGAAAAATCATGATTTGGGGTTACATTCAGTATGGGGGGCGTGCGAGAGATCTGCAGAGTGGATGGCCACATCAACAGCCTGAGGTATCAAGACATTTGTGCTGCCCATTAAATTACAAACCACAGAAGAGGGCAAATTCTACAGCAGGATAGCACTCCTTCTTATAGTTCAGCCTCCACATCAAAGTTCCTGAAAGCAAAGAAGGTCAAGGTGCTCCAGGATTGGCCAGCCCAGTCACCAGACATGAACATTATTGAGCATGTCTGGGGTAAGATGGAGGAGGAGGCATTGAAGATGAATCCAAAGAATCTTAATGAACTCTGGGAGTCCTGCAAGAACACTTTCTTTGCCATCCCAGATGACTTTATTAATAAGTAATTTGAGTCATTGCAGAGATGTATGGATGCAGTCCTCCAAGCTCATGGGAGTCATACACAATATTCATTCTTTCTCCACTGCAGCATGACTTTATATTCTATACTGTACATTATTTCTGTTAAGTGACAAGACTTTTGTCTAAGCAAAGTCAGACCTTACTGTCCTAATTAAATAAATCAAAATCAAGACATGATCATATTTTATTTTGGTAAAATAAGCGTAATCTAGAGGACTTTATCTTTCATATAAGCCACTTCTGATACCAAATGATCAACTACAAGTCAAGTTATAATTTGTTGTTCCTAAAACTTTGATAGGCGACAAGACTTTTGTCAAGTAGTGTATATGTACTATATATCTATGACTGTGTGTGAGTTACATTTTTCTGGTCCTCTTTTAATCCTGAATTCTCCTCCTTGATCCACACTGAAACAAAATAAAAAAACAAAGCAATAAGATATCATATAACAATACATTTGCCAATAATATGAAGTGACCTATCAAAGCTCAAAAATAATACAGTGATTTATAAACTCTCCAAAATCTTCAGATGAAAATCTTTTGGGATCCTCTGTCTGTCCTTAAGCATTTGAAGTAATTGTAGATTCACAGCTTCTATTGCTGTATTGACTGTATTCTTCACATAAGAGGGAGAGCAGCTATTGGAACTTAATTGACTTCTAGTCTTATTCACTTACGGTGATTTTTAGCTATAAAAACAGCTTATGTTACTGATGTTGGTAACTAAAACTTGTATTTTCTAATGATATAATTTCTATGTATAGGCATAAACACTCGTTTGTAGAGCATTGGAGGAATAAGGTCAACAAGAATCGCAAGCCTTGAGCTACAGATTCACATTTACATTCACTGATCATTTGTGTCTGTAGTCTTTCATTTGTGAAATGAACATGTAGTAGTGATGGGAAGTTCGGATCATTTTACTGACTCAGACCTTGGAGTCTCGAATCTTTTTTTGAGTCATTTCATTCAATTTGCCAAAATAACATTCAAATGTTACAAGATGCTTCCAAACACATCTACAACTAGCCCACACTTTGACTAGAATGCTACTATGCTAAGAAAGAGAAAATAATCCTTCATTGTTTACCTTCATAGGTGTTTTGTCAATGATTAACTCTGATCACCTCATCTGGCATGTCTTCAAATTTGAGTCGTTTGTTCACCTGACATTGACAGTTCCATATAAGCTTAACTAATGCATAGAGTCTGAGCCGGAAACACCCATGATTAGTTTAAACCGAGAACTCGAGAGATGAACGGATCAAATCCTTTTCCAGCTCTGACTGCATATGATTGGCTTTTGCCTTTCACGTGATGAACGAATGACTCAATCCCGATAGAGGACCTGAAAAATGAACTAATCTTCTCCTCCACCTGCACAAATGTGTGCATGCGCGAATGAACGAATCACTCCCTGAGAGGACTCATCGTTCTCCAGTCACATAAAAGATTCAAGAACGATCCATTACATGTAAATATTTATCAATTAACAGCAGTAATCTCATGTTGTTCAAATGCACTATTACTAATGGTGGTATAATATTGCATTCAGTATTTGGAGGTCAAACATCTTTTCTTCCCATTTATAGCAGTGGCTACAAAAACCAATCTGAAACCAGTCAAGCTACAAATCACTCATAACTGAAAGTAGTTAAAATAATAATAAAAAAGTCAGATTACACTGAATTGATTAAATTAGTCTGTAGCCATTGAACTGAGTCAAGATCATCTCCAGTCATAAAATGTAAGACATTGTCATTTTGCTGTGTGTGTGCTTTAGGCAGGGATACATATATCTGAATTTTCAATAACTTTTTAGTACATATACACACAAACAGATGGCAGATTAGTGTTGAACATACATGAGTGTGTCCAGTCTGTAGTTTGGATCAGAGATCAGCTTGAGTAATGATTGTCCAGTGTGATTGTAGCTCAGATCCAGCTCTCTCAGGTGTGAGGGGTTTAATCTCAGAGCTGAAGCCAGAAAACAACAGCCTTCCTCGGTCACCATACAGCCAGATAACCTACAAACACACAATATCATATCATAAACTGAATGACTTAAAATAAAATAATTGCCTTTTTTGAGCTACACATCACTGATTACAAAAATATGTCTTTAGACACACTGGGCTCTGTTGATTTATCACATTTATAGAAGACCAGGACTAAAACATCTTTAATTTCATTAACCTTCATCTGTTTTTCTTACCTCAGTATCTCCAGATGACAGTGTGAACTCTTCAGTCCATCAGAGAGCAGCTCCACTCCTGAATCCTGCAGGTCATTGTTACTCAGGTCCAGCTCTCTCAGTAAGGAGTTTGATGATTGTAGAGATGAAGACAAACTCTCACAGACCCGATCACTGAGATTACAGCCAGAAAGTCTACAATACAAGATGAGATTTGATTGAACAAAAATGAGTTAGAATCATAAGCCAAGATCTTGATCTTAAAAGCTCTCAAAGCTGTTTTAAAACCATTCAAATTGAGGCAGAATGGTTGGAGAGTGAAAATGGTCAAGGCTTTTTTTTGCTGTGGGGTAACATAAAGGATAAAAAATGGTCTTATACATGATCTAATGATCTAAATGATCTAATACAATCAAGTCTGCGTGAACCGGAAGTTCCTGAGACTTTTATTTCAGTATCCTAATGTACTTCCGACAGAAATAGAATATAAAGTAGGGGGTGGGGCTTTCTTTTACGCATCATTCTCTTATATCAAACTAACTGTAAGACGAGTGTGGTTAAGGATATTGATATACAGTTGCTATGGAAGCCCTCAAGTTAACGTCAAGAGAAGGGCCGCCACTCTAAACGCAGAAGCAAATGGTCAGATTTGAATTGAAGATTACCAAAACAAACTTTTTTTTTTTCAGTGCATTAACTTGCATGGACTAATTATTCACCTTAAGAATAACAATGTGAGCTAGACATTGTCAATTTTGATTTCACACTGACTTTAACAAAAGTCTAAATAAAAAAATAATAACCTTAAAACTCATGATGATGATCATAATATACTTCTAAAATATACTGCTTGTAGTTGAGAGGAATTAAATACTTCTAACGATAAAACTCTTCAAAAAGCTTCTGATATCCATCACATCAATTAATACTCACAGAGCTTTCCTGCAGTTCACCACAGCTGGTATCAGTCTCCTTCTGCCTTCATCTGATGTGTTGTATTTCTTCAGATCAAACTCATCCAGCGGCTCCTCTGATATCTGAAGCATGTAGGCGATTGTTGAGCAGTGAGATGGAGAGAGATTCTTCACTGAGTGATTCTGTGATTTCACAAACTCCTGAATCTCTCTGTACAGAGTCTGATCCTTCATTTCCAGCAGACAGAGGAACAGATTGATGCATCTGTCAACTAAGAGATATTTATTGAACTTAACTGTGTCTTTTATGTCATCTGTGATTCTCATGATGGTCTCAAAGCTCTTCTCTGTGTGAGTCAGTAGGCGCAGTAAGCATCTCTGATTGGATTTCACTGAGACCCCCAGGAGAAACCGCAGGAAAAGATCCAGGTGTCCATTTTCACGCTTTAAGGATTTTATGACTGCTGCTTTTAGTAACTCATAAAGAGAGTTTTCCCTACTATACCGATTATATCTGTCATTCAGAAAAAACTTCAGTGCCTCCTCATTTTTGTCTACATGGCAACAAAACACAAAGAAAGCAGCGAGAAACTCCTGAAAGCTCAGATGAATGAAGCTGTAGACTTTCCTCTTATGAATCACAGATTCCACTTTAAAGATCTCAGTGCAAATCCCAGAATACACTGAGGCGTCTGTGATGTCTATGCCGCTCTCAATCAGGTCCTCTTCATAGAACATCACATTGC
>CAIGQW010056782.1:7035582-7051519 GCA_903798125.1 Danio choprae
TTGAAATTAGGAGGCTGTGGGATGGATTGAGCACTTCTCACAGACACACAGCTGGATTCTGGAGATGGTGTTCTCAGACTGAAATTAGGAGGTTGTGGGATGGATTCGACACTTCTCAAAGACACACAGCTGGATTCTGGAGATGCTGCTTCATCTGTCTGAACATCCTCCTCCTCTCTTTTCAAATCGAGACTCATTTTACAGGTAATGCTATAAATATGTACAAAATATATGAGAAGAGGAAAAAAATACATTTATAAACATTTATCCTCACAAAAATGTTAACGACAGACTCACAAACACACATTTAATTTTTTGCCCAAGTTTGCTGTGCTTGACAATTTGACATTTTTCTTTTTTGAGCAACTACTTCTAAACTTAGACGGCCTACTGAGAAACCAACAAAATATATTTTTTTAATCTTGGTTTATGTACAATGGTCCTTTATGTGTAATGACCAACAACACGTTTTTGTTATATGAAAATTTCTATATCTCATTGAGGATGGTCCAAGCATTATTAAACAGAAAACGGAGCCCATATACAGTACATCAAGCTTCTTAACATGTCATTTGGGAAATCATCATCTTTCAAACTTAAGTACAAAAGCAAATGACCACATTTCTTAAATATGGAGCCAGATCAGTCTCAAAAATAATACATATACAAAAAAAAAATAAAACAAAAGAAAAAGTCATACATGCACAGCATAATTGATGTACAAAATAAAATTTGTAAATTCTAAACACAATTCATAAATATGACACACAATTCGTGAATCACAAGTAAAAATCATAAATATTTTTGCCAAATGAATTGGATTTGTGTATTTTTTATTTGTATTTTGAATTTCTGAATTGTATTTGTGTATTTATGAATGGTGTTTTGAATTTATAAATTGGATTTGAGCATTTACGAATTGATTTTGTAAATGTGACTTGTGTTGTCTGAATTATATTTTGTAAATGTATTATTTTTGACACTTATCTGGTTCCATACTTAACAGCTAAACATCCCTCTTAAGCTCCCAGTTATTTAATATAGCGGTAGTTTATGCAAAAATGAAAATGTAGTCACTGTTTAATCACCCTCATGTGATTATAAACCTTTACGAGTTTCTTTCTTCTGTTGAACATAAAATAAGATATTTTGAAGAAAGCTGAAAATATGTAACCATTAAAATCCATAGTAGGAAAAACAAATACTAAGGAAGTCAATGGTTACAGGTTTCTAATTAATATCGAACTATCTAATTAATCTTTTGTGTTTAACAGAACAAAGAAACTCAAACAGGTATGAAACAAGTGGAGTTTATTTTTTTTTTGGTGAACCATCCCTTTAATAGTCTCAGGACAGCAGTTAAATCAGGCTTACACTTACTCTGGGGTCACTGTCACTGTGGTAGGTTTGGATTCTGGAAATGGTGTTGTCAGACTGAAATTAGGAGGCTGTGGGAGGGATTCGACACTTCTCTGAGACACACAGCTAGATCCTGAAGATGCTGCTTTATCCGTCTGAACATGATCTTTCTTTCTCTTTGAATCGAGGCTCATTCTACAGGCAATGCTATAAATATGGACAAAAATGTATGATAGAACTGACTTCAGAAATACAAAAGGAAAAAGAAACTTCTTTATAAACATTTATCCTCACAAAAATGTTTAAATATAAAGCAAAGCACTTTCACGACAGACTCAGAAACACACTCACATATCATTTTTGCCCAAGTTCGCTGCATTTGACAATTTGACATTTTCCTTTTTCAAGCAATTACTTCTAAATTAGATGACCAACAAAGAAATCAACCAAATATTTATTTATTTATTTTTTATCTTGGTTTAACCACAGTGGTCCTCTTTGTGTAATGGCCAACAACACATTATTGTTAAATGGAAATTTCTATATCTCCATTCAAAATGATCCAAGCATCATTAAACAAAAAACAGAGGCCATATTTATCAAGCTTCTCTACGTGCCATTTGAGAATTCATGAAATTCAGTCCTACTTTCAAACTTAAGTATAAAAGCAAATGATCCAATTTCTTAACAGCTAAAAATCCCTGTTATGCTCCCAGTTCTTTAATATAGCAGTAGTTTATGCAAAAATAAAAATAAATACTCACTGTTTAATCACCTTCAAATGATAATAAACCTTTATGAGTTTCTTTCTTCTGTTGAAGACAAATTAATATATTTTGAAGAAAGCTGAAAACCTGTAACCATTAAAATCCATAGAAGGAAAAGCGTTATATATACACACATCTTCTTTTTTTTTTTGTTCAACAGAATAAAGAAACTCAAACAGCTTTGGAAAAAGTGAAGGGAAAATAAATTCTGTGAACTCACCCTTTAATGCTAAAAGCTGTCATTTCCTCTTTTATAAACCCCACACAGGCATGTTAACCGGATGCCACACAGACACTTGTTCTTACAATTACATAGACGTTCACACTGAGGTAAAGTTGGTTTTATATTACCACATTCGTTCAGTTACCTGTTCCCTATATTGTTTACCACACTACTTTGAATATTCGGTCTGAAACCACAGGTAAATATGACTTCAAAACAACATTAGCACTATTTAATTGACTGAGAATGATGTACTTTGATAGTCATTGGCTGCTAATATGATTTCCCTATTTTGAATTTACAAACAATACTTTTCATTCATTTTCTTTTCGGCTTAGTCCCTTTATTAATCTGGGGTCGCCACAGCGGAATGAACCGCCAACTTATCCAGCATATGTTTTACGCATCGGATGCCCTTCCAACTGCAACCCATCACTGGGAAACATCCATACACACTCATTCACACACATACACTATGGACAATTTAGCTTACCCAATTCACCTGTACCGCATGTCTTTGGACTGTGGGGGAAACCAGAGCACCCGGAGGAAACCCACGCCAACACGGGGAGAACATGCAAACTCCACACAGAAATGCCAACTGACCCAGCCGAGGCTCGAACCAGCGACCTTCTTGCTGTGAGGCGATTGTGCTACTCACTGCGCCACCGCGTCGCCATCAAACAATGCTTTTCTGAAATTATATTATTAAGGAGAAAGTCTGAACGTGTGAATATAAAAACCAACTTTACCTCAACGACGTTCACAATGCAGACACTTTGGCCAAGAAAAGTTGTTTTTGTTACTGTTCCTGAGTGACTGCAAAAGCCAAGCCAAAATTGGCCTGCAACATTCACAGTTAAATAGTAAATAAAGCATCTTAAAAATATATGTTTGTGGTAGTATAGTACAAGAATGCACATTATTTACCAATGCTTGAATAAATACAGAAATGTGTGGCTTACATTAACGTGGTTGTTTCTTTCCTTTAATATATGTGTTGCGTTTGTGTATGTGTTTGGTAAAACTAACAACACAATATGAGCAATTCCAGCGTTATGGATGTGACATTTGCAGTAAAAAGTCAAAACATATATTCACAGAGAAAGTACATGTTAACATTATATTGAAACATGTTTATATTTTCCAAAACAACTAACCACAGAGTTATGGGATCAGAAAAATATCAATCTGTAAACATTTTTTATAGTTTAATTGAGGGAAATATAACATTTGTTATGGATGTGACCCAAATGCTAGCATATCTGAAGGACATCACTGGACCTTTGCTGGACCCTCTGCAGTTTGCCTATAGAGCAAAGTGGTCTGTGGATGATGCAGTCAACATGGGACTGCATTATATCCTATAACATCTAGACAAACCAGGGAACTACGCAAGGATTCTGTTCGTGGACTTCAGTTCTGCCTTCAACACCATTGTCTCATCATTGCTCGAGTACAAACTGACCCAGCTCTCTGTTCCTAGCTCTGTCTGTCAATGGATCACCAGCTTTCTGACAGATAGACAACAGCTAGGCAGAATGGGCAAAATCACATCCGACAGCCACACCATCAGCACCGGCGCCCCCCAGGGGTGTGTTCTCTCCCCACTACTCTTCTCCCTATACACCAACGACTGCACTGCAAAAGACCCCTCCATCAAGCTCCTAAAGTTTGCGGATGACACTACTGTTATCAGCCTCATCCGGAACGGTGACGAGTCTGCATACAGACAGGAGGTGGAGCGGCTGGCTTTATGGTGCAGATGCAATAACCTGGAGCTGAACACGCTCAAAACGGTGGAGATGATGGTGGACTTTAGGAGAACCCTCCCTGCACTCCCCCCACTCACCATCATGAACAGCACTGTGGCTGCAGTAGAGCAATTCAGGTTCCTGGGCACCACCATCTCTCAGGATCTGAAGTGGAACATTCACATAGACTCTATTGTGAAGAAAGCCCAGCAGAGACTGTACTTCCTTCGTCAGCTGAGGAAGTTCAGCCTGCCCCAGGAGCTGCTCGTACAGTTCTACTCAGCTGTCATCCAATCCATCCTCTGCACTTCAATCACAGTCTGGTTCGGCTCAGCTGCCAAAACAGACCTCCGCAGATAACAGCGAATAGTCCGGACTGCTGAACGAATCACTGGCACTTCCCTTCCTGCACTTCAAGAACTGTACTCTTCCAGAGTGAGTAAAAGGGCTTACAAAATCCCTCTGGAACCCCCACACCCAGCGCACTTCCTGTTTGAACTGTTACCATCTGGTCTGTGCTACAGAGCACCAACTACAAAAACAGCCAGGCACAGGAAAAGTTTCTTTCCTCAGGCCATCTACCTCATGAACAGTTCAATATTCCCCTACTGTGCAATAAACATCCAATACTTTCTCATACGCACTTGTACACAGCACCTTATAACAATTTACAGTGCAATACTTTCTCTACACATTTGTACACAGCACCTTATAACTTGCATATTTATAGCAAATCTGTACATACAATTCAACATCCAGAGCTTTTGACTGACTGCATCTCTGTTTAATGTTTGTTGTGTTCTTTCATATTTATTTCGTTGTCACTTGATGTACACTGGAAGCTTCTGTAGCCAAAACTAATTCTTTGTGTGCTTACAACCCAAAATAAATAATTCTAATCAAAAGTATAAGAGTTGGCTCATTATAGAAAACTAAATAATTGATTTTTATTTTACATTTTTGCATTTATGAGGAAAAAAAAACTTTATGGATGGGACATCTTTTCGTTATGGATGTGACAGATGTGAAATTGACACTTCTGTGACTTCGGCAAATCAAATATAATAGTTTGAAAACACTGACAGATACATTTTAGAGTTGACATTTGCATGGAATTGCTCATATAATAAGATATCAAAATGAACCTAAATTACTCCACTTGGTAAACATTAAGGTAAAGTTGGTTTTGTATTCGCACATTCGTTCAGTGACAACTGTGACGCACTCCTATATTATACTGAGGTAAAGTTAGTTTTATATTCGCACATTCAGACTTTTTCCTTAATAATATAATTTCAGAAAAGCATTGTTTGTAAATTCTAAATAGTGAAATCATATTAGCAGCCAATGACTGTCAAAGTACAACATTCTCAGTCAATTAAATAGTGCTAATGTAGTTTTTAAGTCATATTTACATGGGATGTCAGACCAAATATTCAAAGTAGCGTGGTAAACAATATAGGGACCCTGTCAAAAGTTGTAATTGAACGAATGTGGTAATATAAAACCAACTTTACCTCAATCCATATTATTTACCATGGTACTTTGAATATTAGGACTGAAATCACATGTAAATATGCCTTCAAAACAACATTATAACTATTTAATTGACTGTGAACAATGGTGTAGCCTACTTTGATAGTCGTTGGCTGCTAATATGATTCCAATATTAAGAATACTTTTCTGAAACTATATTATTAAGGAGAAAGTCCGTGTGTGAATATAAAACCAACTTTACCTCAATTTATAAGCTTGTTACATACCAGGTTTCACGTTAAGGCGACAGATTTTTATATAAATAGCTTCATTAACTACAATGATCTAAATCGCGATACAACAGAAACCAAATAATGCTAGATGTACTGTACAATCGGTCATAAACAACAACTGCGTCACGTTGTGCTAAAGTCATCTCCTCAAACTGACACAAACTGCACAAAAGTAGCGTTAATAAAATAAACTCACCACTCTGTGATAAAAAAGTAATCAAGTTGTAAGTCAATTTTGACGTTATTAAAACATGAATCGCTCGATGTGGTTCGTTTCACTTCCGTTAGTAACTGAAGTCACTTCGTAGTTCCAAAATAGCGGTTGCTTCTCAATATCCTTCCTGCGGTCCTACGAGGAGGAGTTCAGTCATCTTGGAGGACATCTCAAATTAGTATTTTTTTAATAACACCGCGAGAATCGAGGATATTATTGGGATATCCAGCTGCAGACGTGGGCAAACTAGATTCAGACCACTATCTGGACTTCAAATGTTTACAGCTGCAGCTAATGAGAATGTGCACATGCAACGTATTTGTTGACGCTGTACAACAAATATATTACGTACACTGTTTTTTCATTAATGTAAGGGGTAACTTAGGGGTTTAGGGTTGGGTTGGGAGTAGTTGGGCTTAGTCCCTTTATTAATCTGGGGTCGCCACAGCGGAATGAACCGACAACTTATCCAGCATATGTTTTACGCAGCGGATGCCCTTCCATCTGCAACCCAATCACTGGGAAACATCCATACACACTCATTCACACACATACACTACGGACAATTTAGCTTACCCAACTCCCCTATACCGCATGTCTTTGGAATTGTGGGGGAAACCGGAGCACCCGGAGGAAACCCACGCGAACACGGGGAGAACATGCAAACTCCACACAGAAATCGAACCAGAATGGCTCGAACCAGCGATCTTCTTGCTGTGAGGCGATTGTGCTACCCACTGCGCCACAGTGCTGCCCAGTATAAATATTAAACAAATTTTAAATCAAGAAACATTTTTTTAGACAAGTGAAAAAAATAAATGTCTTGTTTTTAGAAATAATATGTCAAAATTACGTTTTTTTTCCTTAAAATAAGCAAAATAATCTACCACAAGCAAAATAATTTTGTTTTTGACAGATTATTTATTACTATTGCTCTTTTTATTTTTTAAAATGTCAACATTTGGTTTGTCCAATAAAGAAATACTTTTCTGAAAATAAGAACTGTGTTCTCATACATTAGTAATTTGTATAAGAATTGTATAAATTGCAAGTGACAGAGACCTCTGGTGGTAAGATGGACGTCCTTAAAATGTATTACTATATTAACTGACGACGAGACTTACAAATAATGAACGTCACAATCCATCTGTCACTGAGCAAACGTTATCCGTCGTACACAACCATAGATATTTACATTAGATGTCTATGCTATTGTTGTTTATTTGAAGGAAAGCGTCAATAGAGGCGCCATTTTAGTACAGGGTAGCGCTTCTTTGAAATGAATGTGGGACCAAGGTGTAGTGGAGGACTGGCCATCCAGAGCCAGAGATCTATAAACATATAAACATATATCTATGATCAGGAGTTTTCCCGGTGGTCAGTATACAAATATTGTTTTAAATTACGAAAATTATAATTTTACATCACTTTCTGACAAAGAGCGTGTATTTGTGTGCATGGAAATGTATTATCCTCCCTCCCCGTTAAATTTGGTCTAATCCATGTCCTGAAACACCCCCCCTCTCTTGCTTTCACTTCTCATTCTAACGGAGGGAGCGATTCGTTTGTGAATGAATCCACGTTATGAACGACTCCTTCACTTAGCCGACAATAATACACGTTTCTAGCACCGAAGCATCTTGTTGTCATATTTCATTTACATTGTTTGCTTATTTTATTAAACAAAACTGGCATAAGTCTAAGGGCCTCACAGTGGCGCAGTGGGTAGCACGTTCGCCTCACAGCAAGAAGGTCGCTGGTTCGAGCCTCGGCTGGGTCAGTTGGCGTTTTTGTGTGGAGTTTGCATGTTCTCCCCGTGTTGGCGTGGGTTTCCTCCGGGTGCTCCGGTTTCCCCCACAAGTCCAAAGACATGCGGTACAGGTGAATTGGGTAGACTAAATTGTCCGTAGTGTATGAGTGTGAATGGGTGTGTATCCCAGAGATGGGTTGCAGCTTGAAGGGCATCCGCTGCGTAAAACATATGCTGGATAAGTTGGCGGTTCATTCTGCTGTGGCGACCCCAGATTAATAAAGGGACTAAGCTGAAAAGAAAATGAATGAATGAATGGCATAAGTCTAGTATTTAGTGCGAGTTGGTGCTACTTTTCCCTATGGTTAGTGCCGTAAGTGATTATTATCATCTTGTTTAGCACAAAAGTCGTTAACATACAAAAAACAAACAAAAAAACGAAATATTACCTATGAAATGTGATGCCTTTGTACTTTGTTTTCTTTGTTTACTCGTTACTACACCCGTACACAGCGCTAAAGTCCAGCATCTTCAGATTGGCTTTACTAGTGCGGTTGAATGGCATTTGTCCTGGGAGCACTGTACAAATATGGCGGCGCTATTGACGCATGCTCGGAGTCCCTAGGCAAGGCAAGTTTACTTATACAGTACATTTCATGCACAGTGCAATTCAAAGTGCTTTACATAAACAGGAATAAAAGAGACAAGTATAAATACAATAAAAAAATAATATAAAAACAGCGTAAAGACAGTTTTTCCATATTCCAAAACACCAGTGTATCATATTTTCTCACTTTACACTGGGACTTCCCCATTCTGGTGATCACCCTCCTTCTGTGGACTTTTTCGGTACCTATTCATCTATTGTATATAATATCTAGTGTATATATCTACGGTACACAACGCCGTTTAGCATAAACTGGATTAGATTAGCGATCAACATCGCCGGACTGGTTCTTGATTGACGTGGCAACAGTAACTAAGGGAGGAGGGGCTAATCTTGTTGTTGTTGCTGTTGGAAACAGTCGCGCCAGCAATGGCTGCTCGCTGAAGTCATTCATGGATCCGCTACAGCATACATGACTGGACTTCCTTGCAACGTTTACGGGATATACGGTACGTTTACTTCATAATAATGTCACAGTGAAGGGTAGAAGATGTCAACTGGAGTAGGTTTGCTGAATTTAAAAGCGAGACTAACAGGAAACTGCGCTAGCTGTGATTTGTTTGGTTTGTTTCCAGCTAGCGTGTTAGATTGAGCCAACCTGCAACATCAACAATCACTAACAGAAACACACACATTTATATATATAATATTAATTATAATCGAATTAACAATGACAAGAATTCGGGGTTAAATTATTATCTTTTAGGCTAACAATGAAGACGTTTATGAGGGCTTTTAAAGGTGTTTCTGTGTTGCCGGTTAACGTTAAGTTAAACATTACGTAATCTGATTAACCGCAGTAAGAGTAAACAAAGACCTTAATGTTATAGAGGTAAAGTTGGTTTTATATTCTCACATTCTTTCATTTAACGGTCCTTATATCGTTTACCACGCTAATTTGAATATTGGTTGTGAAAGCGCATTTACATGACTTCAAAACAACATTAGCACTATTTAATTGACTGTGATCAATGTTGTACTTAGTCATTGGCTGATAATAGGATTTCACTACTTAAAATTTGCAAACAATACTTTTCTGAAATTGTATTATTAAGTAGAAAGTCTAAATGTGTGAATATAAAACCAACTTTACCTCAATCTTAATGTTAGAGGTAGCATTGGAGTTAGAATCACTAATGTTAGTTAATATAATCTATTGTAATGGTTGATATTTTCTGTTTTAAGGACTGATGTTTCCAGAATGAATGTCTATATTTCATCAGAATGCCAGCAGGCGAGTAAAGATTCTTCATACTTGATGTGTAACAACTCTTTTCTTTCTCTGTCACTGGTGATCATAGATATTCTTACATGCAGTGTTGTTTAAATATCTGTTTGACAGGACAAATTGATGTGAGAGCTAAGACGAAAGCTCGCTTTGACGAGGTTTTGAAGAGATACACGAACCCTCCGTCTGAGAAAAAGAAAGCCAAACAGATCTCTGACCAGTCTCAGGAAATTATTGTGGTTAGTAATATTGAGTGGGGTAAAGTTGGTTTTATATTCACACATTTTGACTTTCTCTCTAATAATATAATTTCAGAAATGTATTCTTTGCTAATTCTAAATAGGTAATTTATATTAGACTATCAGAGTACAACATTGTTCACAGTCAATTAAATAGTGCTTATGTTGTTTTCATTTCATACTTGCATGAGATTTCAGACCGAATATTCAACGTACCATGGTAAACAATATAGGGAGCATGTCACAAGTTATGTGCATATATAAAACCAACTTTACCTCAGAAATGTTGTTTTGAAGTCATACTTGCATGCAATTTCAGAGCATATATTCAAAGTTATGTGGTAAACAATATAGGGACCGTGTCACAAGTTGTCACTGTCCGAAAGTGAACTAATGTGTGGATATAAAACCAACTTTACCTCAGTGTAATACTATTTGAGCAAATCCATGCCAATGTCAACCTTGCCATCAAACAAGTTGCAAAATAGCAAAAACGTTTCTAAGTTGTTTGTGTAGACTTGTATTTAACGTTTTCAAACAATTTACCAGTCACACAAGTGCCAGTTTCACAGATGTCACATCCATAACGAAGCATTTTCTTCAAAAATGCCAAAAGAATTCACATAAATATTTTTTGTTTCCCCAGTCAACTCTTATCCTTTTGATTCATATTATTTATTTTGGGTTGTGCAGTTTAATTCACAGAATTTCTACAAATTATTTTGTAGAAATAAAATTACACATATAATCTAATCTGAAAATATAAGTAAAAATAAAAATTTGTAAACAATACAGTTACACTTAACTGGCACATGGCAAGGATGCAAACCAGAGTTGTGCAGATGCAAAACAGTATATAGTGCAAAATGTACAGTATGATGTGATAAAGTGACAGTGTCTTAATAATATACAGGGAGGTATTATGAGATAACTAGCAGTCCAATGTTACACAAACTGTAAACTCACATACTTTTTAATTTACATCCATAACATATATTTATTTCCATCAATTAAAATATAAAATGTCGGTTTTATCATGTACTCATACTGTAAAAATATACATTCCCTGTAAATTTAGTGCAAATATCACATCCATAATGCTGGAATTGCTCATGTAACCTTTTTTTGAACCAGAACAATGTTGTTCATCGAAAAATAATCACTGTAAATAATAACTTACTCAAATGTTCTTTTAGCTTCAGACCCTGAAGAAGAACCTAGATTTGAGTAAAGACATTGAAGATGACGAAGCCATCCTGCACAACACATACGATCCAGCTCAGGGCAGCCCTAGATACACCAAAAACAGGCGAAGGGAGAGGGAAGTATCGGAAAAGACTAACATAAACAATGCTGTAAGTGAGGAGGAGTCCACATTGACCAGCGGGAAAAAAAAAAGCAAGAGGAAGCTCCCACATCTACCACCCAATGTTCAAGATGCAGATGACAACGACAGGAAGACCGATACAGAAACTGATGCAAAACCTATTAGGAAGATAAAGAAAGGGAAAAACAAAGCTGGAAATGATGCCAGTCGACAGAAAGAGCAGACCGAGACAGAAGATGATTATTTACGGGCGTACCAACATCAGATCTCACAGGAAGAAGAGACAGCGGGAAAGAAGATGACACGAAAAAAAGCCACAGAGAAGCTTGAGGAGAACCCGCTGCTAAACAATGAGCTGGAGAAGAAAAAGAAGAAGGTGAAATCGAGCAAACATGATGCTGATAGAAGGTAATGCAATTATTTTTTAAAAGATAAATAAAAATATATATATATATTGTTAATAATTCACATTGAACACTTACAGGACTGAACTAAATAATGTTGTTTACATTACGTGATTATCCTTATTTAATAAAGGTAACACTTTAGTTTAAGTACCAATTCCAGTGATTTATTTATTCATTCATTCATTTTCCTTTGGCTTAGTCCCTTATTTATTAGGGGTCGCCAGGGCTTAATTTGTGCCGGAACAAGCCGGATCCGGAACCTCTGAAATTTGATCATTTTATTCTACATCATTAATTTGACCTAATACTTAAACCCAACTACTACCTTAATAACTATTAATAAGCTGCTAAGCAGTAGTTTATTGAACTATCAGTTGTAGTTAATGGTTTGTTAATAGCAAGAATTGTATCTTAAAATACAATGTGACTGTAATAATTTGACAAATCAGCTAAAAGTGTGAGCATCAAATACATCAGTCTTTTGAGGAATGTTTATTTGTATCTCATGCTCATCACAGCATTGCATTGCATTTTATATTTTAAAAATACAACTTTAATCATAAAAGTAAGCAATTAAATACCATTTAGAGATTAGTAATATAGTGTGACAATAAAATAAAAGAAATCTAAAAAATGTCAATAAAAAATAAATAGATACAATACAAGCTATCTGAATTTGGTCATTTAAATATTAAAGGGATAGTTCACCCACAAGTTATTCAGTCATCATTTACTCACCCTATACTTGTTTCAAAGCTTTATGAGTTTCATTCTTCTGTTAAGAAGACAAAAAAAAGTTACTTTGAAAAATGTTGGAAACCTGTAACCATTAGTATTTGTTTGGAATACAATACTAATCTAATTCCTACTATGGAAGTCAGTGGTTACGGGTTTCCAGCATTTTTCAAAATATCTTATTTTGCATTCAACAGAATAACGAAACTCATAAAGGTTTGGACCCACTTGAAGGTGAGTAAATAGTGATTAAATTATAATCTTTGGTTCAACTGTACCTTTTTTTTTAACATAAAATATAGGTGCTTTTTTATACCTTAAAGTTTGAGAGCCACATGATTTTTGCTTTTTTTTCCAGTTCTGTTTGGTGATAGAAGAAATGACAAACTTTAGCTTGACTTTTGAGTTGGCCTTAAAGCATTGGATGAAATGAAAAGATCATAAGGCAGTATTCATGATTTTCTTTTCTTTTTTTTTCTTCTTAATTTGCCTTGTCTCTTTCTCTGCAGTCAGCCTGAAGTGTCAGTGGATAACCAGACTGAAAACATACCGGATGATGTAGAGGAGTTCAAGGAGGACATAGTCAAACCCAAAGTGAAGAAGAAAAAGAAACGAAAAGAAGGTATAATCGGCTGTCTACATTGATATCACCATAAGAGTTTTACATTTCTGTTTGCTATGACAATCCACACAGTGTTGCATTCTACATCATATAGTTCCACAATACTTCAAATACTCGTCTATTTGAGCTGCATGATCCAGATTTCCTTTATATTTGTTTGCTAACCATCAACATTCAAAATTAATACAGTATGTACAGTTGAAATCAAAATTATTTGTCAAATGTTTTTTTTTTCTTTTTTAAATATTTCCCAAATGATGTTTAACAGAGCAAGGAATTTTTCACAGTATTTCCTATAATATTTTTTCTTCTGGAGAAAGTCTTATTTGTTTTATTTCGGCAAGAATAAAAGCAGTTTAAATTTTTTAAGGTCAATAATATTAGCAATTATTATTTCAATTGTCTACAGAACAAACCATCATTATATAATAATTTTGCCTAATTACCATAATTGCATAATTAACCTAGTTAAGCCTTTAAATTTCACTTTAAGCTGAATACTAGTATCTTAAAAAAAATCTAGTAAAATATTATGTACTGGGCCTCACAGTGGCGCAGTGGGTAGCACGTTCGCCTCACAGCAAGAAGTCGCTGGTTCGAGCCTCGGCTGGGTCAGTTGGCGTTTCTGTGTGGAGTTTGCATGTTCTCCCCGTGTTGGCATGGGTTTCCTCCGGGTGCTCCGGTTTCCCCCACAAGTCCAAAGACATGCGGTACAGGTGAATTGGGTAGACTAAATTGTCCGTAGTGTATGAGTGTGTATGGATGTTTCCCAGAGATGGGTTGCGGCTGGAAGGGCATCCGCTGCGTAAAACATATGCTGGATAAGTTGGCGGTTCATTCCGCTGTGGTGACCCCAGATTAATAAAGGGACTAAGCCGAAAGGAAAATGAATGAATGAATATTATGTACTGTCATCATGGCAAAGATAAAAGAAATCAGTTATTAGAAATGAGTTATTACTATATTATATACTATATCTATATTACTATATTATATACTATATCTATAAATGTGTTGAAAAAAAAATCTTCTCTCCGTTAAACAGTAATTGGGGAAAAATATACCAGGGACTAAAAATTCACGAGGGCTAATAATTCTGACTTCAACTATATGTAGTGTTTCTTTTATGCATTTTTTTTGCACATGTGATTCGTGTGGTGGTTGATTCTGGTAGTGACTGTTGAGGAGGAGCAGACAGAAGAAAAACCAGCCTTTGATGACAGTCTGGTGCTGGGAGTTTATATGCACAGAACAGACAAGCTGAAGACAGACCTGATGGTGTCTCACCCCATGGTCAAAGTTCATGTGGTTGATGAGGTCACTGGACAGTATGTCAAGAAGGAGGACAGGTTTGGACTTTCTTTCTTTTTTTTCATTAAAACCAAAACCTGCTAGAAGGCATTTGGATCTTAGGTTTCATATAGTGTTTCGTTCCGTTTACAGCCATCGTCATGTTTCATCTTTCTATGAGCAAGAAAACATTGAGCACATCCTGCCAATCATAACTCAACCATTTGACTTCAAGAAACACAAAACAACAGTTCCGGAGTGGGAGGAACAGATCATCTTCAATGAGCGCTTCGGATATTTTCTACAAGATGATGACGAGAGTCCACGTGTGATGTTGTTTTTTGAGGTTTGTTAAACGTTTAGGATTAAATTTGCATCGCCAAGGCAAAGAATTGAATAAGTGTCACAGTTTACGTGCTGTTACAGATTCTGGATTTCATCAGTATGGAGGAGGCTCGAATGAACGTCTCTGTTGATCAACATGAACGGGGTTTCAGAAAGATTGCTTGGGCTTTTTTGAAGGTACCAGTCTCCACTTTATTGTAGTTTTTGTTTTTTATATTTAGTCATTTCATGTTTGGAGCGGCACGGTGGCTCAGTGGTTAGCCTCACAGCAAGAAGGTCGCTGGTTCGAGGCCTGGCTGGGCCAGTTGGCATTTCTGTGTGGAGTTTGCATGTTCTCCCCATGTTGGCGTGGGTTTCCTCTGGGTGCTCCGGTTTCCCCTACAGTCCAAAGACATGCGAGTAGTTGTATCATATACTGTGTGTCAAAATGATTTATTGCTTTTATGTCTAGAATGTATGTCTATAATTTATGACCCTGTTGTTGTTGATGGACTGTATGGTTTGTCCAATGTGTTTCATGAATGTAAGACTGGTGACCAGTGACAGGCTGTTTTACCCCAGTCACAGGCTTAGGGTGTCTGCTTTAGGGTGGGATTTATGACCCAGGTTTGTCCCAGGTTGACAGTTGAACTATGTGTCAGGCCGATTTTGGTAGGATTTATAGTTAGATTTGTGACAATGTGTATGGTTTGTCATTTTTACAACTTATTCTGCTCTCCTGGCATTCCAGCTCCTTCCAGTCTCTGAGTGTAAGCAGGGGGGTTTCAGGTTTGGGGGAGTAATCGGGCAACAATCGTATACCTCTGACCGAGGATCCTTTGATTGGGGGTCTTACACTGAAAACTTAGTTTGATCTACAAAAGTTCTTGTTTTATCTGGTTTTATCTAACAACCAAGACTGCAGCGCTATCTGTGGCCACTTTCTGTGGGGGAGAAGAAAAGTTGTCATGTTGTGTGTGTGTGTGTGTATGTGTGTGTGTGTGTGTGTGTGCGCGCTCTTCTCAGAACATCAGCCTGTCTTTATCCCAGTACTGTCAGTACAACATGATCTAGAGGCTAATGTAAAAATAAAAAATTAAGCAGTCAAAAAGTATTCAACAAGTATCTCCATCTTACCTATTTGTTGCCTTGTCCAACCTCAGTGTGTTTGTACCATATTTGTAGATGTGCGTCAAGAATTTTTAACCAATTCTTTGATCTGGCCCCACAGATAGTATGTAAATTATAAAAGGAACAAACAT
>CAIGQW010056782.1:7051619-7071982 GCA_903798125.1 Danio choprae
ATGTTTGTTCCTTTTATAATTTACATACTATCTGTGGGGCCAGATCAAAGAATTGGTTAAAAATTCTTGACGCACATCTACAAATATGGTACAAACACACTGAGGTTGGACAAGGCAACAAATAGGTAAGATGGAGATACTTGTTGAATACTTTTTGACTGCTTAATTTTTTATTTTTACATTAGCCTCTAGATCATGTTGTACTGACAGTACTGGGATAAAGACAGGCTGATGTTCTGAGAAGAGCGCGCACACACACACACACACACACATACACACACACACACACAACATGACAACTTTTCTTCTCCCCCACAGAAAGTGGCCACAGATAGCGCTGCAGTCTTGGTTGTTAGATAAAACCAGATAAAACAAGAACTTTTGTAGATCAAACTAAGTTTTCAGTGTAAGACCCCCAATCAAAGGATCCTCGGTCAGAGGTATACGATTGTTGCCCGATTACTCCCCCAAACCTGAAACCCCCCTGCTTACACTCAGAGACTGGAAGGAGCTGGAATGCCAGGAGAGCAGAATAAGTTGTAAAAATGACAAACCATACACATTGTCACAAATCTAACTATAAATCCTACCAAAATCGGCCTGACACATAGTTCAACTGTCAACCTGGGACAAACCTGGGTCATAAATCCCACCCTAAAGCAGACACCCTAAGCCTGTGACTGGGGTAAAACAGCCTGTCACTGGTCACCAGTCTTACATTCATGAAACACATTGGACAAACCATACAGTCCATCAACAACAACAGGGTCATAAATTATAGACATACATTCTAGACATAAAAGCAATAAATCATTTTGACACACAGTATATGATACAACTACTCATGCGCTATAGGTGAATTGGATTGTGAACGAAATTGGCTATAGTGCATGTGTGAATGAGTGTGTATGGGTGTTTCCCAGTACTGGGTTGCAGCTGGAAGGGCATCCGCTGTGTAAAACGCTGTGCTGAAGGGGATCTGCTGCGTTCATTCCGCTGTGACGACCCCTGATAAATAAGGTACTAAGCCGAAGGAAAACGAATGAATATATTTCATGTTTGTTTATTTAGTTATTAGCTCTATAGTTGTTTTCTTATTTTTATGTTGGATAATTGTATCCTTCATTATTTTATAATCTGAATCAGATTCAATTTTCTGCTGAAATCAGATGGTCAATGTGTTCAAATGTTTCCTCTAGCTTGTAGGAACCAATGGGGTCTTGAACATTGACACCAAACTGCGTCTGCAGCTTTACTGCCCTCCTCCACGGGCAAAAAAAGTACCACAAACAGTGGAAGTCTTTCAGTGGTGGTCAAAGTATCCAAGGAACAAATACACCTCAACTCTCTATGTCACAGTGAAAGGCCTGAAACCACCAGAACATGTAGGTATACATTATTATTTTTAATTGGGTTGAAAAGGGAACATGTACAATTTTAATGTAAATGTTTCCATTTCATGTATTGTACTTTATTTAGCCAAAGGCTAGTTTTGCGCAGTCCCTTGGCAGGTAGTCTTTATTATAGCTGAACATAAAAGCATATACAATATATTAATATTATACACAACCTATAAAGTATATCTGCACAATCAAAAACACAAAGAACAATAAAAACAGTCGTTAAAGCATGTGTACATACATAAGATTTCAGTTTACGCTTGAAAATATCAATAGATTTGCACATATATTCTGGAAATATTCTGAAAGCGAGTTCTAGTGAATGGTAGCTGAAAAAGATGATTAGTCGTAAAGCAGAGAGATGAAAAAGAACAACACTGAGTATGTGTACATGGACACCAATACTCTCATTTTAATACGTTAAAGACAAGACTCTGATTACGAGTCTACCATGTAAACGTTTTTTTGAAGTCGTAATCATAGTAAACACAAATCGAATTAAGACGTGCAGTATTCCTCTATTTCAGTCGCATTATTGACAGACGTGTAAACAACTTAATCAAAGTATTACCATCATGTAGGACTTGTAGGCCGCATTTTAGGCTAAGATGTGCCATAACCACATGGCTGTTTGATGTAGATGATGATCTAGTTGATGATCTTACAGGATCTGCAAAGTAAAGATGCAAAAAAACAAACAAAAAAACCCTCTAGTATAGATTAGTAGTGCAAAAGCAAAGAAGGGACCAAACTATTTAAAAATTGTTGCTCAGTGAAGTTGAATCTGATCTGGCTTGTTTCACAGGTTGACCCCGGTATCCGCTCCATGATGGCTCTCCAGCAGGAGCGCGGCAGCACCTCCTACAGTGAGCTCAATTCTGAGATGACCAATAAAACCAGCACTCAGATACTGGAGAGCAAATCAGAAACCATGAAGTGGAGCCGCATGCCCGGACAGGTTTTAGTTATTTGATTTATCAGTATAAGTTAGGGTCAGTTATCTTTTTATTTGGCCTAATTATTTTTGTCATTGTTTGTTTAAGGTGTGCCGGATCCCAAATAAACCAATGCACTCTTTCCGTGGAGGTCAGATGGGCTGTTTTACCCTCTGTTTCTCGCATGATGGACGTGCACTTGCAGCTGCGTGTGCAGATAGAGATGCTTTTCCTATCATAAGTGGGTTTATTGTGACTCTACATGTTGTTCTTCTTTCTGTCTTGTATTTTTTAAATACTTTATACTTAAATGTTTGTCATAATGACATTTAATATCTGATTAGTTAAAGGATTAGTTCACCCAAAAATTTCAGAGATGCTCTTGTGCATACCTCGGTTGTAATGAGTGGTTATTTGAGTTACTGTTGTCTTTCTATCAGCTCAAACCATTCTGGCCAATCTCCTCTGACCTCTGGCATCAACAAGGCATTTGTTGCCGTTCACTGGATATATTCTCTTTTTTGGACCATTCTCTGTAAACCCTAGAGATGGTTGTGCGTGAAAATCCCAGTAGATCAGCACTTTCTGAAATCAGAAACAACCATGCCAAGTTCAAAGTCACCTAAATCACCTTTCTTCCCCATTCTGATGCTCGGTTTGAACTGCAGCAGATCGTCTTGACCATGTCTACATGCCTAAATGCATGGAGTTGCTGCCATGTGATTGGCTGATTAGAAATTTGCGTTAACGAGCAGCTTGACAGGAGTACCTAATAAAGTGGCCAGTTAGTGTATATAAGGAAAAAAAAAAAGTGAAGATGAAACAAATGTGTCAGCTAATCATTACAGTTCACAATTGTTCTGAAGGTACCATATTTACAATAGTTGCAATTCAAATGGCACACTATGCACTTATACACTCAACCATGTATTGTATAATTGAGTTTAGTGTCGTCCCAAATGGAACACTAATGTGTTTTACTAGACGGAAAATCAAACCGTTTACCAGGCAACGTCTAACGGCTGCTAAATAGTGAAATAAATGATCAAACTACCAAATAGTACCTGTCATGAGTATAACCGTATTCACCATTGGGAATGTAATCACTTACATAGAAGAATTTTGCTTGCACAATCCAAAATAAATAATGAAATCCAACCTTAGTGCCCAATAGCTCCTCCCCATCTGTATATATGAGCAAAGCTGTGACCGTTGAGTGCGTGAGGTATTCAACATTTCACACTTCTGTTTAACGGTTGAATAAGTCTTTCATCCGGGTATTTAAAGTGCACTTATTCTTTTAAAGCACTATTTATACTACAAAATGGTGTAGGATCATGCATAAGTATGTGATTTAGAAATGCACCTAATGTCTTTGTTGTGTTGATCTGTTTTTTTTAGTATATGAGATTCCATCTGGGAAAGTGCTGTCATCTTTTAATGGCCATCTCAGTGTGGTTTATGATCTCTGCTGGTCCAGAGATGATAAAGGCCTATTAACTGCATCCTCTGATGGAACAGTAAGGTAAAAACACTTGACAATAATAAAAACATCATAAAATCACCTCATTATATTACAGTGGGGGAAATAAGTATTGAACACGTCATATTTTTTCTGGGAATGATATTTCTAATGGAGCTGTTGACATGGATTTGAACCAGCTTTTGGTAAAAATACAAACATAAAAATAAAACAAAACAGAAGAAATCTGAAAAATGAGTTATGTGTAATAACAATAGAATGACACAAGGAGAAAGCACTGAACCACTGAAACGTATTTAATACTTTATATAAAAGGCTTTTTTGGTGACGGCAGCTTAAAGACGCCTCTCATATGGAGAATGAAGTCACATGCATTGCTCAGGTGTGAGTTTTTCACAGATTTTAACAGAGTGTAAAAATCTTGATTCTTCTGTGGGTCTCGTCTATCAAATCTGATCTTTAGTTTATATTTTCTATTGGATTCAAGTCAAGTGATTGGCTGGGCCATTCTACAGCTTTATTTTCTTTCTCTAAAAGCATTTGAAAGTTTCCTTGTCTGTGTTTTGGATCATTGTCTTGCTGAAATGTCCACCCTGGTTTCATCTTCATCATCCTGCTTATGTAGGTATTAATAATACTAATTTACACTGAGGAAGGGCAGAGGGTTGCTGAAGAACTACTGAAAGATTTCAGCTGCTGTCTGGGCTTTCACTGCCTTTCTACACCTCCCTTTCTTCATGTGTTCAATACTTTTTCCCTGCGTATTTTCGTTTTATTACATATACATAACTTCATTTGTAAACTGATTAGTTTTGTTTTCTTTGCATATATGGATTTCTTTGGTTGTTACCAACATCCGGTGAACATTAAGTCAACAGCACCTTTAGAAATATGTTTTCTGAGAAAAATCGTGATGTGTTCAATACTTATTTCCCCCATAATTACATATGATTGTATTTTTGTCTTTCTCTTTTAGAGTGTGGAATGTTGAACGTCTGCAGACTCTTGCACATAAAACTCTTCCACACCCTTCGTTCGTGTACTGTGCCCAGTTCCACCCTCAAGCCCAGAGTCTGGTGGCGACGGGGGGTTACGACGGAGTGCTGCGAATCTGGAACGTAGATGTACAAGATGTGAACGGTCAACTTCTGCAAGAGTTTGACGGACACAAGACTTTCATCAACACACTATGTTTTGACCCAGAAGGTACAGAAGAAATTGATGTCTTAATAACTATCTGGATGTTAAAGCTGTGATATGAGACTTCAGTGATGTGTTGGTCTTCACACAGGGAGCAGAATGTTTTCTGCAGATAATTCCGGACTCATTATTGTATGGGGAACGAAAGTTATGCCTGGGTCTCGCCGTGGAGCAACCAGTCAGTGGAGCTTTGAAAGGGTAACAGATCTCAAATATTGCACGGAAGTGAAATATTCATTAAAGGGATAGTTCACCCAAAAATGAACATTTCCTCACTATTTCCTCACACTTAAGTGGTTCAAATTGAAACAGTTGAGGTTCTTTCCTCTGCTGAACACAAAACTGAATATTCTGAAGAGCCTTTGCAGTCATTTACATCCATAGTAGTGAAGAATCTAACTAAGGATCAGAGAATCTTTGTAGCAAGCCTGTGTGAGTGTGTGTGTTGTATCAAGAAAGCAACCATTCATTTGTGTTGTGTTTTATTTTCATTTGTTTATATTAATTTGTTCTTCATTTAATTATTTTATTTAATCATATGATCATTAGTCATTTATAATATTATCATTATATCATTTTATTTAGTATTAGTTAATGATTTGATTATTATTATTGATTATTATTTGTAATTTTATTATGTTTTTATATTTTATTATTTCCTTTTTCCCATATTGTTATAATATTATGCTGTGTGGATTTAAGCGACACTTGTTTTCATGAGTAAGAGATAAGAGAATGTCTCCATTTCAACGTCTGTATTGTCTCTAGAAATGTTGTGAAGCAGTAATTTTCCATTGCTGTTGCTTGTGGTATAATAACACTTGTTGGATTTATCCTGGTCAGACGAATCTGATCATTGAATCATATGCAACTAGGACTGCTTCTGCTCATCTCTGGCTTTCTCAGTCAACTCCTATATTGATAGGAGACTGTTAATTCAGTTGAACACTTTGGGTATAAGTTTGTTTATTGGGATGCTCCGCTGACTTGTTGTCTGGATATCCAGAGAAACAGACATTTTCTGACAGGATCTGGCGTCTGGGGCTAGATCTTATTTATCTGGCATGGAGAGTGTGTTCTAACAGTAGAAACAAAAACACTGGATGTCAATGGCTGTTTTTTCCAACATTCTTCAGGATATCTTCTTTTGTGTTCAGAAGACAAAATAAATTCAAACCTTAAGTGGAGGATTAGTAAATGATGTCTTATATCAACCATCCCTTTAAAAAACCCATCAACTAAGGTTTGAAATGCACTATACGAGTATGAATAGATTTTAAAATGCTAGGAAACACACATTTACTAAGTTGGTAAAAAGTAACAGAAAAACTAAGCATTGTTTACCAAATGACAGAAGGCTTCACACACACACACACACACACGCAGATTTTGAGTTATCAAGTTAACAAATATGGAGAAACCTTTTTTGTTGCTAGAAGATAAATGAGAACAATTTACAACAGTAAAATTGGGTCTAAATATCAACTATCAAATATGTCTGTCAGTTAAAAAAAAGTCTATACCCATCGTACATTGTGCGATTCTGCAAAATCTATCAACTCCAACTGGCTAAAATCTGCATAGACTTTCATTCATTCATTCATTTTCCTTCAACTTGGTCCCTTATATATCAGGGGACACCACAGCGGAATGAACCGACATCTATTCTGCAATATATTTCATGCAGCGGATGCCCTTCCTGCTGCAACCCAGTACTGGGAAACACCCATACACTCTCACATTCACATACACTACCGACAATTTAGTTTACCCAATTCACTTATAGCGCATGTGTTTGGACTGTGGGGGAAACCGGAGCACCCGGAGGAAACCCACGCCAACACGGGGAGAACATGCTAACTCCACACAGAAATACCAACTGGCCCAGCTGGGACTCGAACCAGAGACCTTCTTGCATTGAGGGGACAGTGCTAACCACTGAGCCACGTTCATGTCAATTTATTATATATTTTTTATTCTGCAGGAAATTAAAGAGGCAGATCTGAACGGAATATCCATTAACTCATTAGAGGTGCATCCAAACGGACGAAGACTTTTAATTCATGCCAAAGACAGCGTTTTAAGGGTCATGGATTTAAGAATGTAAGTTTTTTTTATTTAGTTTTTTATTAATATGTATGTTATATATTATGTTAAATTATATAATGTGTGTGTACAGTATTTATTTATATATATTAATATATATATATATATATTAATGGGGAAGGCACACTACAATGTTTTCATTGACTTCTATTAATATGCGTGTGAATACGGTACACTATGTTTGACCAACAACGCGTCACAATGTGACATCTTAGCAGAACTGAACATTATTTTGAAACTATTGACATTAAAAGCAAGAATATAATCAAATAAAAATCTTTTCAAAAAAACGTACAATTTTTTTGCTCGTTACAGTCTGGCAGTGAAGAAATACATAGGTGCCACAAACTACAGGGATCGAATCAACAGCGTGTTCACTCCCTGTGGAAGCTTCATCTTCGCCGGTAGTGAAGACGGACTGGCCTATGTCTGGAACTCTGAGACGGGTACAGAGAGTTGTAAGATGTTTAGTTTGTAAGTAAAATTCAAAAGGAGGTTGAATTTGGAAATGTGTTTGTGCAGGTGACCAGGTTGCCGTGTACTCAGAGCTGTGTTACTCATCTGCGCTTCGAGCTGTAGCTTTCCATCCTCATGAGAACATGGTGGCCTTCTGTTGCTTCGGCCAAAACCAGCCCATCCATCTTTATCTATATGACCGTAAAGGTAAGTCCTCCAAGACTCAGAAAACCACCGATGCCAGTTAAAGGGTTAGTTCACCCAAAATGAAAATTCAGTTATTGATTACTTGCGCTCGGGTCGTTCCAACCCCCTTCGTTCAGCTTCAGAACACAAATTAACCTGTTTTAGCATATTGCATAGATGGCATCATGTCTGCATTCAGAGCCCGGATGCATGAAAGTCCTTAAGCTAAGAAATCCCTTAGTTTGAAGGTTAACGGTAAAACTTGGGTTGCAAGAACAAAAACCAAAGGGTCAACTTAAGGAATTTAAAGCTGCCATTAATTATTTCCCCTTAACGATCTAAGTGTTCCCTTAACATTTGCTACAAAGTCCTTAGTAACCATTTACCCTTAGTAACCATTTAAATTTAAGGGACCAAAACGGGTCCCTTAAATGAGCAAATTACCCTCAAAATGCAAGCATTCTCACCTAAATACAAATGTTTTAGATTAAAAAAACAAACAGATAATTTAATAAAACCAATCATGCGCAGGAGTGCATCCATATGAAATTGCAGTTTTAGTGCAGGCTCTATGTGATCCCAGCTGAGTTTTACAGGTCCTCTATACATAATGTCAAAATCGGCTCGATAAGGGAACGTCTCGACTCGCTTAACGGAAAGAAAACCGCACAGATGATGTGTATTGCAATTATTGCAAGACAAGCATTCATGGTTCGTTACGATCTGTTTACGTAACTATCGCAACCGCGCCGCCCGTTGCCGTAACTGGCCCGAAACCACAGAAAAGCTCTTAGAAAAGGCACTTGGGTAAGGGTGACCGTTAAAATGTTTGTTGCATTGCTCTTAATAAAATCCCTTATTTTTTCCACCCTTAAGTTAAATTACTTAAAGAATTTCATGCAACCGGGTTAAACTTTTTGGGTGAACCAACAATTTAAGCAGTGTTTTAGAAACAAAGGTCACATGATTTGCTCTCATACACAGTGGCTCAGATGGAGGTGGAGAGTTTGAGAGGCTCGAGTCGCTCAGAGAATCTGGACAGCAAGACGGGCAGGATTTCATCAGAGTTCAGGAGCATCCAAAACCCCACAGCCGCCACCAGCATGGACCGATTCGCCAGCACTGCTCGCATGTCCCTGAAGATGCAGCGCGTCAAACAGAAACTAGACTCTGTGCTGGTAAAAATGGTGATTTATAGTAAGCGAAGCTAAATATACTTCAGTCAATAATGAATCAGTAATATGACCATTTTATTACAGGAGCCTCATCGAAGTTCCCCTGGTGTGGATATGTATGAGCAAGGCAAGCGATTTATATGTTTATTTGAAATTAAAGGGATATTTCAGCCAAACATTAATATTTCCTCACAACAAGAATATATATGTTCAATATTTCCTTTGAACAAGATATTCTGAAGAGTTTTGTAAATGAAACAGCCATTGACATCGATCTGGGTCTTAGCCCAAGTGTAGTTGGTCACTCCACCCACTTCCTCCCCCACTACACCCCCCGTTATACCCTTAAAAGCCTGTTCATTTAAGGCATCATGGATGAGAATACAAATTCCCTGCAAAATATTTGAATAATAAAAAAAATGAAGTAACCAGCATACAATAACAATAACTAGCAGACCTAACTTTTTAGCTACAGCTTGGAAGAATTGGCACTATAAAAAAATTCATTCATTTTCATTTCGGCTTAGTCTCTTTATTAATCTGGGGTCGCCACAGCGGAATGAACCGCAAACTTATCCAGCATATGTTTTACACAGCGGATGCCCTTCCAGCTGCAACCCATTTCTGGGAAACATCCACACGCACTCATTCACACACATACACTACGGACAATTTAGTTCACCCGATTCACCTATAGTGCATGTCTTTGGACTTGTGGGGGAAACTGGAGCACCCAGAGGAAACCCACGCAAACACGGGGAGAACATGCAAACTCTACACAGAAATGCCAACTGACCCAGCCGAGGCTCGAACCAGCGACCTTCTTGCTGTGAGGCGAACGTGCTATCCACTGCGCCACCGTGTAGCCTACTATAAAAAAATAAATGGTTTTATTTCTGATAAGGATATTTATTGTTGTCAGACTCCACTTTCACATAAATAAACTTAAATTAATCCATCAGGACTCAGAAAAGCCTGTGCGCATAGTATCTTGTCAATTCACACGGAACTGTCAACGAAAATCTGAGGTGAATCTTAAATGAACCAAAACAAGATAGCCTGACTTTTGTTGTGTGTGTAGTTAGTTACTTACAATAGCAACCCAATGCTCTTCTCAGATTATTCAACAAGCTTACTTTAATAAGAAATTAAAGCCAAACAAAAACAAAGTGCAATTGTGGTGCAGCGATGAGACAAGTGCCGCGCTGGCTGATTGACAGAAGGCTACGCAGGACCACTGTATGTGATGTAAGTTCGCTTTTAGAGAGGAGAGAAAGTCCTTACCGCCATGGGGCTGTCTCCTTTTGAAAACTCTAAAATCTATTTTAAAAAGCCCAGCTGATATTGTTTTATTGGTCCTGCAGGAAAGATATATTTAAATATTTCTGCATAATGTGTTGGAAAAACAACACAAAACTTATCAAACCCAAAAGGCTTTTGAAAAAAACATTTCAGGGCTGAAACTTAAACAGGTTTGGAACAAGTGGAGCATGGGTAAATGATGACAGAATATTTATTTTCAGGTGAACTGTCCCTTTAAGAAAATAGGATGCGTTTTTAAAACAAGTGCTGTGAATTACGTCTCTGAATCTTTCGCTTGTTATTTTTTAAAGGTGGAATGTCTTCCTTGGGAAGGAGTATAGAGGTGAATATTACATCATTTCTACTTGGTTACGTAAATATTATATTGCAATTAGCATGTTGAATTTAAAGACAAACAGAGCGAGTTTTAGTTGTATTAAAATTATTAAAGGAGCTTCTATTTATACTGATTACATGTCGTTTAAAAACCTTTGCGATGGTATTGACATTAAAATGAACTACAGCAGTACTTTTTAGTATTTTACAAAACACTCTTCATCATCCCGTGTCTGTAATATTGAACTGAGCTCTTGTTATTGTGCTTTTTATCTTTCAGGGCCTGAACTCATATCTTCCTCCTCCATCTCTACTGTCACCTCACTCCAAACTGCAGATATCGTCTTCACTGAGCGCTCAGCTTATTCCACAGGCCACGCTCACCTCACACACCAGTATGAGCATTACCTTTCATTCATATGTGTTATCATTATTTACAACTACTTGATGAAACACACGCATTTCAACCCATTCACACACTCTTTTATCTTTGCCATGATGACAGTACATAATATTTTACTAGATGTTTCAAGATGCTAGTATTCAGCTTATTGCAATTTAAAGGCTTAATTAGGTTAATTAGGCAAGTTATGGTAATTAGGCAAGTCGTTGTATAACGATGGTTTGTTCTGTAGACAATCAAAAACTAATATTGCTTAAAGGGCTTAAAATACTGACCTTACAATGGCATTAATAAAATAAAAACTACTTTTATTCTAACCAAATACAACTTTCTACAGAAGAAAAAATATTATAGGAAATACTGTGAAAAATTCTGTGCTCATCATTTGGGAAATATTTGAATTGGAGGACTTTGACTTCACCTATATACACTCTTAATGGACTAAACCGACATGAATAAACAGTTAGTGATCTGATGTTAGAATTTAACGATGCTGTTTCCGGGTTAAATTAAGTGAGCCAACTACAAAGACGTTAGTTACTAGGTACCATATAGTACCATATACCACTAGGTACAATATATATCATATTGTGTGACATAGATAGAATGTATGTAACCCACTAGCGTGTGTAATTTTTACATGTGAACTGATATAGCGCAAAAATAAACAACTGCATGTTGAAATAAGCAGGGCATCTTAATAGTGAAATAAATCTTCTTGAAAAAAATCCTCCCGGATGCTCTTCCAGCTGCAACCCATCACTGGGAAACATCCACACACTCTCATTCACACACATACACTACGGACAATTTAGCTTACCCAATTCACCTATACCGCATGTCTTTGGACTTGTGGGGGAAACCGGAGCACCCGGAGGAAACCCACGCCAACACGGGGAGAACATGCAAACTCCACACAGAAACAACAACTGACCCAGTCGAGGCTCGAACCAGCAACCTTTTTGCTGTGAGGCGAACATGCTACCCCCTGCGCCACCGTGAGGCCCCTCAACAGTCATTTACTGTCATTTTACTACAATTACTTTTACTAAATTATCCTTTAATTTTATAATTAGGAAAAGCTAAAATAGGTGGCGCGGTGGCGCAGTGGGCAGCGCTGTCGCCTCACAGCAAGGTTTCCCCTACAAGTCCAAAGACATGCGGTACAGTTAATTGGGTAAGCTAAATGGTCCGTAGTGTATGAGTGTGTTTGGGTGTTTCCCAGTGATGGGTTGCAGCTGGAAGGGCATCCGCTGCGTAAAACATATGCTGGATAAGTTGGTGGTTCATTCTGCTGTGGTGACCCCTGATTAATAAAGGGACTAAACAATGAATGAATGAAAAGCTAAAATATACCCCCCTACAGAATATATATTTATGTTTTCTAAACTTGAGAGCCCTGAATAATCATGTAAACGTTGAGTATTTCTCTCATTTAGTTTGTTTCTTTAGTACCTAATTAATACATGAAATTGCATGAGGATTAGTGTTCTGTTCCTCTGACAGGTGGTTACAGTCCAGCCGGGCAGCCGATCAGAAGAGCTCCATCCCTCAGACAACAGAAAGTAAGAGACTATCATCTATTTTTGTTTGACTATATGTAACACTTTTATTCAGGAAGGCTGCATTAAATGCAGTGACAGTAGAGATATTAATAATACTCCAAAAGATCAGTTTCAAACAAATCCTGTTCTTTTTTTATCAACGAATCAGCATATTAGAATATTTCTTAAGGATCCTGGGACAATGAACACATGAATAATGGTGCTGACAATTCAGCTTTACATTTTTATGAACAATAATTTTTAAAATATGTAATAAATAAATATTTAATTGCTATACAAATCTGTATTGTTTTAAATCTTAATATTTTGTAGTCTAAGATCTGTATTTCTGATTAAATAAATGCATTAACAGAAGCGACTTTGGCAAATCAGTGAACTTATTCATTTTAGGTTGTATGAAAATATGTTTTTAGCATTATCAATAAATTCATTCATTTTCCTCCGGCTTAGTCCCTTATTTATCAGGAGTCGCCACAGCAGAATGAACCGCCAACTATTCCAGCATATGTTTTACACAGCGGATGCTCTTCCAGCCGCAACCCAGTATTGGGAAACACTCATACACTCACATTCATACGCACACTACGGCCAATTTAGTCCATCCAATTCACCTATAGCGCATGTCTTTGGACAGTAGGGGAACCCAGAGCACCCGGAGGAAACCCACGCCAACACGGGGAGAACATGCAAACTCCACACAGAAATGCCAACTGACCCAGCCGGGACTCGAACAAGTGACCTTCTTGCTGTGAGGCGACAGTGCTAACCACTGAGCCACCCTATCGATAAATTAGTTTTGCTATTTTTTTATGCATGTTAGATCGCACACTTTCTAATAAAAGATTGTTATTAATTAATCTTATTATTTTATATTATAAGATTTATATTTCTGAATAAATGAATGCATGAGCAGAAGAGATTTTATCAAAATGTTAGTGAACTTAATAGTTTTAGGGTGTATGAAAATATGTATTTACCATTATAGATCAATTAGTTTTGCTGATGTTTAATGTTAGATCTCACACTTTCTAATTAAGGATTATGCTAATTTTCACAGAGTTTCCTTGATTATGAATTCTCTCAACAAGTAGAGACAGACTTGGGACAAATCCATCAGACGGTAAGCGTTCATTTGCTTTAGTTATATGCTGACTAGAGTTACTTTTGACTTAATTTCTGACTTCTTTTATGAAATATTCTCCAGGTTGTATCTTTATACGAGTACAGAGCCAACCGGTCGGATGAGCTGTCGATGCGCCGCGGTGACGTGATTCATGTGCTGTATAAAGACAATGACAGCTGGTGGTTTGGCCGACTGGTCAGTGGGCAGGAGGGATATTTCCCAGCATCCTATGTGGCTGATGAAGGTTTGAGAATGGGATTTGATAACAGAAAGCGCATTTATGATACATCACGTTGTCTGAATCTATGTGCATTTTCCATAGGGAATTTTGACGAGGAGCTGTCAAGAGCTTTAGAAGCACAACCGTCACTGATGGATCAACCTGAGGAAGCTGAGCACGTAACGCCAGTCCAGGTAATAACATGAGGATCTTTAAAAGGCATTTATTTTCAGTATTCAGTGTTCGGCATGAAAACAGCAGAGCTTTTATTATGCCACAGTCTTCCAGTACTTCATCTCGTGGTCACGTGGGGAAGAAGCAGAGCCGTTTTATCAGACTAAATACATTTTAGGCTTCAGTCTTTGTCGTTTCCCTGTTTTCTATCAAACCAAACCATAAATTGAGAGCGTGTGACTTCAATAGCATGAACACATGCTTCGTCTCACTAGTAGCGATGGGAAGTTTGGATCATTTTACTGACTCCGACCTTTGTCTCGTTCAGCAAGATGAACGAATCTTATTGAGTCATTTTGTTCAGTTTGCCAAAATATCATAAATGTTACGAGTTGCTTCCAGACACATCTACAACTAGCCAAAATCTTGATCACAATACAAACAAGTCATAACTAAAATGCTATAAGAAATGGAAAATAATCATTTATTGTTTACCTGGGTGATTAGCTCAGCCAAAGACTATAGAATACACAAGACGTGTCACTCCTATAGTTTTGCGCCGGACCATACACGTGTTCTTAATGCAGAAGTATAAATCGGCCTTAAAAAGGGACTTTAGCTCAGCTCAGCTCTTCTGACAGGTCTTTAAGATTGAGTCATTTCTTAACCTGACACAGACAGTCCCATATAAGTTTACCAATGGACACAGTCTGAGCCGGAAACACCGATGATTAGTTCACCTTTCAAGTATTCAGGTTTTTGAGTCGTTTGTTCGTGTGACAGCATGTAAAGAGATGAATTACTCAAACCTGAGGACTCGAGAGATGAATGAATCAAATCTTTTTCCGGCTCTGACTACATATGATTGGACCACTTAAACCTGATATAAGACTTGAAAAATGAAGTAGTCTTCTCTCACACCTGCACAATGTGCGCATGCACGAATAAACGAATCACTCCTAAAAGGACTCATCATTCCCAAGTCACATTAAAGATTCATTCAAAATGAATGAATCATTCAAGAACGACCCATCGCTACTTGAAAGTTAAAACTGCTTATTTCTCTGGATTTAAACAATCTCTGAAAAATTTAGGATAATGTAGGTAGTACAGTAAAGTCAGCAAAATGTATTACCCTGCTCTAGTGGTATTTGGATATTTACATGTGCTTTTAAGGGTCCCGTGAAATTAAAATAAAAAAATGTAATGTTAGTTTTAAGGATATCTAATAACTTTAAGTGCGCTACAAAACTGACAAAATTCACGTGTAGAAAATATAAAACTGATATAAACATCCAAATCTTGCAGTTTTTGTCACTTCGGTCAGTTTCTCATCAAATCTTGACCAATCAAATGCTCTCTAGTATCTGATATGACCCGCCCCCTTCAAGACGTGTCTCATTTGCTTTTCATTTAATCTCAAACACTCTCACTGGCAGATCTGTGATAAAAAACGAAACGCTATTGGCTGTTTTTTTTAAAAGAGGTTGAGGGGCTACTCTGTCTACTCTGGTAATATCAATATTACGTCAAACATCGAATAAAACTTGCAGTATGTTTGAGTTCTCTCGACCGCTTTAAAGGTCCAGTGAAGTGCTTTGAACTGTGCATTTTTTAAATTCGATGTTTGACGTAATCTCAACCAAAATATGAAGAGAGGGCAGGACTGAGTAGCTCCTCCCCTTTAAAAAAAACCTGCCAATAGTGTTTTGTTTGATCACGGCTCTGCCAGTGAGAGTGGTTGAGCTTAAGCACATCTAATGTAAACATCTTGAAGTGGGGCGGGGCATGTCAGATACTAGAGAGCATTTGATTGGTCACGATTTGATGAGAAACTTAAGTATGAGGTGATGTGAAGAAAACCATTGATCCATTTAGGCGGAAGTGACAAACATGTTTATATCAGTTTAATATCTCCTAAATGTGAGTTTTGTCACTATTTTGATGCACACTAGCTTATAGATAAGACTAAACTAATACTGACATCTAAAAACTTTAATTTCACAGAACCTTTAAGATCATTTATTATGACAATACGCTCTATTTTGACCCCTGACGTTTCAGATGTCTGCAGCCATCAGTGCCTCTGGAGAGCTGAAGATCATCTCCGAGCTGGACACTGATGCTGAAGCCTCCTCCACCACGTATGAATCCAAATGTCACGTCTTCCTGTCATTTATGCATCAATTGTACACGTATTCATACTAGTTTCTTCACTCATTTACAGAACAAAAAAAAAAAAGAAAAAGGTGAAGCGGATTGAAGTTCCCTCTGATCTGCCACCATCTTCAGGATCTTCCAGAAAAAGGAGACCTCTTCCCAAACTAGGCCAAGCCAACGATGCATTTGAAGGCGAAGGACTGAACTTGCGGGACCTGGTCTGACTCTTATGAAGGAACCATAGACATAGAAACTCAATTACGTCTTTCTGAAGATCTATTTTTGTAGTTGGCCTTATTTTTAAAAAGATCTATTTTGTAATTTGATACGTTTGTAATGTATAGTTTTAGTTTTGATTTGTTTTTGTACAGTTTTTTTGGTTTGTTTGTACATAATTTGTTTTGTTTGAATGTTTCATTTAAAGTAAGTTACGAGGTTACGAATGTAATGGCAACAACTCCAGCAGTGGAGTTGATGCATCTAATATAACTATATATTTTTTTCCACATATCATACGCGGGAATTAACCTTTTTATTTATTCAGCACAAGGGTTAATGACAACTGACAATATATATATATTTATACAAAACATTTCTGTTTGTATTCTTTCACAATATTTACAGCATAAGTATCAAACTCAAATCCTGGAGGGCCGCAGCTCTGCACAGTTTTGCTCCAACTCTAATCAAACACAGCTGATCCAACTAATCAATGTGTTCAAGACTAGCCCAGGGCTGCCCAAACTCTGTCCTAGATGGCGGATGTTCTGCATATTTTAGTTCCAACCCCAATTAAACATACCTGAACCAGCTAATCAAGCTCTAAGTATACTAGAAACTTCCAGGCAGGTGTGTTGAAGAAAACTATGCAGGACGCCGGCCCTCCAGGACCGAGTTTGGACACCCCTGCTCTAGACACAAGTAGTCTTGAACACATTGATTAGTTAGATCAGCTGTTTGATTAGGGCTGGAGCAAAACTGTGCAGAGCTGCGGCCCTCCAGGAATCCAGTTTGTGACCTATGATTTAGTGGTTTGAGCTAAAGGATCTCACTATAAAAATGTGCTAAATGTATTTTGTAAACCTGTACATTTGTAGAAATGGTGGTAAATCTGTTAAGTCAGGTTTAATGAGGTCAGTCACACACAAACTAGGGCTAGACGGGTAATCTGTGTTAAGTAACAAAAATCTCACATTCTTTCACTAGTCCAATAGATTTCATATATAATCTATTGTACTGTACTCTGATGCACTGCATAAGAGGTAATGAATTATTATATACACAAGGAACTCTTGATGCTTCATAAATGTATACCCATATAACTCTATATAATATTTTTTAATAATAACTGATTCACTCTTTGGCTGAAGTGTATGAAATGTCCTTGCTGCAACTGTAAAGAGCAGTATTTGATCATCCAAACAGCATTAAATATGAATAAAGCTAATTAAACAACAAACCCTTGTGGGCAGCATTGTCTAGTGATAGAATATGTATCTATTTATCTATAAATTGGGTAAATAATAATTCCACTGTCACATCTCAGCTCTGGAGTAAAGAGATATAGATTCAGCTTTTATAGATATTGCCTCATGTCTGAGTGCAATCTGCTTACAGGACTTTTATCATATACTGCGTAAAAAGTCCATCTCAAAATAAAACGAGATGCTTTTGGTTGAATTGACCTTCATGTTTGTCATCTTCCACATCACCTGTATTTAGCAGCAATATGATGAAGCGTGTTCTTCTGTTTAAAAGCTTGCGCTGGTTTATTTCAGCTGATGTCAGCTCTGAGACCATCTGTCTTGGGGAGAAGAGGAGATTTTTCTCCTGACATTTCGTTCTGGTTGGCCTTTTTAGACCTAAAACAAACAAACAAAATGCATAAGCATTTAAAGTAAGGATAAATAAATTAAAACAGATTTATTATAGCTAGTTGCCAAGGCATTGTGTCTCTTTTTAATTTAATCTAATTAATTAATGTAAACACACAAATTATGTGGACATACATGTACAGTATATATAATTTCTTTAATCAATGATGTTGTAATGTAGTGTTTGCTTTGGCTTTTTCAGGGTTAATTATTGTGAAATCCGGATTGCAACAGAGAAATACTGGGAAATCTGTACAGTCGTCGCCAAAAGTTGAGAATTACATAAATATTGGAAATTGGAAAAGTTGCTGCTTAAGTTTTTATAATAGCAATGTGCATATACTCCAGAATGTTATGAAGAGTGATCAGATGATCTGCATAGTGCTTCTTTGCCATGAAAATGAACTTAATCCTGAAAAAAACTTTCCACTGCATTTCATTGCTGTCATTAAAGGAGCTGCTGAGATCAATTCAGTAATCGTCTTGTTAACTCAGGTGAGAATGTTGAGCAGCACAAGCCTGAAGATCAAGGCTGATTGGGTTAGAATGGCAGACGTGACATGTTAAAAGAAGGGTGATGCTTGAAATCATTGTTCTTCCATTGTTAACCATGGTGACCTGCAAAGAAACGCGTGCAGCCATCATTGCGTTGCATAAAAATGGCTTCACAGGCAAGGATATTGTGGCTACTAAGATTGCACCTAAATCAACAATTTATAGGATCATCAAGAACTTCAAGAAAAGAGGTTCAATTCTTGTTAAAAAGGCTTCAAGGAGTTTAAGAAAGTCCAGCAAGCGCCAGGATGGTCTCCTAAAGAGGATTCAGCTGCGGGATCGGAGTACCACCACTACAGAGCTTGCTCAGGAATGGCAGCAGGCAGGTGTGAGCGCATCTGCACGCACAGTGAGAGAAAGACGTTTGGAAGATGGCCTGGTGTCAAGAAGGTGCAGCAAAGAAGCCACTTCTCTCCAAAAAAAACATCAGAGACAGATTGATCTTCTGCAAAAAGTATGGCGAATGGACTGCTGAGGACTAGGGAAAAGTTATATTCTCAGATGAAGCCCCTTTCTGATTGTTTGGGGCATCTGGAAAAAGGCTTGTCCGAGAAAAGGTGAGCACTACCATCAGTCCTGTGTCATGCCAACAGTAAAGCCTCCTGAGACCATTCATGTGTAGGGTTGCTTCTCATCCAAGGGAGTGGGCTCACTCACAATTTTGCCCAAAAACACAGCCATGAATAAAGAATGGTACCAAAACACCCTTCAACAGCAACTTCTTCCAACAATCCAACAACAGTTTGGTGAAGAACAATGCATTTTCCAGCACGGTGGAGCACTGTGCCCCAAAGTGAAAGTCATATCCAAGTGGCTCGGGGAACAAAACATTGAAATTTTGGGTCCATGGCCTGAAAACTCCCCAGAGCTTAATCCCATTGAGAACTTTATATCAATCCTCAAGATTGGTGGACAAACAAAAACCCACTAATTCTGACAAACTCCAAGTGATTATGAAAGAATGGGTCGCTATCAGTCAGGATTTGGCCCAGAAGTTGATTGAGAGCATGCCCAATCGAATTGCAGAGGTCCTGAAAAAGAAGTGCCAACACTGCAAATACTAACTCTTTGCATAGATGTCATGTAATTGTCAATAAAAGCCTTTGAAACGTATGAAGTGCTTGTAATTATATTTCAGTACATCACAGAAACAACTGAAACAAAGATCTAAAAGCAGTTTAGCAGCAAACTTTCTGAAATCTAATATTTGTGTCATCCTCAAAACATTTGGCCACGACTGTAGACTATTATTTCATTAGTTCATTAGCATATACATTAGTTTAGTCAGACTGATGGCATTTCATGCAGTTCAGTCTTATAATCTTAAAATGTGAGCAAAATCACCTGTTTTGTCATCATTTTAGACATTATGCAGGAGAATCATTTAAATACTAGCTCTAAAGGGACGTTGCTGAAGTACCAACAGTTTCTGCTGTTCTGACCATCGGGCTGCAGATGTGTACGAATGGCGAAAGAAAGTAGCTCCTCATACAAAATGATTTTTTAGACTGTTTGATTTTCTTTTTTATATACAAGATTATGTCGTCCAACTGTTGTATAAACACAATATCACGCTCGAGGCAGTGCAATATGGCTGTATATCGGCACTGCTGGGGCACTAAGGCACTTGGTCTGTGGCCTCGAGCCAACGCACGCCTCCCACCAGTGCCGATATACAGCCATATTGCACTGCCTCGAGCGTGATATTGC